>JARFIW010001540.1:0-359320 GCA_036346225.1 Platerodrilus igneus
GAAAACGATCTGACAACCGATTGTCGTATTAAAATAAATACATTGTCTGCGGCCAGGCTTGAGCTTGTAAATTTACAGCAAGACGCACTGAAGCAAGAAATGGCTTTTAAGCAAGTAGAACACGAAGCAAAATTACAACAAAGTGACATAGAACACAAGCTAAGGGTTGAACATTTGAAATTACAAATAAAGATCTTAAAAAAACAAATATCTGAAACTTAAACTTTGTATTAATATTAAATATTTGTTATTAGTTTATCAAATATAACAAATTTACAAATGTGCAAAATATTCATTGATTAAATGTTGCTGTATTATAATGCCATTGCCTTGCGGTGGAATTATCGGGTTATCAACGTCATCTTCATAATCTTGGTAATGCCCATCTGGTAGTTCATCATTACCGATAGCAATATTATGCAGTACCCCTGTTGCAACAATGATTGCTTGAGCTGTTGCTAATTTGAGCCTAATACCCAAACTCAATATTGGGAATCTTCGCTTCCACACACCATATTGGCGTTCAACTACATTTTTGTTCGTATCTGTGACTCATTGTATAAATTTTCTGCCCTTGTACGTGTATCTTGTACAGGTGTCATAAAATACTCCATTAAAGCATAGTCAGAATTGCCCAATAAAAAACAATCTTTAAATCTACCTTGTTCAAATTCGTCCTTAATTCTGCTATTATTAAAAATGGTACTATCATGTGTAGCTCCAGGCCAACGAGCTACTAGGTTTATAATTTTTAATTCAGCATTGGATATTGTTTGTACATTGGGAGAAGAGAAACCCTTGCGATTTCTAAAATTTTCAGCATGCTCACCACCTACAAAGAAATAATTATCTATTAGATATGGAAAGTATATGTATATATATTATTATATCTGGGCAAATTGGCAATGCACGAAATTCCCCTATAATTTTCTTTTTTTAATTAATAATTTACTAACTTCTTTATTGGGTCTTTAAATCTGCGCCTCGACCAATGTAAACTCTTATCTCAGGTTAAATTTTGTGAATAAATCAATATCTGCATACAGCGTGGGTTCTGAACTATATACAGATGTGCGTGACACTGCCAGTCAAATGACCTCTAGTTAATTCTACATAAGCAATTTCTAAATGTGACAGTGTAAACAATTACTTGAAAAATACGCACAGTAAAACAGTTTATATTAGTTAATAAATTAAGATTTCAATCAAGTATAACGGGTCAAGTGTTTAAAATATGACACTGATAAAAACTAATACCTGAATTCCAATGAAACGTCTTGCTGCTGAACAATGAAGCTCCACTGCCTACAGAGACGACTCGAACCAGATGCGGGTTCTTAATACCTGTAGGTAAGTACGTTTTAAAATTTTGAATTACAGAATTTACGCTTTTTATTTTAGGGTTTAGGGTACGTCAAAAATCTTTAGATATACTTATCGCCGTTGGTCTTATCAGGAATCTTAGCTCCGTGAAATCAACACCGTGCTCGACACCAAAGGTTCAGCAATTCAAGCGTTTCTTATAGCACCACTTCAAAACTCGTCTGTCTACACAAAAACACTCCCAAAAATAAAACGGTCAATAGTAAGACAATTACAAGGACTCTTGCATTTATCACTATTTAATATCAACAGTTCCTTTATACTTTGAATATCACAGAAACATTTTTTACATACGTTGAATTTTATGTTGGAGATTACAATAATCATAAAAGGTATACAATTCGTAAAATATTACAAAAAAGATTATACTTTTAATTCTATAGTTAGTAAAGCTTTTTTCCATAGATAAACACCCGCCCACAATAGATGGGCAACGGCCTAACTATTGTGGCGGTAATATTTAAATTATGTGGCTTCTACCATTGTATCCCTTTTCTTGTAATAAAGAACCATGTGCAAAGAAAATATCATCTATCAGACGTTTTCAGAAATGAAAACGTGGGTAAATATTATTTTCTCAAGAAAAAGAAACTAGGAACATGAACAATGGTCAGACTTCAATATTTTGGGTAAAATTATATACATATAGATTATATATAATAAAAGCTACAAATTCGTTCTGTTAAATTTGAAATTTTAATTTGAAAAGGTGTCTGTAATTTTATAACAACATTACAAGTCTTTATTACTTAATTTTATTCAGTAACATCAGTACAGTATCTCACAATACACAGAAGTTGTATAGGAATTTTACAATTATATTTAATTATTTCACAAAACTTACGATGTCATCAGTAGGAAACCGGTGCATTTTCGTTTCAGAGTTTTTCTTTCAATACAAATGCACATAGCACAAGAAAAAACCATTGTTCCTGTAGATTAATCTAACCTGCACCGAAGTTATCCTTTTTAAATACAAAAATTAAATGAGTTAATCTGCAAACAAAAACACTAAATATTCCGAATGAATGTTCAACAAATAACAATAATTAAACAATACCTACAAATGTCATCATAGACAAAAAGTTTTATCTATGAAATGTCTTCTAACGTCCGACAGTTTCCTGCATTACAAATTACATGTACCATCTCGCGGGCGTAGTATGAGCTAAATTAGTGCTAAAATCGCGGCCATAAATGTTACTTATCTAGTGTGTGGTTTTATCTATGGCTTTTTTCTTTACAGTCTACTTTTTCTTATTTATCTTATCTCCTTGGAGATCCCTCTCAAAACATTAAACCAGCCTACTCTTTACAATTCTCTTCCAACTAACATTCTATAATCCATCTTTTTATTAACAAATTTTATTGCTCTTGTCAAATTCTAATTTGGAGTAAACTAATACACAAATGTCATTGGCCGAAAATTTATAAATTTTGATTGATGTTTTAAATATTTTAATCCTAACATGTGCTAAATAATTTCTTTTTAGATGAGTTGAATGTCTACAAAGTTGCAAGCAGTGAATTTGAATGATATAATGGACTTACAATTATATACTGAAAAGTAAATAAAATTTCTACATCTTATAAATAACTTAAATCTAATAAAAACATGCTAATTGACTTTAATTTTTTTAGGCTTTACGTACATATTCAAATGAAAGTGAAAGTTTAACATCATATACCTAACTTAAATCTAATGAAAACGTACTAAGTGACTTCAAATCTTAGCCTTATATACATATTCACATGGCAGTGAAGTTTCGTTTTAAATATTGACACAAAATTTTATGATATACAAGCCACAGCAGTTCACTTCATTGGAACATACTTTTCAAATTTAGTTTACAAAATCAACAACACCTAATTGTTACATCATAAATCACTTTAGATGTTGTACATTTATTTATGCTTCCAAAATCTCCTACTACAATGAGCATACTTCCCATTGCATAAAATCGCAAAGCAATTAATAATTGTATTTAAGGACTAAGAGCATGATTTTTAAAAAATTCTTTATACACTACAGTTAAATTCACAACCTGCTTTATTACTGTTCTGTAGGCCTAAGCAATAAATGCCCAACTTGTTCCAAAAGCATTTGCACTGAATGCTTAGATAATCGAAATCTCCTTAAAAATTCTAAGTCATTCCACGCTTCCATATGAATGACTCTTTTTCTAAACACTCTTGGCATCCTCGGTACCTCAATTATTTTAATAGCCTCATCATCACCATCATCCGGCAGTAAAATATCCAAAATATCCAAAATTTCACTTGACAGGCTAGTTAAACTGTAATCTAAAGATTAAACCCTACTCAATCTACCAGTTAAATTTAAACTCGAGATTTGAGATTAACTTGACATATAAAACACAGTTTTTGTTAATCTCTAGGTTATTTGTCAATGCTCAGTTTAAACCGAACCTATAATACCGACCCTTAATGTACCTATATTCACTTCACTATTGCTTTGTTTAACCTGTATTACTTCTTGTGTTAGGTTATATTGCCGCCCATATCTTTTCCCCGATCTCGGTTGAAAATAGTCATCTTTTTTATGTGGTTCTGGCCCCACCAGTATTTTATTTCAGGTTTATTGTAAAATTACGAATTGTAGGTAAAGATGTGTTCCTATTAACCGTTATTTATTTTTTAAAATCTCCTTCTTGTATATAAATATTAATTTTCAAGTAACAGTTTATTTCTTTCTGAAACTCCAATATAAATTAGTATTAGTTTAATAATTTTATAAAACTTTCACTTCTAATTATGTCACTTAATTTTTTAGATATTTGATAGATCCAATATTTTTATAACTGAATAAAATGGAAGTTCTATATTTGGGTGATAGAATATTGCGGCTCCTTCTAATTTTTGGATCTATATGATGATAATATTATATAGAACAATTAATGTGCTGACTTTTTATATAATAAATACAATTAAGAAATTGAAACTTTCCTGAATAATTCTGTAGATGGCAATTCTTCTTACTTTAGAATTTGTGACTCTCTTCTTTGAATTTTATGATATTGTAGATGTAGAGTTTAGGTTATTCTAATACTTCTTTAAATTTTAATTGTTCTCTTGACGTATATCGACAGCTTTTTTCTTACGTTTATATTAGATCCCAATTATAAACCAAATATAGTTTCTTTGACCATTATTTTCTGTAATATCCTTATAGGTGTTTTTAATGACACAGGACATGGCGTTTTTTAATTGATTTTTATTTTCTTTGTTTCTTTTATTAACATTAACTTCTAAAAACAGACTTCAAAATACAAATATACTTTCTTCCTTTAATACAAATCAATTCTATCCAATTCGATAATTAAATTTCTTCACAACTCAATATTATTTATGTTAATTCGAATTACAATTATAATGTACTTCGATAGGAATAATTTTAAGAAGAAAATTTTTAATTGCCACTTTTCGTGTCAAAATCTTATTGAATTATTTTTTCGTTTTTATTCCCTAAGTAACCTTTCCTAGTTATCTCTATATTTTTTTGTATATTTTCACTACCTACTATTTTCTATATATAATTACATCATTTTATCTCATGCTACATATTGTTGAGTGCCCTTATATTTTCTCTTTTCATAATAGTTTTCTTATTTTTGTGTTTATTTTTAAAGTCTTTGATCATATTCTGCCCTTTCTTAGCATCTATTCTTATATTAATTCACTTAATTTTCCTATACATATTAAATATTCTAAACCTTATTTTCTATGTTGCAATCTATCCTAAATTCTAAACTTATTGAAACGAGCCCAATCTTCTTCCAGAATATAATTCTTTCAATGTCACTGACTCAATTGTACCCTATCTCCAAAGATTCACCACAATACATTTATTTAAACTGCCTTCATTTAAAATACATTTCCTCCGAAATTATGTGAACATTATTTTATCGTAGCATGTTTTTCACGTATGCTTACAACTTTAACATCTAAATCATCAGCAATGTAGCAGTATTTTAATCGATGTCCTAGTATGCGATTAGGGTTGAATGGTTTGTTATTTAGGACTTTCTTTCTAAAGCAAACAAAGTAGCTTATTTACAAATTTACCAATAAAACGTCAGATAAACCTTTATATACAATTTGTAATAGGTATTAAGTTTAAACTTTCAAAATTTAAAAAATTACATATTATTAGTAGAGAATTCAAGTTGTTATACAAAACTTTATACAAGAATAAGAATCTATCAAATTGTTGTACATTTGTAAAGGATACACAAATTAAATAAGATTATCGTTATCTACATTTCGATTACACTGCATTCGAAGATGTTGTCGAATATTAATTAACAAAGGTATGAAAACATCAAACACACAACTCTTGTAACTTAGTAGAATAAAATAAACTGTATTGAAACTTTGCAATCATGTTGTATATCATCTCCCCGTGAACGCGATATACGCGACACAACGGCAGTTGGTAACGCTAATCCAATTAGTGGAAATTAACGCGATATCTGTCAATGACGTCACTCAATAAGCAAATTTAATTGTGCAATTACGGAATAAATATATCAAATTCGCAAACAGATCGTGAAAAGTTAATACTCACACGAATAAGTCCCGCTTCCTTCCTGGTTGCTAGGACCCCCTTCCGGGTTATTTTAAGATGGTGACTGCTCGGCTAACTCCTAGCGGGGACTCCCTGGACTCGTTCGTGGTAGGGTCGTGGACTACGATTCGGGCAGGCTGCTTGCAAATTACCTCTACCTATGTAGGGAACGAATAAGGAACAGGTATAGGGGCGACAATCAGATAAGGCAAGGAAATCTACATAAATAAAGATAACGATACGATGCGATACCTAAAACAAACCACTCTTCTGGAAGTCAGAGGCAAAAAGACACGTTCAGCGCCTCCCGGAAACTTCCCCACTCTTCCTTCGCCACTCGCGTCGGCGCGAAGTTCGTCCAAACCATTTCTGGCGTGACGGAAATACGCGCACCGAGTCTTTGAAATTTATGGCGCGAAAACTCCCGCATTTTAAAACTAAACTAAAAAGTCTAGTGCCAAATTTGGCACGTAACAAGTATCTGGTTTTGTGACAAAGCCAACACATGCATTTTTTACTAGAATCTTTTGAGCAGTGCAAATTATTTGGAATCATTAAATCGGCCCAAGTTTATGCACATTATAATGTAAAACAGTAAATTTCACAACGGCCTGAACAAGTTTTTGCGTGCTAGAAATGTGAATTGTAGCTTTTAAATATACTTCTACGGCTTTCTGTAAAAAACAACGAGGTCTTATTGTAATTTATATATGCTTCAGGTGCACCTAAAATAGACACTTCAAGAATGTTTTCGACCAGAGGACACTATCTTGTTCTAGGAATCGAAGCAATCGCTCAGAACTTAATATAATCTTACGGTGTTCAATCCTTAAACTGTTTAAATAACCCCAACTTTTTTTAATTGCATGCAAATGAACGAGTGCTAGTGTGGGTCCGCATGTGAGTTTTCAAATTACTTTTAGACGATGCAGCATAATTACATAAATTGCAGGCAAATGGGCGGTCATTAGTATGGACCCCGCATATGATTTTTCAAATTACTTTTAGAAAATGCAGCATAATTACATAAATAGCATGCAAATGGGCGAGCATTAGTAAGGGTCCGCATATGCGTTTTCAAATCAGCTTATTACATAAATTACAAGGAAAAGAACGATCATTGGCATGGGTCCGCATATGAACAATCAAACGATCTTTGCATGATGTAGCATAATTACATAAATTGCATGCAAATGAACGATCATTAGTATGGATGCACATATGCTTTTTCAAATTACATCTACTAGATGCAGCATAGTTACATAAATTGCACGCAAATGTCTTACCGTTTAAAGTTCATAATTGCACAATTTAAAGGTTTATAATAGCAATCGCGCAAGCGCGGAAAAGCGACGCCACGGCAGATGGTAGCTCCAAGCTTTACACCGGCTTTAGCGCGGCCATCTGACAATGACGTCACACAATGCACAAATTTAATACGCAATATAAATTTAACACAATAGTTTATAACAGCGAAATACTCACATGAATATGTCCCTGAGTTAAAGTTGGCTTCTGTTGAAGTCCATCAGGGCTACTGATGGCCCTTTTAAGGCAATTAACGGAGGGTACGCCTAACGTCTATCCAAATGGCTTCGACTGGATCTCAGGGCTCCACTCCGGAGTGATTAAGAATGGTGCTCCGGCGTGGAATGCGGTTCGGCCAACGGCTACAAATTACCTCTACCTATGTAGGGAAAGGGCAGGAACAGGTATAAGGGCGACAAACAAAGATAATTAGGCAAGGATGTCTACATAAATAAAGATAAGGCGCGATACGATACCTGACAAAACCGCTCTTCACGAAGGTCAGAAGTAAAAAGCCCCGTTTTTCTAAGCGTCTTTCGGAAACTCCCCACTTTTGCTCTTTACACGCGTCGGCGCGAAGTTATTCGTCCAACCCACTTTTAACGTGACGGAAATACGCGCACCGAGTCTTTTAAATTTAAAGGCGCGAAAACTTCTGCACATAAAAATTAAACTAAGAAAATGTTTAATGCCACTTTGGCACGTAACAAATGGGCGATCATTAGTGTGGGTCCGCATATGCGTTTTCAAATCAGCTTTACGAGATGCAGCATAATTACATAAATTGCATGGAAAAGGACGATCATTAGCATGGGACCGCATATGAACATTCCAATGACTTTTGTGAGAATCAGTATAATTACATAAATTGTACGAGAATGGATGTTGTTTAGTATGAGTTCGCATATGAAATATTAGCAAACTTTTAGAAGGTGCTGAATACGCACATAAGAAGCATGTAAATGGGCGTTCGTTAGTATGTGAGAACATGTTATTGAGTTCTTAAAGGATGCAAAGTAGTTACATAAATTACATGTCACAGATATTCTTTAGTATGTCACCGTTTAATGCAATTGTGATCTTGTTTTTGGTGGTACAAAAGTCATACACTAAATATTCTTTGAGGATAAGATCACAAACGTGAAGCACAATAATCACATAAATTGTTTAACCAAAAATAGATTTCACTAATCTTGTACTTATTCCGTGACTTGATTAAATGTTCAAAGCGCATTATATTTTAATCTCACATTCTTTACAAAATAATTTTCGCACTAATATTAGCTATCGATTGGATGGTTTACATGAATTTGTTAACGAACTAAATACAAAATAATATTTTACGTAAAGGTGTTTGTCCTCGGCGTTCAAGCAGCGTGTCTAAATCGAGTAACAAGTTGTAGTAAGATAAAATAGGAAACTATTGCATACTAGTAGAGAAATTCTTCCACTCATCGTTAGATGTCACAATTATATATAAGGAGCCTCAGTTAATGCACGGATTTTATCATTACTAGGGTGAATACATCTTGATCTATACATGCCCTAAATATTCAACCTGCCTTTTAAAAAATGAGCACTTCTCAATATTAACTTTCATATTATACCGGTCTAATCTATCCAAAACCTTTTCAAGCAGCTCTCTAGCATGTTCTACAGACATACCTGCTATTAGGATACCATCCAAATAACAATGTACGCTTGGTATCCCTACCAAAATCTGATCCATAATTGATTGGAAGATAGCTGGTGCACACGCAATTCCATAGGTCAGCCAAGTGAATCAAAACAAACCCAAATGTGTATTTATAGTCAAGTATTTTTGAAATTCTTCATTAACCTTGAGTTGCTGATACGCCCCTGTTAAATCAATGCTATGGAATATTTTCCCACCTGACAAGCTTGCAAATATATCCTCTGGTGTAGGTAACGGATACTGGTCAACGTTGAGTACTTTATTTACAGACACTTGAAAATCAGAACAGATTCTAACATCCTCAGAGTTTTTTTTTTTTTGGTACCACAACAATGGGTGAAGCCCATTCACTATGAGTTACTGGTTTTAAGTTGCCTACCTGCAGCATCTGATCTAATTTCCGCTCAACCAATGGTCTTATTGCATATGGCATAGAATATGCTTTTTTAAATATGAGTACAGCCCCTTCTTTTATGTTAAATTTAACTTCAAAATTCTTTATAGGACTACACAGATTTCCATCGAACACAGACGTATACCTACCTCGAATTTCCGCTATTACATCAACATATTCCTCAACTTAATTTATTACTTTACTGGAATAACTGATACTATTTGCATTAAATCGTTTCTGCCAGTCTGGAAACAGAACATTGAGCCAATTTCTACCAAGCAAAGGGACAAATTCTTTCTTTGATTCAATATCTGTTAATATTAAATAATATTTGTTATTGCCCAACTGAATGTTTACCAAACATTCTCCTACAGACTTAATGATTTGTCCAGAAATAGCATTTAATGTGTATGTAACAGGTTTTAGTTTTACATTTAAGATTTCTTTAAACCTACTGATTGACATAACTGATCTACATGCGCCTGTATCAACCTCAAAACACATACGTTTATTATTTAAATTTAATATTAAGCGCAAAGGGAAACTTACAAGTTCACTCACCTTATTGAGACTAAATAAATAGCTATTTACCTCATCGCATACTACACTTAACTTTTACGAATCATGTATAGCACCTATGATGACACTCTTGTATTCGGGGACATAACGACTTAACATGCCCATACTTCGAGCACTTGTAGCATTTCCATCGCTCTGCAGGACACTTGCTATTTTTCCATGATTTCGACCACAATTACCACACTTAATTGGTGATTATTACCTCTTAACTGGTATTTAGCACCACTTTGCTTATAACCTAGCATGGATGGTTTATAACCGCTGTTTTGTACTGCATTAATATTTGCTGCATCTGATAATGACCTCACTTGTTTTTGAGCTACCTCAGATGTTAGGGCCATTTGACAGGCACTTTGAAATGTTAAATTTGGTTCTGCTAATAATTTTTTTTGTATGCCTTTCTCCCGAATACCACAAACAAACCGATCTCTTAGTGCTTCCTCTAAAAATTGTCCAAATTTGCAAGTAATTGCTAATTTTCTTAATTCCACACTGTATTCAGATAAAGACTGATCTGGTTTTTGTTCACATCGATTAAATACATAACGTTCATAAATTTCCGATAGTGGTGGTGAATAATAGTTCAACAACTTATCTTTTACTTGCATAAATGTAAATTCACTTGGTTTCTGAGGTGCTATAAGGTTCTTTAGTGTTTGATATACATATACATATACATATTCTGCCAACGTAATTAACATCGAAATTTTCATTTCGTCAGGTACAATGTTTACTGCAAACAAATGTTCTAATCGTTCCATGTACGTTTCAAATTCTTCCGGAACTCCCTTAAAAGGCTCAATACTACCGATCAACGCCATAGTATGCTTATAATTGAGCAAACCTCTAGAAAAGTGCCGATACTAATACTTTTGTTGTAAATGCTAAGTTTTAATCAAGTCCTGTGTAACCTTACTTTTCACCATGTGGCTTCCAAAATTCATCCTCTAATATAAGCAACAGCCTCGTCGCCAATTGTTGTATTTTACTAAATGAAACGCTGGGTTCTCACTTAAATAGAGTGTAATTACAGACTTTAGAAATGCACAATTCTATACAAAATTAATTTTTCCTGCTGTCATACTATCACTACTGATGTCACTGTCCTTGCCCGTGTCTCTCCATCTGTTCATACACAACAGTTTTCTAATCAACCTAAAATTTTCTTGTCGTTAACCTAACTTTTTATTTGGAAGATTTGTATTGTTGTAAGTATTGTTTATTTAGCGTTCAACAATCAATATGGACGGAAAAAATTAAAAAGGTGGCATTTTTTGTGCTCTCAGAGGGTGTTCCACAAAATCTTCAAACAATATCTCTATGTTTCGAATCCCAATACACTGATTTGCCATTCATATGGGATAATTTGTACATATAGTACATATTGTCTTGGATAGGCTACACTTTTAGTTTTTCATTGCAATATTTCTACTTCTACACATGTGAGGAATGGTTAGCAGCATGTATTTGGAAAGATTTACTGGTGATGGATTCAGACAAGCTGTATAAAAATTATAAACTATGTGAGAAACATTTTCTAGAAAAATATTTCTCAAAAAACTCTAAAGTTCGCAAAAGACTATTAGATTAGGCAGTTCTTACCATTTTTGATAAAAAAAAGTACTACCGGATCAATTTGAACATGAACCACCAAAAAAATAGTAATTCTATTTGGTAACAACTAACATGTTCTCTGTTTTTGCATCCAACTTATTATATTGTCTTTCAGATATTACAATTAATACTATAAAAGGTTCCAAAATGATTTCTCCGAAGGAAGTTACTTCCCGCTCTTATGTGGATATATGTGTACCTTCAACATCAAGTAATAAGTAATACTTATGATTTTAATGATTAGTGAGTGCTACTTTTTCATAATTCTTATATCTTACATACATTACAAATTTTCATATCGTCCCAGAAAATTTCAACCGAATTGGATTAATAACAAAAAAAGCAATTTAAAAATGTAAAATTTACCTTTTATTAGTTAATTTTAAAATGTACAACCTTACCATAATTTTGTTATTATTAATTCGATTAGGTAAAAACCTTCTGGGTATATAAGATCTTTATGCTCCTTCCATTAAGACAATCGTTTATTTTCACATTACACTAATTAAATAGTTATAAAATAACCCCTTTTTATCTATATGAGATATACACAAATACAACATTTCTTATTTTTAGACAATATACCCTGCAGAGTTCCACCTTCTTCTAATAGGTCGCAAACATCAGCAAATAGGGGCACGCGTCTAACCAGTTCCAGGACTCAAGACCTAATGATGATGATGTACAGATAATCGATATATTTCCGAATTATCTTTGTAAATTATTTTTAATTTACTTTTTTGTAATTGTTTGTATTAATTAAAAAGAAGTTCAAACATGTTTTATTATTATGATATCCACATTTTATATGAATAGGTATGACTTCAAGGGCCTGTTTAATAAAAGTCGTTAATAAAATTAGGATTCGTTAGGAGTGTCTACGGCAGCTGTTGTTAAAAAGCCTATTGAACCATACGAGAGTTTAGTGGATACTTGTAATGATAATGTAAATGATATAATATGTGAGAAACAATTGGTCACGCAAGAGGATAAAGTCATTAACCCCTGAGGTATGTTTTGATATGGTACTAGTAATAAAAAACGGATGTGAATGTTAGTTATTAGAGTAATAAAATTATAGATAGTAGTAACGAAGTTATGTATCAATTTTATGTATATGGGATTCACAAAAAGAATACTTGTATACCGTGGTGAAGATACTCTCATGCTTGAATCTCTGAAGGAAAGAAGATTTGAGCTTCAAGTACGTAAGCTAGAACTTGAGTATGGGAAAAGGAGCAATCCTTAAATGTGCAGCATTCACCCCTTACTAGTCATATTGTCCAACAAGAAGATTGGAGAACAACCAGATATGAGTGCTGTTGTATTTATTAATAGTGACGACTGTTTAGTAACTAACGAAGGGGACATTGTAATGTTAGATCGAGACGATTCAACTGTACATTATCATTTTATTTAATACTTATATTGAATAGACATTTAAGCAAACACTGTTTCATCACAAAATGTGTAAATTTATGTTTAAGATTAGGCAAAGTACATACTTTCACTTTTAACAATTAAAGTGGTTGTAGAAAAAAAGTTCTTGAGCCTGGACTGCAGGCAATTCATCTTGGTCCATAATAGTAGTCTCTGGTAAGTCTTCTACCTGTATTTCAGGTTCATCAGGCAATGTAAAGTATTGTAAATTACTCCTCGAAAGATTACACAACACTACGCAGGTATTGATAATTTCACAAGCTAATATGGGATTCAGGCGCATACAGCCACTCAGAATAGGAAATTTTTCTTTTAATTGCCGAATAGCATAAATGGCACACTTAATAACTCTCCGAGTTTTTTAATGAAATTTCGCAAGTGTCTGTTGAGATGGATCATTCATATTTTGAATTACTGGTGAAATTAGTCAAGATTTTACAGGGTAAATAGTCTCCCAGTGAAGTTCCACGAGCAAAAGGCCTCCAACCTGCTTCTATCCTGTTGTATAATTCACTTAACTGCAAAACTCCTGTATCACTAACCCTCCCAGGCCAATTTACACATACATAATAAAGTTGTAAATTTGGTCCGTATACAAGCACTACGTTTAAGAATGTTTTCGATGACGATCTACAAAAGCTGGTTCAAATGCAATAGGAGCATCAACTCGTATTAACGTTCCATCCATTACGCCATGTACCAAAGGCATATCTTCAAACTTACAAAATTTAACCATCTCTTCTGCACATTCATTTGACCACTTCACCACATCCTTAAGAAGTACATTATTTATAGCTGTGACAACTTTGTGCACAGTTCGACAAACTGACCCTATTAAAACTCCATGCATATTACCTACAGAATGATAACGAGCACCCCTTCCTAGCCAGTGGATAGCAATTCGAAGTTGTTGCTTTGGGTACGGTGAATGATTTCTTGCAGTTTGACGTTCCATTGTGTTACTTATATTATTAAGCACAAACATAAAAGTTTCAAGGACTAACCGAAATCTCTCATTGAACTCATATGTATCTTCCATGTAGTAGTAATATATTTTCGGTCGAAAAATCCTTGGACGGTGAACATTAAACTGCTCTTCATCACTGCTGGTGTCACTATCTCCCATTTTATTTTGTTTTACACTCTGTTTTGTACAGAATATTAAGTATTTTATATATTTTCTCTATACCGTTAACTTTATTTGATCTAATAAAATTAATTATTAGACTAAGAATGCTAATGAAATAAATGCTAATAGTATAAGTGAGTTTCATTAGTTGTATTGGTTTATGATACTGTTTACATTCCGCACTAATAATACTAAATAGGTAATCATTTTAAGTATTCCACTACTATTATTAGGCAAATTTTTATGAAACAGAACAGTAATAATATTAACTAATATTGTAAGATAATCACTAATAGTATTAGTGAATGAGTTTTATGAAACAGGGCCCAGGTAATACATGTTCGACGAACTTCAAAAGCTCATTTAGGAATTCAATGTTTGGGTGTATCTTCGAAATTTTAAAGTTCAGATTTCTATTCATTATAAACAAGAAAGCGTACTACGAAAAATGTGTGGCTATTAAGAAAATGTTATAGGGATTTCAAGTTTCAATATTTGTATAATTAAACATTCATTTTTTATTCATTTTAAATTTAAATATGTGTGAATCACAAATGTGAATAATTCGTCAAAATATTTACAAAATACATAATTTAATAGGAATGGTATTAAGTCGTTTTTTTCTTGAAGTGGGGCGAATTAGGTATTTATTGATATAAATTTCAAGCTTCCCCACAAATTTCTATTTCAAGTGACCTATGTTTTGTTACACTTTGACTTAGCAATATTGTCCAGTTTTATTTATTATGTCAATTAGGCATACATAATGAGAAAAACTTCAAAATATTACTGGTATACGTAACAAAACATTGAGGTTGGATTACTGTTAGAAACATTCTGGTAGATTTTATTATTTACATTCAAATTTCCCGCAAAGAACCTCTTATGTAATGGCGGATTGCGTTCAAAGTTATAGAATTTTGCCCCACAAACTTCAAACGAACCGACAAAGCCTTCACATCTGTAAGAGGTGGATAATCTGTGACCATGTTACTTTAGAACAGGAGGAATAAACTGTCAAGATAAAAAAAACTGAAAAACGGACTTAAAATTCTTCAAATATCATTAAGAACCACGTTTGAAGTATAAATTTTTCAAATACATAGAGTTTATAATGTGAATAAAATTCATTGTGGTATCTGCATCAAAGGATTCAGCATGAGCATAACTTAGCAAATAGTTGATTTGTACGGAACTTCAAAGATTTTAATTAGAACAATCAATTAAACATAAAACTTGTAAATATAGGTAGTTTATTGTTTGAATCTTGAAAAACTATTGGTAACATCAAGCATGGTTTTAACAATAGAGAAGAAATTCATAGTTATGGAGGCATTGTAGATTGTAGGCTTGGATAGCAAAAGTAACTGTGGTAGAAAAAGTTATTTTTATACAAATGTTTGTTTCGTGCTATTGCACTTAAACAGTGTTTTTAGGTTAAGTTTTTGATGTATGGAAGTTTCGCGGCATAAATTCAAATACGCGGTGCGCGGGAATTTTAAATGGACTAGGCGGTACTTCCGTACGTCATAGTAGTGAGCTTGCGCAGTGTGCTTATCACTAGAGGGGTAGACCAATACTAGACAAAGAGTGGGGAAAAGTGTTTCCGTGACGCTCTAAATCGTGGCTGTTTTCCTTTGATCTTCAAGTGAAATAGTCGTGCCGGGTATCATATCTTATCTTACTATGTAGATTCCCTTGTCTTGCTTATCTTTGTTTGTCTTTCCTTAATTAACCTATTCCTGTCATTCCACTACATTTAGGACATACGATCCCTGGAGCAGCCCACGACCGGATGTTCATGCTCAGCCAACACCACCGGAGCCCGGAGCAATACCATCATTATCGACCCGGAAGGATGATAGGCGTACCTGGAGAATGCCGGATTTCCGGGGTGAGTAAATTGTGTTACCTGTTTATTTAACTTTTTATATTTCCGATTATGGCGCAATTTAAATTATCGGTGACGTCATGGTGGATGGCCGCGCCAAAATCTGTAAAAGGTTTGCGCTTTCCTCCGCTAGAGGCGTCACTCGCTTTATTCATTGCGTTGCGCGATGTATATTGTGAACTTTGGTAACTGTATTACCGGCTTTTAGGAACTATCTATCACCATATAAATGTTTCACCAATAAAAGTGTAATAAGAATGGCGCCTTTTAAATGTTGAAGTTATGAACTTTGGGGGTCTTTTTTTCTTTGTTTTTAGGTTATAATAATTTCCTTTATAAACATTCAATGTATTATCAATGTTATTTATAAAGAAAAGCTTTTTCACTAAAAATGAAGTAATTAATATCTGTAATCTTGAAACTTATACGTGTTTTGAAACACGCATTCTCTTAGATGTTAAAAAGTAAACTTCAACTATTTAACCTTACTTTATTCATGTAACTATACAAATAATTATTTACCTTGATTACATGCCTTTAAACACTGTTTATTACAAAATTATCTACATATATTAAATTAAAATATCTTTGTTTGTTTTCCTTAACTTTAAAAGCCCGTTTTTTGAAACTTAAATGCACTATTTTGTATGTTACATTTTAAAAATGCCTTAATGATTTACCTATTTAATAACAAAATTGTTTGCCTAAAAATAGATTTCCTGTTTACCTAAGTTTTTAGTGTCTTTTAAAGCGTTATTTTGACCTAACCCTGTATGGTTTAACCAGTATAACCTATAATTGCGTTGTATAAAGGTTCTTGCCTTATATATAGTAACGAAATTACCTATCCCATATTTTTACCTTTCAAAATGTTGTAATAAAAGGCATCTCTTTATATCTGTTCCTTTGAATACTAAATTAAAGAAATTTCCGTTAACGTTTATTATTTAAACTCATTTAGGATACTTGTTAACTCCCGCAATATCGAAAGAACATTCTAATAATTTGGAATTCTAACTTTTTGTACATGTATCGTGGAATTTTTCTTTCATGTAGCGAGTTTGACTTTGTCTGATTGCATATTTTTTTTAGTTATTGAAATTTCAACGTACCTTAACATCCCTTGAGCGAGGTTTACTGTCGAATTTGGTCGTCCAGCGGTATATAAGTCTAGACGAAACCCAAAGGTTGGTTGCTCAGCGTTACTTAAGTCTAGACGAGGATTCGGTTGGTAAGTTTGTCGTTTACAATTTGTAAATCATTTTTTAATAATGATGTTGAAATTTTTCCTTATTGGGTTGGGTAGAACTCTGAGAACTTCCCATCCCAGTAAAAATATGCTTTATATCTTTTTGTTTTTCAACAATTTTATTAGTGAATGGAGTTTTAATTATTATTATCTCTTTACATATCGATTTAAACTTCATTAAATGCCTTAAAATTGTCTTTAAAATCGTTTAACCTTACGTATATCTAAGAGCTTGTCACGTTTACTTCCTTGACAAGGTACCTAATGTTCTTAGCTCTCACTTGCCTTAAAAACTTGCAACAGCCCGCAGGTCGTTTTGCAAGATGGAACTTGTGTATATCTCAATTCACTTTTGACGTTAGGCATAGGCCTGGCAAATTAAATATCGTACCTGATGCCTTATCTCGTGATGTTGTTTCTCTTAACCTTCCAAATTTAATCCCTGATACCTCGTATCTTAATATGATTAAACCCTCACTATTTACTTAATATTTTTTTGTTTTCACCATCAATTAGTTAACGTTAATTACTTATTCCTTCTCTCATATAGCATATAATTCCTTACACGTTTAACTTTACTTATCTTAATTTAGCTATCTTTTTCTTTTGGTTGACTTTTCCTTCACCATACCGTTAGATATATATCACTTCATTCTCTACACCCCAAAATATAACTCTGTCGTTTCATTTAATTAACCCTAGAACTTTTCCTACTACATATTATTTGGTTTTTAGTATTTTTCTTACATGGTTTAATTGTATGGTAATTGTCGTAACTTTGGTTGCAATAACTCATTGAATTTTTATGATTGGTTTTAGCTGATGTTAGAGTGAATGCTTTCTTCCTTGGACTCACATAGGAGACGCGGCCTATGCCATTGTAAGAAATAGTTCATATTCGCAGTTGCAAAAACTAGGACTACCTATTCCGTGTGTTTTCCTCTGAATTATTGCAGTCGCCCACATTATACTACATCATTATTTCTTTCTTTTTCTATTAAATCAACATAACTTATAAACATTTTTTTTATTGTTTTTTATTGAACTTTGTGGTGAGATGCTATTGCTTCTTATTGTTATCTTATTAAATTCTCGGTTGTTTTAGTGTATTGGAACAGTGTATCCGTATTTAACTGCTTATAATTGGGCTTTTGTGTGTGTTTAGGGTGCTACCGATTTGAAATACTACCTTAAAACAGTTTGTTTTGTGTGTTTGTATCTGTAATGATACCTTTAAGTTGTCGTGTCTACCTTTGTCTGATTTTCTTATCGTAGTTGAAGCACTTGTTAGGAAAATGATCGTACTAGTTCTCTTAGGAGCCTAGTGAATTTTAAAAATGTGTATACCTTATCTTGTCGGATTAATATCGCAGGTGGTGCTTCAGACTGCGCTGTGTTTAATAGGGACAACTCTCTACCTTCTCTCGGACGCTTGTCCAAAAACTATACTTTTTTCTTAACCCGCTATCTCCGCTATGCCTTATTCTTCTTTCGGTGAACCTGTTCTTGTCCCGGAACACTCGTCTGCCACATAAGAATGATGTTCCCTCATTCCGAGCTACTGACCACACTGGTTGGTTGAGTAGCGCTTTGCTATCCACCTTTCCCTCTGTCGCTTTTGCTCAATGCGAGCCCTTCCTCTACTTTCTTCTACCTGGAAGTGTCTCTTATGCACTCCAAAAAACCAACCTCCTTCTTTTTACCTTTCCTATCTCTACTGCCTTTTCATTTCTGTTAGTCACCGTGTGGTTGCGCGGGAGGTTTTCACAGACACCTGGACCATGTCTCTGCGAATCTTTCATGGGGTCATGCGGTGCCGCTGTCAGTGCATGGGCTCTGGCAGTGAAAGTATGTATGAGTGTGTGAATGTGTGAGTGAATGAGTATATATGTCGTTATATACCGTGTGGATATCGGGTGATAGTATCACCGATATCGATTATCGCCGGGTGCAGGAATGCACCCAAATGTCTTTGCCGGTCTCTCGTGCCGTTTATTGCAAACGGATCTGCTTCACAGGTTTCTCTTTTTAGAGGGCACGAGTCAATCCCATTTAAACGGCTCTACTGGAGCCACTCTATTGTTGTTATTCATTGTCTTGGGTAATAACTAGGCCAATATCTTTGTCTTCTTTATTATCTTTGACAATACCCTTAGTTTTAATATCGTTTTCTTACTGATTTACCTTTAATAATAACTTTAGTTTAGTATCGTTATCTTACCGACTACACCGTTAGTAATAATTTTGGTTTAATTTCTCGTTATCTTACCGACTACCGTTAGGAATAACTTCGAGTTATTTTGCGTTATCTTACCGGTTATCTTTAGTAATAACCTTTGTTTGAATTCATGTCACCTTACCTACTATCTCTTATAATCACTTTAACTTAATATCGTGTTATCTTATCGAGTATCTCAAATAATAACTAAAGCTTAATTCCGTTATCTTGTCTATTACCTTTGAGGATAACAATTTAAGCTTAATATCATTATCTTATCTATTATCTTTAACATCAATTTGAGATTTTGTCTTATCTTTTTATCGTCCTAACGTGTGGTATATATGACCAGACGTGGGAATTATTTTTTCTGAAATTTAAGTGAAAAAGCTAACCCGATATAGAAATGTAATTTGTCAGGTTAGCATATAAGGATTAAGTAGGTGGTACTTTTGGTAAATTTGTTGATTCACAACTATGTCATGGACAAGTTTCAAATGTGCATCGTAGAAAACCAAAGTACCAGTAATAAAATTTGCTAGAGTGCAGAGTGACGCACTCCATGAACATTTTTAAATTTGGGCACTTCTTGCCAAAAAGAAGAATAGTTTCGATGCAACACTCATGTGTGTTTGCACATAACAACTTTTATGTTAGCTTTAGTTAGATAGGTTTAGATAGTTTAGGCGACTTGTCGCACCCGTGTTAGTTTAAGTAGTGTTTCATGCTCCCCGACCAATTTGTGCTGTCGGTAATTAGTGTAGTCAAAGACTATCGGGCTACCTATTCCGTTTCCTGGTACTTCGGTAGACGTGTTATCGGTCGAAAAAACCAGGTGGCGCCTTATATAAACATTTTGTAGGTTTTAAGTTAGGGTTTATATAGGGTAGATAGGATTTAGATTTTAAGCTGTTACTGTGCTAACAGACTTTTTCTTTTTTTAAGTTTTTTCTTTTGTGGCTTTGTCGCGATTGTTACGTGCCATTGCACTTAAACAGTGTTTTTAGGTTAAGTTTTTGATGTATGGAAGTTTCGCGGCATAAATTCAAATACGCGGTGCGCGGGAATTTTAAATGGACTAGGCGGTACTTCCGTACGTCATAGTAGTGAGCTTGCGCAGTGTGCTTATCACTAGAGGGGTAGACCAATACTAGACAAAGAGTGGGGAAAAGTGTTTCCGTGACGCTCTAAATCGTGGCTGTTTTCCTTTGATCTTCAAGTGAAATAGTCGTGCTGGGTATCATATCTTATCTTACTATGTAGATTCCCTTGTCTTGCTTATCTTTGTTTGTCTTTCCTTAATTAACCTATTCCTGTCATTCCACTACATTTAGGACATACGATCCCTGGAGCAGCCCACGACCGGATGTCCATGCTCAGCCAACACCACCGGAGCCCGGAGCAATACCATCATTATCGACCCGGAAGGATGATAGGCGTACCTGGAGAATGCCGGATTTCCGGGGTGAGTAAATTGTGTTACCTGTTTATTTAACTTTTTATATTTCCGATTATGGCGCAATTTAAATTATCGGTGACGTCATGGTGGATGGCCGCGCCAAAATCTGTAAAAGGTTTGCACTTTCCTCCGCTAGAGGCGTCACTCGCTTTATTCATTGCGTTGCGCGATGTATCTTGTGAACTTTGGTAACTGTATTACCGGCTTTTAGGAACTATCTATCACCATATAAATGTTTCACCAATAAAAGTGTAATATGTTTCAGTTAAATAAACACTCAACTTAAAACAGTTTAAGCGGAATAGTAATTGTATACACTGCTTGAACTTCACCCTAAGCTATCTACATTATAGAGTCATAATAATTACTCTAGGCAGCATGATTGAAATTTTCATACAACTAGTCCAATGATTTCAAATAAATTTAATAAAACCTTAAATGTATTCTTCAGATCAGACACCCAAGTAAAATATTAGTTATTAATATTATTAAGTAATACAATAATGTTGCTTATTTAAATGAATAACAATATGCACTACAAACAAATTGAAAATGCCTTATATCAAACACAATCATATTGCACGTTACTGTAAAGGTTTGCAACCAAATTCATCATCACTTTTATCATCAGACAAACTCAAGTCTGAAGAATCACTATCGTGGTTAACATTTATTATTAGTTCTTCTATGTCGTCTATTATATATTCCCTACTAAGGTATTCTTTTTCTGTTTTCTCTACACAAGAACACACATTCTTGATGACCAACGGTATTAAACTTATTTTCAGCCAACTTCCATACATCCTCCAATTTAAAAGTTGTGTTATTTACAAAAACATGATTTTTTACCATTGCCCATATTTTTTAAATAGGGTTGAGTTCAGGATGATATGGCGGCAATCGTAACACTATGACCATGTTCGGCTAAAATCTTATCCACAAGATATTGCTTGCACGGAGGCTTATGTTGGTTAATATTTGCATATAGTTCTGATTTTGTATCTTTAAGCTGAAAAGGTATGTTTCTTTTTAGTAGCCAACACCTCGTGTCTTCTTTTTTCCAAGCCGTAGTTGGATTTGTTTCCTCGGTCGCATTTGATATGATGCATTATCCATCACTAACACAGAGTTTGATGGTTTTTCTCGGTGAGATCAATTGTAACTTAGCACCAGCTGGCTGCATTTTGCCTTCTTTAATAATTTTCTTAACAGTTGTTAACCCAACACCAGTTGCTTCAGATACTATTTTGTTCAAAGTTTTCAGCAAAATCATATTTTGGCCAGCATCCTTCTGCCCTTTCATACAATTGTAAAGATTATATATAATCTCACGACCTTGGCTGTGAACAATTTTTTGAGAATTGCTCATAATGAAGTCGAATCTTACCTAAAATAAAAAAATATGTACTCAAAAAATATTAAATTTAAAAACGTTTACCTACAATTTCAAAATTAAACAACGAAGTGTAGTCTTGAAAAAGACTTTTATAAATATTATTAACAAAGGAAAATTAAAGAAGATACAGAAAACAGAAAGAAATAGGCAGGAATCGCAAATGTCAAAATAAAGTGTCTAGAACATGCAGTATCGGCTCAGCGATAAGTTAAGAACATAGATTAGATAAGGTTAATATAGATAAGACACTTTCATAATAAATGCACGCGACTCTTTCTTACATTAATAAACATAGATTTAATCAAAATATTAAATATGATTTAGAACAGAGTAATCTAATAAATATAAATATAACCTGTAACGTGATGTAATACAGAACAGAAAGTTTAATCTCAAATAAAGTTAAAAATAAGATACTTAGAATAATCTGGGGCCCTAGATTTTAAACAGCGCCGCCTGAACGGATTGTATTACCAATAACATTCCAGTGACAGTGCTGTATAAAAAATGACTACACCCTGGTTAAGAATTCGTAAAGAAGCACTCTAATGCTGCTATAGTGATTATTTAATTTAATCTTATCGTCATATGGTAACACCGATTTTAAAATTATATTGCAGTAACCTCAACGCTGTTGAAGCCATGACTATCATTCCACAATACTATATTTTCATTTTGGTCTTTAAATTTGTCACGAATATTTGGGATTTCTACGCAGGTTGCTGAGATTTTGAAAGATCTATACTACAGGATTTTCAAAACGTATTGAGCAACTATACACGATACCCTTGAACGTAGATAGCTCAATTTTTGTACTCACATTGTAGACGAAAAATGGATTTTTCTTAAATTTCTGAAACCCCTCAACCGATTTCAATGATATTTTGTGAATGTGTATAGCTATCAAATATTTATACAATATTTTATTTATTTTTATAGGACCCTCATCATCATCATCAATATTTGAGTTAGACGAAAAATTGGATTCAGTTTCGTATGCAAGTAATTCAGAACAGAGCATAGCAGCGGCGACTCTACCCATACTAATCACGCAAGACACAGCACCACAAGAAACAAATGCATGCTTTTCTAATCCTAAAAACACAATTACTTCAATTACTTCTAGCGACACTGGATCTAGTGCAAATATTGATAACGTTGCGTTAAAGCCACTTACATTAACAGTCGATGATTGCAGTGAAATTCAAAAACTTTCTGAATTTGCTGCGCCAAGAAAAAATGCTACGACTGCTGAGAAATTAAGTTTCTTATCTGTTCACCCTATCCAACCTTCGGGTGATAAAAACAGTTTGCCTTTCGATGCAAATCGATTTTACTACCGAAAGTTACCAACAGGAACTTTAATTCGACGAGAATCTGTCTCTTATTCTCTTGAATTAAATAAGCTATTTTGTACTGCCTGCATGTGTTTTGCGTCTGACGCCACGAAAGAAGAAGGAGGAGGAAAAAGTCCATTTATTGATGGCGTTACTCCATCCAAAAAACATATTTAAGAGCAACTTGTCAAACACGAGGAAAGCCACAGTCATCAGTTAGCCGTAGTCGCCTTGCTTACAGCAAAAAAAAAGGAAATGTGGAACAGCATCTTACGCGAAAGAATATGCAAGAGATATCCAATAGGCGTCTGGTCCTGAAAAGAATAATTGATATAATACTATTTATATCTAAACAAGGCATTGCTTATCGTGGAAAAAGTGAGGCGTTGTACTCGTTAGCGGATATCGCAGACGACAACCAGAATCACGGAAACTGTTTAAATTTAGTTGTCCTATTGTCGAAGTATGGTTCAGTTCTTAAGGCCCACATGTCCGAGGCAATTACTGAAAGTAAAAAAAGAAAAGACTCAGGAATAGGTAAGGGTCGAGGTAGGCTTGTTACCTTTTTATCAAAAACCACTATAACTAAATTAATAAATATATGTGCACGTCAAGTTAAACAAGAAATCGTTAAAGAAATCCAGGCGGCGAAATCTTTTAGCCTTAATGTGGATTCTTGCCAGGATGTTGGCGTTGTTGACCAGGCTGCAATTTGCGTGCGCTATGTTAAGAGTGGGATCCCACAAGAACGGATGCTCAGCATGGTCCCTGTCCAGAAATCAACAGGAGAAGATTACACAGCTCTTGTAAGCAATGAACTAGCCCAGTTAGGCTTAAATTTGCAAGATCTTATTAGCGTGTCATTTGATGGTGCCGGAAATATGGCAGGAAAGTATAATGGTCTTCAAGCAAAACTGAAGGAAGAAGTGCCAAAATTAATTTTCACACATTGTTATGCACATGTTTTAAACTTAGTGCTGGGATGCGCTACGTCAAGCTGTACTGAAGCCAAGAATTTGTTTGGGCTCTTGGAGTCTACCAGTGTATTTATTCATGAATCATTTAAGCGCACATCCCTATGGGTGGAGAAAATTCAGAATTAACAGCTGGACAAGACAAATTGAGACGATTACAGAATATCGGAAAAACAAGATGGTGGGCTAAAGATAAAGCCTTGGCCACTGTTATGGAGAAAACTCGATATGTGGCGTTGATAAAAACTTTAAGTGCCATATCATCGAGCACGGAGTTCGAGCCAAAGGTTTCGTTCCAAGCAAAGGCTTTGATGGATTCTTTTTTGAAATTCGAAACAATCCTGACAGCCTTCACGTTCAAGAAAATGTTTGACCTATCAACCCCAGTAAGCCAATATCTCAAAACCCCTACATTGGATTATCTTAAAGCTTGGGGATTCATCAAATATTTAGATATGGATTTACGAAGATATTTAGATACTTTTGATGATGTTTTCAAAGCTGCAAGTTTATTTGCATCCGATGTTCAAGACTTGATGCACGCTGAAAACATTGATCTCGACATACAAACCAAGTTACCGTTACGAAGAATTTCTAAAAAACCGAAGAAACATGACCAGTTATGTGAAGATGAAGTAACATTATTGGCTACAGACCCAAAGAGATTTTATTCTATTTCTGTCTACAAAGTCATTATTAATACAGCTTTAGTTAAAATAAACGAAAAATTCATCTGCAACGAAGCTTTAATGAAAGATGCCGCTTGTTTGGACCCGAAAAACGTCAATAGAATCAAACAAAATGGGATTCCTAATGAGGCACTGAAGTCTATCGCATCAATTGCAAATATTGATCAAGAGTTGCTGTCAAAAGAACTGGAATCTTTTGCAAATAATTTTAAGGAACTGTCTAAAACTCTTTGGGATGAGCACATTTCTTCTAGGCAGCATAAGCAAGATTCAGATTCACAAAGCGACGAAGAAAACAACGAAGATGTTTTAGACTTAGACCAGGCAGCAAAGGACGCCATGTGTTTTTCCGGAAGTGGTTTGGACGTCTGTCAAAGTTGCATACCATGTGCATGTAAACTTTTATCACAGTATAACATGCATATCAGCACGTACACCACCTTATATGTTGCATATTGTGTAATTCTCACAATTGACTATGTTGTCCTAGCAAGCAATGCAACCACTTACTACTTAACATAATCTTGAATCTGTATTAATTTTTTTAAATCGCTTAAACGAGCGATGTTAACGCGAGTTAACGCGAGTTCGGGCCTTGGGAGCTGCCTTTTTAAAAACTAGTTTCAAAACTTCTTAACAAATTTATTTTTTAAACAGTCATTCATTATGGAATTTTACAAAACTTGATTTAAATAACTCTAAGTTCGAAAATAACTATTAAATGTACTATTGTGAGTAGCTTAAGCAACTGCAATGTGACTGCCGTGTCTTTGAGCTCCCGGGCTTTTTATAATGTTTCTACCGCCTCACATGGCTGTGGGAACTTGCAGACCTCTTCTTTGCTTTATTCTTAATACTATTCATAAATACAATGTTGTAATCTTAATTTCTAAGTAATCATGGGATCTTGACCGTCTGTGACCTGACATCTGCAGTCTCACTATCGTCTGCGATACAAAGTAGCGTATCCGTTCTTATGAACTGTTAATAAACTTTATAAATTGTCCTTGTATTACAATGTTGCCCTTCACTTGGCGTATTCTTAACACTTTCTAATAATTCCTAATTATTCTATTTTATAATACATATCTCAATTGGGGGATACATAACTCCTTCCGACGTACATGAAAAATTAAGGGTTTTCCGTTTCTTAATTTTTAATTTAAAATTCATTATTTAATTTCATTGCTTAAAATTCATAGTTCCTAATGGTATATTTGTTTCTTTTTTACCTTTGTTTCCTTAAATCTAAAATTGTTTTCTTTATTTTTATTTCTAATATACATTTTGTAAATTACATAAATGATCAATAAAATAGTCGAAAGGATTAATACAATTGTCCAAACACTAATGTTATCGTAGTGTAGTTTGGGCGTTTTAAGTTCACTCGAATGTTCTGTATAATTTTCCATCAGTTTCATGGCATGGTTGAGGTCGTCCAATTCTAGATGTTCTAGTTGCATGGGTTTTTGAATTATTTCTTCGTCTTTGATTGCCGTTGTCTTGATTTGTAGTGCTGGCAAGTTTGCTAATTTCTTGGTTGCTACGGGATCTTGATAAACTCTGATTATTTCATTTTTCAGTTTTAAGTAATAATCTTCTTTGAGGGTTATTAATTTACTTCCGGTTAGTGCTAAGGTGTTTTCGTCTTGAATGCAGTGGACTGTTGCTATTACTTCTGTGGGGAAAATGGCTATCCATTTGTTTTCGGTAACTTTTTGAATTTTCATATTGGTGATTTGTACGGGTTTGGCTTCACAGTTCTCGTAATGATTTGAAAATTTTAATAATTGTACTTTGCAAGGACTGTCTTCTTGTATGGTTGTCGTTGTCAATGATCGGCGTAAATATTGATTTGGTGTGACTTCGATTCGATTTCGTTTATATAACCATTTTAATTTTTTTCTCTGTTCGGGGTTCTATTGTGTATTTTTGTTCGACTTGGATATTTTGAAATTTAATGGGGATTCGTCCATATTTAGTTCTTAGTTGTTTATGTCAATGTTGGCTCCTAATTTTCTTAGAAGGTCCATTCCTATTAGTCCGTCATATTTGACGTTAAATTCGAAAATACAAAATTTATGTTTCATTTTTTCGTTGAATATTTTCGGAAAAGGTATATTAGCTACGAATTGGTGTAGGGTTGTTTGATGGGCTGTTTTAATTTTAAACGGTTCTCTTTGTACATAGTCTAAATAGTTTTTCCTAACGGTTCGGGGGCTAATTAATGTTTTCCAGGATCCGGTATCGATTAATAGTTTAAATTCGGCATTGGGTATTTCTATATATGGTAGTACTAGGTGATTTATATTATTTAAGTTTATTAAGTTTGGTCGTTTATGAAGCGGTGTATAGTTTTCGCCTTCTTAGAATGATTTCTGGTTCTTCATCTGATGATGAGCTTGATGAACTCCGGCGGCCATACATTTTTTATATCAAAGGTTAAGTTCGTTTTAACGCTCCTTTTAAATGGCTTAAATGTCCAATTTCTACACTTTAACTTTAAAGTGACTTTATTTTTAAAGTCACTTCAAAATGATATGAAACCCATCTAGAGAATTTAAAGGCGTTTTGTACTTAAAGTCTACTTTAATTTTATTATAAAACTGGGCCTAACTGCCTTTGCCACAATGTTTATTTTATATATTTTTTTAAATAAACTTTTAAGGTCGACGGAGTGATTCTTTGCTATATATGTACCTTCCTATATCTGAAAATTATCTTTGCGCTTCATTTGAATATCAAAAGAACCCCTTGGCGCAATGTATAATCGAAAATTATAATTCCCTTTGCTATAATTTTATTTTTATTCTTTTTTATTTTTATCTATTTTGTAAACCTTTAAATACATTTGAGTTTCCAGTGTAAAATAATGTGGTTGTGGTAAGAGCACAGTTGGCGCGAAACCGTGAAATGGAGAGGTTACTACAGCTCGTGAGAACCAGACGTCTTAATTGAAGGTACTAGAGTATCGGATTTCGACGGGATCGGACGTGTGTGCTGTTAAGTACGGCAAAGTGATTCCTGTATAACTTGTCTTTTTACCTGCAAACTATAGTGTTCTTCTACAGCGTCGCTTATAAAACTTAGAGATGCCAGCCATTGACCCAGAACTTAGAATGCAGGAAATTGTCTTAGCTTTAGTAAAAGCCAAATAAGTTTCTGACTTGTTTTGTTAGTTGGTGGGTTTCACTCGTGACGGCAAAGACAAGTGGCCGAATTGGAAGATGTAGTACTTTATGTTCAGGATCATGCACGATTGGTGACGCGAGGAGGTACAATTATACGGTAAGTTGTAAGTGTTATAACAAGCTGGATAATTGATATTCGACGAACAGGTACAAATGTTTACTCTCGAAGTGCTGCTTGTATCAGAGACTAGTTTGTAGAATATTTTCAGGGTATTGGAACGTTTAATGACAATGGGAGAAGGTAACAGAAAACAATTATCAGACTTCCGAAAAAATACTTGTGTATTTTATATAAATTTTTCTAACTATGTATATAGATGTTGTTACATAAAACGAAATTTATTATGTATGTATTTGTTAATTGAATTAACTACAATTTAAATACATATACATTATACTACTTTCTAAAGCCTTTAAATATTTATATTATGTCTCTAAAGAAACATAAAAACTACTACTAAATTACAACTCACACCTTTCTTTCACATTTCCCCCTGTTACATGATCTAGAAAAGTTTAATTTTTAGTTTAGATCTACTTCCATACCTACAGCAAACAGCATTATCTCTCTAATACTAGAAAAAAACATAGCACATATAGAACACCATATAGGGTACAGAATAATCACACATATCCTCGTAAATGGGTGTTTGTATGGATGGGAACAAACATAAGTCCTTATATTATCCTTTTCATGCGAAATATTGCTAGTAAATCGGTGTTCATTGGTATGTGATTGATAAGTTTTGCAAATAAATTTTTTGTAATGCACTACAACATAAATACATACCAATGGACGTTCGTTAATATGTAACAGTAAATGTTTTTTTAAAGTATTTTGTGATATGGAAAAGTCACACAAATTACATGCTTATTTCTATATGATCTTTTTATAATGAACCACAGTTACGTAAAAACATACAATTGGACATTTGTTGGTATGTACGGAGATATAAACAATTAAAGCATTTAATGATTTATACCCAATAATTAGTACATAAATTTTACGCAAAATTGAACCATGTTAGTAACCACAAATGTTTTTATACAATTTTTTTATGCATAATCAACACAAATTGCCTAAAATGAACGTTCAGTACTATGGGACCGCGGAAAAGTTTTCAATTTTGATGTTTATACAATACGAACATCAAAAGCATGCAAATGGACTTTCGTTAGTATGTGATTATATATGAACTTTTTTAGGCACCTTAATAAAATTTAGAATCATTATATGTTGCATTTCAACCAATGTTAGTTAGTATGCGTATACATATGCTTCTGTAAATGACGTTTCTGCGATACGGTATAATCGCACAAATTGCATAGAAATGGGCATAAAAAGCAAATAATGAACATTTGTTAGTATGCGAAAATATAAGTTCCTTTAAGGAATTTTTATAAGATGTACAATGATTAAGGAAATTCCACTTGAATGATTGTTATTTAGTATGCAAATACATATGTCTTTGCAAATTATATTTTGATGATGAGGTATAATCACATAAATTGCATGCAAATAAACCTTTAGTGTGGGTCTGCATGTGTTTGTTCAAGTTACTTTTACAAGATGCAGATAGTTGCATAAATTGCATGCGAATGGACGTTCGGTATTATGAGACAGGATATGAATTGTCAAAGAATATTTAAAAAGTGCAGAATAATTACATAGATTGCATGCAAATACGTATCTTACTATGGGTTCCAATATGTCTTTTTAAGTGACCTTTATTAGTTGTGCGGTAATTACACGAATTGCATGCGAAAGGACGGTCGTTTGTATGTAACCACATATGTCTTTTTAAGTTACTTTTATAAATTGCAGAATAATTGCAGAAATTGCAGGCCAAGGGTAGTTCGTTAGTATGGGACCACATGTGAATTTTCAATTGACCTTTACGAGATGCAGCATAATTACACAAAGTGCATACGAAAGGACGTTCGTTTGTATGGGACAACATATGATTTTTCAAGTAACTTCTAAGCGATGCAGCATAATCACATAAATTACATACGAATGGACGTTCCAATGTGTGGGACTGCATGTGTTCTTTCAAGTGACTTTTCAGAAGCGCAGAATAGTTACAAAAATTGCATGCGAATGGACGTTCGTTAGTATGGGACCGCATGTGAATGTTCAAATGAGTTTTGCGAGATGCAGCATAATTACACAAATTGCATATGAAAGGGCGTTCGTTTGTATGGGAGCTCATATGATTTTTCAAATAACTTTTAAAAGATGCAGAATAATTGCACAAAGTGCATGCGAAAGAACGCTCGCTAGTATGGGACTGTATGTGAATTTTCAGGTTACTTTTAAGAGAAGCAGCATAATTACACAAGTTGCATGCGAAAGGACGTTCGTTTGTATGGGTGCTCATATGATTTTTCAAGTGAACTTTGCGAAGTGCAGCATAATTGCACAAACTGCATACGAAAGAACGCTCATTTGTATGAGACCGCATGTGAATGTTTAAGGTACTTCTAAAATGTGCAGTATAATTACATAAAGTGCATGCTAAAGCACGTTCGTTAGTATGTGATCGCATATGACTTTTCAATGAACTTCTACAAGATGCAGCATATGCACATAATTTGCATGCAAATGGACGGTGGTTTGTATGGGACCGCATATGTATTATCAACTGACTTTTGAAAGATACAGAATAAGCACATAAAAAGCACACAAATAGGTGTTCATTAGTATGTGACGACATATCAATGTGCTCTTATAGGATGCATATTAAGTGCATAAATTATATACCACAGTTATTCTTTAGTGCATGGCCGTGTACTGTAATTGTAAATTTTTTTAGTAGCACAAAAACTACACCACGGATAGTCTTTGGGGGCGAGGCACATGAAGCACAATAATCACATAAATTGCCTGTCTATCTATAACGTATATTTCAATCATTTTCTATCGTCTACTATTACGTGGGCCTTATTGAATTTCGCATTCTCTGTAAGTAAACACCAACTCTACAAAAAGTTTATCTCTCCACAAATTAGTTATCAATCATGCCATATACATGAGCTTATTAAGCGAACGAATTAAAAACAGTTAATTGTACAATTACTTAAACTGTCCAAATTTTAGATACATTGTTTCCGTAATTAAACTGATATTTATTTTCTTAGCAAAGTCGTCATATATGCTTAAGATATTGTTCTAAACTATTATTAATATAGCAGCCATTTTAAGTATTATTCTATACTCCATTTCAGTTAAGAAGGTAGTACACGGCGCATATGCTAAACAGGGATTTACACTGCTCAATAATTAAATTAGTGACAATTTTTAAAAAATTACCGGTGACGATTGTATATTTTCTTCAACAAAGCAAATCACAGACCAATAATACAAGAGATGCGTCTGAACAATTACAATTAAATTTAGCGCCACCATGCAGATTGAAGCTTAACTAGTGATGAGCGCCATCTGGCGGAAAAAATACCACTGAATGCGTATTTAGCAGGAATTTCTAATGTATTGCTTGAAAATGTATACAAGTTAGGTAAATATAAAATGTAATATCATATTGTAATTCATTGAACACTGCTGTTGAGTACTATACTTGTTTAGTTAAATACTGCACTTAGAGCTTGTTCAATGTATTACATATCTGTACCACATTTTATATTTTACTAACTGTATATTCAAAATTGTTATAAGAAAGGTCTATCAAATCACTTATCATTCTATTCATTAAAAGGGGTAGATAAACCTGTGGTTTCCTTAAGAAAGATTTATGCTTTTATGTTAAAATGTAATCAAATGAATACAAACTTAAGTTTCACAAGTATATATTTAAATTTAAATATTTGTAAAATAAAAATACAAAGATGCTTATTAGAAACTACATACGTATTTCGACAAATATCCTCTGGAACAAAATGAGCATGGCAAACTCGTAAATTTTTGTAGACCCATGCAGGATCCATTTTTTTCAGAGAAGCTGTTCCAATTAAATTTATCCACTGGTAATAAACATACAAAAATTTCTTTGGATTGGAAAGTCTTGGCGAATTGCATCCCTGTTTTCACAATAGAAAACTGCACACTTTCTAAACTGTGATATTATAATACTTTTCGCCTGAAATTACTGTTACGGTACCAAAATAGATACGGAATTGAAACAAATTTTGGTCGGTGTCGCCATAGTCATTTTGTGAGAGGCGCAGCGCGCGCAGCTCACTTTGATTGACAGTTACAGATATCTGTAAAATTTTAAATTTTTATTCAGTTTCAATGCGGCTGGTGGCGCCAAAAACTTTATTTTAAAATCGCCTATAGAGTGACTACCCCCTAATGCAAATGATTTATTTCATAACCTCCTTTATCTTACATGCCGGAACATTAATTTGGCAACACTGCTTTATATTTGTCAGTGAAGGCCATCGTGTTGGAAGTTGGAACTAGCAAAATCTATAAAAACACGTTTAATTTTTAACAAAATATATTTATTACATATTTTCAGATAATGTACAAATGTACTTGCATTTCTAAATTTCACATTAGTTTTTGCTGCAGTAGCATTTCTACTTGTATTTTGCTTAGTAAAATTATTCAATTAGTACATTTGCAAATACAGAAAGTAAATAATCTAACATAATAGAATATTTATGCCCACAAATATTTCAGTTTTGGTCCAAAATGTTAATCGTTTTTCCATTAAAGTTTTCTTTTTAACTACTTCATTTAATGTAGTTTTATGGGAACCTAAACTTATATATTCCTTTATATAATTAGGAAACTAAATAACTAAATGTACTAGTCATTACCATACATAAATAGATAACTAAATCTGATGTAATTATTAGACCACCACGTTGCAATTCGTGAAAGTACATTCATTTGCGTTATTTCCAAATAAATAATCTGTACTTCAAGAACAATCAATTTTTTTAGTACGTGTCTTATTGCATATCCCACTGACATATATAACAGCGGATGTATCAAAATTAGTTTGGATATTCCTTTGGAAAGTAATGAATTAAATGTGTTGGCAATATTAATAGGCTTGTCGCTGGAATTATTTTCGGTATAATCCTTATGTAGTATATCAGAATTCAATTGTATTTTACCATATTTAGACGAATGTAGATTAAAAACACTTTTGATGCGTAACTTTTCTTCTGATTCTAAAACTTGTTGAACTGTAACATTATACGAACATTCCGACAGTTGCTTATATTTACCAAATCTTTTTTCTAAATTGTCGCTTTGCAATTTACTGGTAGGTATATAGCTTGACTTCAGATTTTCTAGTGAATATATAATTATTTCCACTAAAGCAGTAGTGGTTTGCATAAGTGCGTTAGAAGTATCAGATGTTAAATGGCCATATTCCAATTTCAACTCATACCATTCCTTTGCCCACCAACTAAATTTACTAAGGAATTTTATGCCACTTATCAGTACTATCTGTAAATGGCAACTGACTAATATTTTGTTTAACGATGTCTTTGATTGTGTTTTTCACGTTTATTATAGACCACCATTTGTTAATAATTGCTAGAAATTTTGATGTTGAACCTGTGTCCAAACGACTTGCGTTAAGAGCAGCTATTGTGAAATCATGAAAAAAGTTATCGGCTAGTACTACTTTTTGCCTATCTAAATTGCTCGGATATATACTTGTAAAATTTAGTTTGTGTGCTATTGACAATAAATTCTTTACACGACAATGATTCAAATATAGGTTTTGCAGATCTTTGAAGTGTGTGTCCTGAACAACATTATAATTTTCAAAACTTGCAAAAGTAAACGTTTTATCAAAAGTTTTTTCATTTATGCAACTGTCACGAATACTTTTATATAGGTGAACAGTATCGTACGTCAAAAATAATGGCAAATTTTTGTATTTGGGGTTAAATATTCTATAGGAATTTTGGAAATGTTCTGCTATGCACAGCTGATTATATATATATTGCTGTGATAAGGGGTTGTTTAAGGGTGCACGACATAGTGGAGGTCATTAGAGAATGAGTAATTAGAATAGGCAGCAGAAAATTGTAGTTATTTTAGGAAATAAGTAAGAAATAGAAGTAGATAGTAAGTAGGCAACACCCTGTGTACAAAGTAGAAATAGTTTTGGGCGACGCAGGAAAGACATAGGAAGACGCATAGTTGGCGTAGGAATGAGAAATACGAGTATTAAACGGATGGTAAAGATTAAATACCCTGTAGATAGTGTTCAGTTGACATAAGTAAAGCGAATAAGAATATTTTTCAGTGGAAGCACGCGTATAAATGATAAAGAATAATTAGACACGCATTAAGAAAAGAGTCTCAGACGATTAAGTAATACGGAGGTGAAAATAGAGTTTCATGTAGCTAATATAATGCGTATAAAGATCTAACCATTTTGATAAGAGAAATGATTAAAATTGCGTGAATCGCATGTAAACAATGAAAGTTTAAAGTAAAATTGCATCAGTTGTTTATGGAAAGGCGACTATTCTATCAAAATACAGCATGTTGATAAGTGAAGACACCTGCAGGCAGGTGGGCATTATGAACGAACGCAGAGCATTACATCAGAAAATATTCGAAATGGAATTATTTGATTGGTCCGAAGCAAACGACAGGTTCTAGACCACACCACGGATGCAGTGGGGATTCGAAATTATATTAGCAAGCACCGCGATAAGAAAGTCAGTTTTGAACTCAATGAAGGCCCAAGTGCATTGCCAGTAATACTGAATAATACGTAACAAGTGGTATAAAGTGAAATAAATGAGGGTATATATGAAAATTACCGTTTAAAACGTAAGTAGGATTATTTTATGAATTAATCGTAAACTAAGACATAAAAATAATAGGGCTTCGAGGTCTGAGGAAAATAGGCCAGAATGCTTGATGTTAAGAAAGATTACAATAAAACAATTTAAATGTCGAGGCGAAAGGAAGAACATAATCTTGAAGTATAGGGGTGAACGAATTACAAATTTGAAGTCTATGGCAAGAATGATTAAAGTATAAAATTATAATTTAATGGTGTTGGTCCATAATGGTGATAAGTTGAATGGAATCAAAATTGGGAAGATTAATTTCAATGGAAGCGTCGTCGTAAAAAAGATAAAACCAGGTCAGATTGTTAGTTATAAGGCATCTGTTTTTCTACAAGAATTTTATTTTATTTTTAATATCAAATTGCCTAAATATTATATGCTTGTAAACAAGTCAACAAAGGGTTGAATACGTATTGAAATAATAATAAGAAAACGGATTTAGAATATTCTACATTTGTTGGTAAAGATAATGAGTTTTCTTTGGTGACTTTGGGTTTTAGTACAAATTAAATGGTTGTTGATAAATGAAATTTATAAAGGTGAATTAATTTGAAAATGTATTGTAAATAACGTCAAAGCTGTACATAAAGCATTAGTTTCATTAAATGGGATCCAAACTTACTGAATTTTTATAATTACAAATATATGCTAGCCGAGGTCATAAGATTGAGGAGGAGCCACAAATTAAGTAGGGCAGAGATAACCCGCAAAGGCGGTAACTTGTTGAATTTTGTCATTGGTCGATAAAGTTGTTTATGATAAATTCCAGTTGATAGCAACATTAAGAAACAGCTGGAGGAGGAAATAATCACAAGCTGTAGGAAAGATTAAAATGGTGGTTCAATAATTTAATTTAGTATTATAGCAATTAAAATAAATAGGTCGCTCAACGTAAGGACACGTGATATTACAGAAATAATAGGTCGACCCACTTAAAGGGGTAGTACAGCAATTAATATGTCGACCCAACGAAGGGGCTCGTAAATTAAACCACAATAAACTGAAATTAAGAGGGGCTCGTAAATTAAACCACAATAAACTGAAATTAAGAGGGGCGAATTAAATTAAAATAAATTTTAAAGTACGATTGTAAGATTTTATATAAATTAATTAAACTAAACCGGGGATTTGAAAAGCTTCAATTAACAATAGTGAAATTTGTACAGTAATTTAAAGTTAGATAAATTTTAGTATTTAAAAAGTTTAGCATATAAATTTAATAATAATGGACAAGAAAATACGGGAAACACGGGAGGTTTTGAGACAACAAGGAGTAGAGATAGGATCCCAGGAGAGCGTTATAATTCAGGAAACCAGTTCCAGTGAAGAGAGGCGAACTTCACAAGAAAATAAGATGTTGGATATCTTAATGGCATTGAATGAAAAGATGGATAGGAGTGAGCAAGCCATAAATGCAGTTAAAATAAAAATGGATGAAAACAATGAGAAATTGGAGGGTAAAATTAAGAATCTTAGTGATGGACTGAAAGAAGCAAACCATAATATCGCGGAGATGAAAGCACAATTGAATGAGAGAGTTGGTAGAGTTTCTGAGGAGATAGACGGTTTATGGGATCATATTTCTTTAATCAAAACGAAACGAGAAGAGTTCGAAAGTGAGTCCAACAATAAAATTAAGAATTTAAATATTAAGTTAAATAAAATTGAAGAAAATTGCGAAACGGAATTCAGATCAATAAATCAAGAGATAAATAATTTAAAAGGCAATCCAATAAACTTTAATAGGGAACCAATTAAGCTAATGCAAACGAATCTTTCAATGGAACAATTTACGAAATTTTACGGGGACGGAAAAGTAAACCCTAAGATATTTCTGAAAAATTTTAAAATGTTGATACAGGGATACACAGATGAATTATTCAAATTAAATTTAATCAGGGCAATATTAAAAGGAATGCTAAACAATGGTACAATCTAGTTGAGGATGAAATAGAAACGTTTGAACAGTTTGAAAGCAAATTTCTACGTCAATTCTGGAATGACAACCAGCAAAATCGAATTCGAAATGATTTGATTATGGGAAGATACGATTTGGCGAAAGGGATAACGCGAGAATCATATGCGATTGAGAAATTTACTGTAGCGAAGCAATTGGATCCTCCTTTAGAAGATAAAATTATTATAAAGTATTTAGCAAGTCATTTTAATGCGGAAGTAAAGCGATACATAACGACGCAAAACATAGTGGATAGAGACACGTTTATTGATTATTTGCAGAGATATGATGATTTGGAAAATGATGATGAAAGGGAAAAGAAATTTAGGGATCGACGCACGAATTTCATAAGGAATGATGAGACTAGGAATAATTATCGAAGGAACAGGTATAATTATGATCGCGGAAGAAATTTTAATGGGGGGAACTATGGAAACTTTAATAATGATTTTAGGCAGAACAGGGATAATGGTCAGACACCAAGGCAACGAATAGAGAGAACGAATCATGAGGGAAACAATAGAGTAATGAATAGACAGGAAAAGGATGATAGACGGACACCAGCAAGAAATATTAATAGTGTGGAATTAAGGAACACGAATTGCACAGATACAGGAAGAATGAGTCAGGCAGGACCTTCGACGCGAGATCAGGATTTTTGAGTACGGACGAACCAAGGAAAATTATACGGATTAACGGATATGAGCACCAGCGCGAGTTTATTAAATATGAAATGGATAATGATTTAGGAAGACTTGAGAGAAACTTATTACCAATAATTAATTTAAAGGTGGAAAATAAAATAGTTAAAGTATTAATTGATACTGGAGCAGAGGCATCACTTGTAGCGGAAGAATTTGTTAAACGAGAGAAATTGGGGATAAAGCGATAAAGATAGCAAGGTGTAATTTAGTGGCACCAAATAATAAGAGATTTAGTGTAATAAATGAAATGGTAATTCTGAGATGTGAAATGGGGATAGAATATGGGAAAATGAGTTCATGGTGGTACCTGGACTGAAGATAGATGTTATATTTGGGATGAATATGATAGATAAGTTGGGGTTGAAGATAAATGCGGAATGCAAAGAGATTGAGTGTAATGGGAAATATATTAAATGGTATGAAGAGGGAATATAGTAATAGAAGATGACTGCGTAAATATTAATCAGTTTAGTGAAGAGATAAATAATGGGGAATGAAAGTGAAGACATTAAGTGTCCAGATGATTTAAAAATAGGGTGAATGTATTATTGAATAAGCATTCAGAATTAATTGGGTCAAAGTCGAGAATTGCCAAGGGTTATGTGCACAAGTTAGAAGTAATGAATGAGGAACCGTTTAACAATAAGATATATCCTATCCCAGTAGCATATAGGAATAGAGTGAAGGAAGAAATTGAGGATATGTTACGTGAAGGCATTATAGAAAACTCCAGTACACATTTTGTGAATCCATTAGTCGTCGTGAAGAAAAATGATAATAGCATTAGGTTATGTTTGGATGCAAGAGAGATAAATAAGCGAACGAAGCCGCAATACAATTGTCCACCAACGATGGAAAGCATATTAGCAAGAATAGGTAATAAGAAAATATATAGCAAATTAGACTTAAAGAATTCATTGTGTTTGATTCCATTAGCGCGTGAATCAAGGAAATATACGGGTTTTTCGGTAGAAGGAAAATTATACCAATTTAGGGTGGTCCCGGTTGGTTTGTCCTCGAGCACGGATGCATTAGAGAATGTGATCAAGAATATTTTGGGACTGTATGAGGAATTTAGTATCCACTATAAGGATGAAATATTAATATTTAGTAATAGTGTAGAGGAACACTACGTACATTTAGAGAGAATAATATTAGAATTAGACATAGCAAGTTTAAGGTTGAATTTAAGGAAGTGTGAATTTTTTCAAAGTAGGGTTAGATTTTTAGGATATAGGATAGATAATAAATATAGGATTGAAAATATAGATTAAAAGGACCCAGATTTAAGAGTGAAAAAGGGGGAAGTTGAAAATAAATAAATTGAATTGGCCCATGCAAGGACAGATGAATAGATAAAAGGAAATGTAAAATAAATTATGAATAGGTATACATAGAGAAATAGAATAGGATTTGAACATAAGAATAGGCATAGGTAGGAATAGTATAGTATAATAGGACATAGGTATGGGATAAATAAAATGTAAATATGAGTTTAATAATGAAAAGGTTGAATTTCAATATGGAAATAAAAATATAATAATTTCATACCAATGTGAGTTTGAGTTCACGTTGGGCAACAAAAAATGGACATTGATATAAAATTTTATATTTTAATTTGGGGGAATTATGCTGTGATAAGGGGTTGTTTAAGGGTGCACGACATAGTGGAGGTCATTAGAGAATGAGTAATTAGAATAGGCAGCAGAAAATTGTAGTTATTTTAGGAAATAAGTAAGAAATAGAAGTAGATAGTAAGTAGGCAACACCCTGTGTACAAAGTAGAAATAGTTTTGGGCGACGCAGGAAAGACATAGGAAGACGCATAGTTGGCGTAGGAATGAGAAATACAGTATTAAACGGATGGTAAAGATTAAATACCCTGTAGATAGTGTTCAGTTGACATAAGTAAAGCGAATAAGAATATTTTTCAGTGGAAGCACGCGTATAAATGATAAAGAATAATTAGACACGCATTAAGAAAAGAGTCTCAGACGATTAAGTAATACGGAGGTGAAAATAGAGTTTCATGTAGCTAATATAATGCGTATAAAGATCTAACCATTTTGATAAGAGAAATGATTAAAAATTGCGTGAATCGCATGTAAACAATGAAAGTTTAAAGTAAAATTGCATCAGTTGTTTATGGAAAGGCGACTATTCTATCAAAATACAGCATGTTGATAAGTGAAGACACCTGCAGGCAGGTGGGCATTATGAACGAACAGAGCATTACATCAGAAAATATTCGAAATGGAATTATTTGATTGGTCCGAAGCAAACGACAGGTTCTAGACCACACCACGGATGCAGTGGGATTCGAAATTATATTAGCAAGCACCGCGATAAGAAAGTCAGTTTTGAACTCAATGAAGGCCCAAGTGCATTGCCAGTAATACTGAATAATACGTAACAAGTGGTATAAAGTGAAATAAATGAGTGTATATATGAAAATTACCGTTTAAAACGTAAGTAGGATTATTTTATGAATTAATCGTAAACTAAGACATAAAAATAATAGGGCTTCGAGGTCTGAGGAAAATAGGCCAGAATGCTTGATGTTAAGAAAGATTACAATAAAACAATTTAAATGTCGAGGCGAAAGGAAGAACATAATCTTGAAGTATAGGGTGAACGAATTACAAATTTGAAGTCTATGGCAAGAATGATTAAAGTATAAAATTATAATTTAATGGTGTTGGTCCATAATGGTGATAAGTTGAATGGAATCAAAATTGGGAAGATTAATTTCAATGGAAGCGTCGTCGTAAAAAAGATAAAACCAGGTCAGATTGTTAGTTATAAGGCATCTGTTTTCTACAAGAATTTTATTTTATTTTAATATCAAATTGGCTAAATATTATATGCTTGTAAACAAGTCAACAAAGGGTTGAGTACGTATTGAAATAATAATAAGAAAACGGATTTAGAATATTCTACATTTGTTGGTAAAGATAATGAGTTTTCTTTGGTGACTTTGGGTTTTAGTACAAATTAAATGGTTGTTGATAAATGAAATTTATAAAGGTGAATTAATTTGAAAATGTATTGTAAATAACGTCAAAGCTGTACATAAAGCATTAGTTTCATTAAATGGGATCCAAACTTACTGAATTTTATAATTACAAATATATGCTAGCCGAGGTCATAAGATTGAGGAGGAGCCACAAATTAAGTAGGGCAGAGATAACCCGCAAAGGCGGTAACTTGTTGAATTTTGTCATTGGTCGATAAAGTTGTTTATGATAAATTCCAGTTGATAGCAACATTAAGAAACAGCTGGAGGAGGAAATAATCACAAGCTGTAGGAAAGATTAAAATGGTGGTTCAATAATTTAATTTAGTATTATAGCAATTAAAATAAATAGGTCGCTCAACGTAAGGACACGTGATATTACAGAAATAATAGGTCGACCCACTTAAAGGGTAGTACAGCAATATATATATATATATATATATATATATATATATATATATATATACAGGGTGAGTTTTTAGTGTGGCAACGGTCGATAACTCCGTTATTATAAAAGCTACGTGCACTTTTTAAAAATATTTAGAAGCATACAGGGTGTTTCATAATTCTAGGGCATATTAAACCTATATTTTTTAAATGGAACACCCTATATATTATTACATTTTTGAAAAGCCCATAAAAAGAGCTTTAATTTGATATCAAATTGTATCTCTCTATTCCTTTTAGTTTTTGAGATATTCAACTGTTTTTAGAAAGAATGACCCTGATTAGATACATTGCTACTGCACTAATACACAACTTATGTTAATTTTTAAGATGCAGAAAATTTTACTATATACCATAGTATATTTGTAAATATCACACTTTTGAAATTTCTTCACAGTATACAGGGTGTGTCAGGTTTCGCAAAATGCAATTTTTAAAATTTTTTTTAAATGGCACCCTACCAATTTTATTGCTACGATGGATAGTTTATTAAGTGTTCTTTCATTTTTGTTAAGCATTCCCTATACCTAAATCCATTACTTTCTGAGATATTTTTGATTTTCTTCAAATTTTAAGAATGTTTTTAATTTACGTAACTAAAAATACTTACTATTGGAGAATATTATAAAACAATTAATACATATTGATTAACAATTAACTACACTTATCCAATAACAATTTTCACTAAAAATATAACAACCTACAATAATACGCTATCAACAGAATTCTGCCAAATCAACAATATGCATTTTATAGAAAATGTTCAAGCAGGAAATCAGGCAGGCTTTGATAAATATAACAATTACAATCAAAATGTCATTTAGGTTTATTAATTGTAGTGTGTTATCATTTAACACATTATCAGTTCTGTTTTAAATGTAATCTTTGAAGGAGTTTTCGAAATGAATTTTACAGTGGAAGAACAAATAAATATGATTTGGGTATTGGGAGCAAGTTTAAGAAATTTCCTACTTGCATCAGGAATATACCAAGAGAGATATCTGTTAAATGACAACACACTACAATTAATAAACCTAAATGACATTTTGATTGTAATAGTTATTTTTTTCAAAGCCTGCCTGATTTCCTGCTTGAACATTTTCTATAAAATGCATATTGTTGATCTGGCAGAATTCTGTTGATAACGTATTATTGTAGGTTGTTATATCTTTAGTGAAAATTGTTATTGGATAATTGTAGTTAATTGTTAATCAATATGTATTAATTGTTTTATAATATTCTCCAATAGCAAGTTATTTTTGGTTATGTAAATTAAAAACATTCTTAAAATTTGAAGAAAATTAAAAATATCTCAGAAAGTAATGGATTTAGGTATAGGGAACGCTTAACAAAAATGAAAGGACACTTAATGAACTATCCATTGTAGCAATAAAATTGGTAAGGTGCCATTTAAAAAAAAATTTTAAAATTGCATTTTGCGAAACCTGACACACCCTGTATACTGTGAAAAAATTTCAAAAAAGTGATAATTACAAATACACTATGGTATATAGTAAAATTTTCTGCATCTTGAAAATTAACATAAGTTGTGTATTAGTGCAGTGGCAATGTATCTAATCAGGGTCATTTTTTCTAAAAACAGTTGAATATCTCAAAAACTAAAAGGAATAGATAGATACAATTTGATATCAAATTAAAGCTCTTTTTATGGGCTTTCCAAAAATTTAATAATATATGGGGTGTTCCATTTAAAAAAATACAAGTTTAATATGCCCTGGAATTATGAAACACCCTGTATAGTTCCAAATATTTTTAAAATGTGCACTTTAGGCATGTCTAATATGCCTCCAAATTTGGTTTACGTAGCTTTTATAATAACGGAGTTATCGACCGTTGCCACACTAAAAACTCACCCTGTATATATATATATATATATATATATATATATATATATTACTCATATTTAGACCAGGGTAGAAAATTAAATAATCACATCAAATAATTTTAATCACCGTGTATAATGAATATTATTAGATAATACGCGTTATTAAAACCGTGAAGCATAAAATTTATTAGTTTCATTAAACATAAGAGATTTAAATCATGTACAAGACGCTTTATATCAAAAGAAGCAGTATTAAAAGCTCTGCGTGTAATGTAATTATTCTAAACAAATGGAAATTACGTGCAAAATTTATATTAATTAACCCTATTTTAAGTAACCGGTAGTAAAACAAAGTGTACACATAATAATTAATATTTAACTTGTATTCGCTAAAAATGAAAGGATAGAAGTCAATTTTAATTGAAGTTAATTGAATCGTTAGTAACAGATAATATCTATAGAAACTTGTAAAAACCCAATAAAAAGCAAATCCTAGAAGTGTTAGTTAGAAGTAGGATGTTTAAACATACCTGCGTATTTTAAAAGGCAATTTCAGTTTAATTTGTTTAGATAAACATGTCGATTCTAAGGATATTGGAAACGGTCAGATGCTTTAGCACGAAATACAAAACAGGGTTTATTTAAAAAGCTCTGAGAATTAATATTATTTTGAACACCTGCATAGTTTAAATATCACGTACGGCGAAAATTGTGTAGATAACAAATGGTTTCAAAGAATCTTGGAGAAACCGGGGCTTAATATTCACGAGAAGGTGCGATACGGGGTTATTAAACCCAGATAGTCCACATGGACTAAAATGTAATCGATAATAAAGAATATCAATTTGCACCAATACGAACAGGTTCGAAAAGGAAAGAGAAAATGCGTCAAGCAAAGACACATATAGTAAAAGGCGTGATTTAAGCAACGTCACGAGGGTCACAATTGGTTGAAAATAGGATGCAAATATCAGAGGTAGAAACAACAATTTCTGTACAAAATTAATTAGTATTCTCAGACGTTGCGTGCCGTGTGGAAATTTTCTGAGATTTAAATGGGGCGAGTGAAAAATTCGTAAAACCGACGCGCGAGCGACGGACTGGGAACATAGAATGAGAAATTCTTTAGAATTACCCGTTTTGGGGAACAGACCGACAGACAGGCTTTTTGCTATATATACCGGTGGTAATATGAATTTCGTTTTCTTAGACTTTTGACTATTCGATGCGTTAAAAGCTCTTACATCCGCGACTTGATTCAAGATGTTAAACAGTGCATTTTAGTTTGATAAAATAATTTAAAATTTTGCTCGTATATTTTAGTGATTCAAAATAGTTTGTTATTTACGTGCTAACATGAATGTACTTCAGTGCACTTAGATACAAGGTAATGAAATTTAGTATCACTGTACCAATTAGCAAAATTTACAACGACAAATGTATACACAAAAGTAGGCAGTTTTGGCGTATATTGGTGAAAGACGCATGAATTTCTTTGCTATTTTCGGGGTGTTAATAATTAAATGGTTTAAATACGTGTCTGGATCCACGAAACAAGGGTCAGATATACACAGATGAGTTCCGGAAAAGCCCAGAAACAACTTTAAATAAATGGTGATGGAGAAAATTTTAAAAGCGTTGAGAATTAGAAGCCGTAAATATAATCCTGTTGGAATGGTGTGATTAACTAAAGGGACGATGTACATTGAAGCTACGAGGACAGTGACCTTCAGGTAAATTATACTATTTTGTTTGACATTTTGTGTGTGTTGAATTACTTTATAATTGATTTACTTTAAATGGACATTAGTGAAATTGTACTAACCATAAAATTTTAATGTTAAGATGAAATTTGCTTGTTTAAGTAGAAAGGGTATTTAGTATTGATGTTCTGGATTATGATGAAATTTTAGGTATGTCTTTGAGCTCAATTAGACGAACCTGGTTAATTAACGTAAAGGGTGGTAGATGCTCCTTTTACTCTGCATATATTGTTATATTAATTAGTAGGCATCCAACAAGGACTTTAATTCTGGATGCACATTAAAATGATAATAAAACTAATCTTGAAATTCTTTTAAAACTGAATTTTATGCTGAAATTTAATTTGAAAATTTAATGTATTCTGAATATTGATGTAAATAGAGTTAACGTTGATGTTTGTGGTAGGAATGTGTTTGTTTTTTATGTATAAGGATGAAAGCTATCTAGAGGAGCAGCCGAGGCGATTAACAGAAGAAAATTAACAGACCAGGTAATTCAAGAGGTTTCACAGCAATATATATATATATATATATATATATATATATATATATATATATTACTCAAATTTAGACCAGGGTAGAAAATTAATTAATGACATCAAATAATTTTAATCACCGTGTATAAGGACGCTTTGGGAAATAATACACTTCATTTAAAGGTATATTGGATAAATTCGTCATTTACTTCTAAACATAGGGTTTATATTGTTAAGATAATGTTAAACACCGTGTATATCAGAGCAGTGGAAAATAGAACGCTTAATTAAAGGCCTACTGTGTAGATTTAAATCATTCAATTAGAATGTAGGGTTTGTATATAATCATAATCAACGTGTAGAAGGAAGTAATGTAGAATTTCATTAGATAATACGAATTATTAAAACGATGGAGCATAAAAACTTATTCGTTTCATTAAAAATAAGGGGTTTAAATTATTCACTGGACGCTTTCTATAAAAAGAAGCCGAGTTAAAATGTTCAACTTGTATTTAATTTAATCTATGCAAGTACTAAAGCGATCGAGAAATTATAAAGACGTGGGGAAGTCACGTAAAAGCCTTCAGCGTATTAGAACTCAGAACACCTGCAAAAATAACGATGTATATGATAGTCGATAAGCTCCAAGTTATATGAGTGCAAAGAAGAAAGCAAGTTTGTGGTATAAAGACAAGCGAGAGGGAATGCATTGGTAGTTAAATGAGGGGAAATATGTAAAACAAGAGCACAGGTTGCAGATAGAACAAACAGACTAGATTTGCGATTAAGGTTGAAATAAGATGCAAACATGAGAGGTGCAAGCATAACGATTTCTATGTAAAATTAATTAGTTGTTCGCGGACGTGTTGCGAGGCGTGTGGAAATTTCTTAGATTTCAACTCGGACGAATGCAAATTTCAGAAGAATCATTGTGCCGAGCCATCGGGAGGGAAAATATAATGCGAATTTCTGAAAAGCGTCCGTCGCGGGACAAATTCGACTCGCAAGCGAGCCATTATATAAACCCGTGCTGATAGGGGTTTAGCTCTCTTTATTTTTGATTTTATTCGATACTTCAACCAGAATACATGGTGATTACGTGCTACGATAAAAGTTATTATGCATTAGTGCACTTAGAGAAGATAGATAAAGGTAATAAAGTCTAGTTATATTTGCGGGTATTACTGTACCAATTATCCAAATTAATACCGATAAATAAATAAATAGAAGTATGCAGTTTTGGTATAGCGTAAAAGAATTATGAATTTCATTGCTATTCTTCGGGAGTGTTAGTAATCAAGTGTTATTCGTAAACGTGATTGGATCCACAAAACAAGATTTAGATATACATAGATAAGGTCCTGAAAAGCCCTGAAACCTTTTAGACGAATGGTGTTGTAGAAAATTTTAAAGGCGGCCAGAAATCCGAGGACGTAAACATAACCCAGCTGGAATGGTGGGATTAGCAAAGACGATGTACATTGAAGCCACGAGTGCATTAACCTTCAGGTAACTTATGCATTGTTGTTCGATCTTAGATGTTTTGGTGTGTGTTGAATATCTTTATAATTTGTTTGATAAAGATGGACAGTAGTAAATTTGTATAAACAACAAATTTTGAATTTTAAGGTAAAATTTTCTTGTATAAGTAGAAAGGAGTATTTATCAAGTTTATGTTTTGGATTATGATAAAAATTTGGGTCTGTCTTTGAGCTCAATTAGACTAACCTGTTAAATTAACGTAAAGGGGTGGGAGATGCTTCCTTTTATTCAGACTCAGGTCTGCAAATATTGTTAACTTAATTAGTATGCATCCCACAAGGACTCTTAATTCTGGATGCAAATTAAAATGATGACAAATTTGAACTTGAAATTTTATGATGCTGAAATTTAATTTTGAAATTTTAATGTATTGTGAATATTAATGTAAATAGAGTTAACTTTGATGTTTATGGTAGGAATGAGTTTGTGTTTTTTTATGAATGAGGATGAAAGTTTTAACTAGGTGAGCAGCCGAGGCGGAAGAAAAGAGTCAAGAGGCGATTATCAGAAGAGATTCAACGGACAAGAGAATCACAGCAATATATCTATATATATATATATATATATATATATATATATATATGATGATATATTATTAATGGGTTTGAGGTCAGCTATAGGAAAGTAAACTCTTTTTTAAGGCCTAAATTTTCGAATTTTATTTAAATTCTTGATCACAGGCTTTCTAAAATGTTACAATTAACTAGGCTAACATATAAATGAATTGATAGTAACTTACAACACGAGGTTAAACATTAAATTAACATGAAAATTAAAATCAAAATTTTATTTTAACTGATTTTTGCTTCCATTTGTTATAAGAAAATTGTATAACTTGTATAAAAATAAAAATTAAAATGTCAAATTTTGAAACCTTTCAGTTTCACTTTTTTTACTATTTGAAGATTTAAATACAGAATGCCTATGTGTGCATGTATGCATGTGTGTATGTGTTTGTGTGTGTATGAGTGTGGGTGCGTGTACATGTTATATTTATGTGAGTGTCTATGAATATTTGTGATTATGTATATTAATCTGTTTGTTTGTTAGTACGTGTATGTATGAATGTGATAGGATGTGTGTATGTAATGCTAACTGTTGAAAATCTAAGAAATTTTCCACACGGCACGCAACGTCTGAGAACAACTAATTAAATTTTATACAGAAATGTTATTTTTACACCTCTCATGTTTGCCTCTTATTTTCAATCAATCGTGACCCTCGTGACGCTACACAAATCACGCCTTTAATTATTCGTGCCTCTGTTTAACGCATTTTCTCTTTCCTTTTCTACCTTGGTCTCAGTGGTACAAATCGATATTCTTTACTATCCACGTGGACTCGCGACGTGACTTTTAAATAAACGTTGTTTTGTATTTCGTGCTAAAGCATCCGACCGTTTCCAATATACGTAGAATCTACATGTTTATCTAAACAAATTAAACTGAAATTGACTTTCAAAAATACGCAGGTGTGTTAACGTTTTAACATAATTCTTAGAGCTTTATTTCGTGGTATTTTAACCTTGGATTTTCACAGGCTTTTATGCTTATTATACCTTAATAATCGTTCAATTAACTCCAATTAAAATAATAATGAATGGCATTGACTTCTACCCTTTAATTTTTAGCGAATCCTAATTAAATATTAATTATTATGTGTACACTTTGTTTAATACTCGTTACTTAAAACTTGAATTAATATAAATTTTGCCCGTAATTTCTATTTGTTTCCTTACTTGGAATAATTAAATTACATACAGTTGAGCATTTTAATTCTGCTTCTTTTTATAGAAAGCGTCTAGTGAATAATTTAAATCCCTTATTTTTAATGAAACGAATAAATTTTTATGCTCCACGGTTTTTTTTTTAATAAAGCGTATTATCTAATAAAATTCCTTATACACGGTGATTAAAATTATTTGATGCAATTAATTAATTTTCTACCCTGGTCTAAATTTGAGTAATATATATATTTACTATGTTATTATCGCACATGATACTGTAGCGGGCTACTATTAACGCGTTTCATCAATTTAAAACAAGTAATAACAAAAGTCTTTATTACTCACTGTTCACAAGACTAATTAACAGTATATGCCTTATTTAATAGTAGCTCGTAACAATACATAATACTTTTCATCCACTATCTTGCACAAAATCAATTGCTTTTATTGTAAGCTCAGTTAAAAAGTCACCCGATAACGATTTTACTAGAGTTAACGATATTACTTCTTTAAAACTACCAAATATTGAATGCACCATAAACGTTTGTACAGTACGAGCCCCTAACTTACTAATTTTCCACCCTTAAACTGTATAGATGCATTTACATATATTTCATCTAAACTAAACACCACATACTTTTCAATGTCACTTTAGTGTTTTGTCATAAACAGTAAATAAACTTTGTTGCCACTATTTGAATCAGGTGAAACGTGTAGGTTGGTAGCAAGTCTCTGTAGGTGTTTCGGATGTGGAAGTTTCAGAATGCCATTTTCACGTATTGAATTATAGCACGTTGCTGACTGACAATACAGCATAAATGATGTAACTAAAGCATTATGCGAATATCGAATCTTTTGCTTCAATATCAGTTCAAATTGCTCTCTAAGAAATACCTAATTTGATAGCTTATCATACTCTATATCGTTTAAACTTATGTAGTTGATTGGACGGTTCATTGATTCTATTATGCTGAATTGTGACATTGTTGAATTAAGTTCCCTTGTGGTTTGCGAATATCTGAAAATATCAAGAATCCATTACAAAGATATTCCAAAATATTTGTTGGTTTACCTTTCCAAACAGAAAGTTAATTGAGACCATTTAGCAATAAATCCATTTTTTAGGAAGAACCCAGCTATGATCTTCAAAATTTAATTCATCGTCAGAAATATATACGTTTACTCGCAAGGTATGATCGATTTTTATTAAGTAACTTAATTTTGCTAAATTCTCTTCATCTACTTTTAAAATGTATACAGTGTCAGTTTTTATAATTTGCCAGTTTGTTTTCAATTTCAAGTGAGAATTAATATTGTTTCTCAAATCCTCCAAATTTTTAATCAAATCAGCTTCTCGAGCAGCTTTCAAATTCCGCATCCGTTTTACATTTTCCCTTTCTAAATATTCTTGTTTACGATCTTCAGGCAATTTCCGCTTTTTACACTCGTGTTGAATAATACGGTGGTAAATTTGGAAAAATGCTAGGAGAAGAATCGAAAAGTAGTGTAGGTTTATTAACTTTGAAACTTCATTTACTGCCATTCTGATCTACATATTTTTCAGTTTAACGAAAAGTGGAAACGTTAAAGTGTTTTATACAAACAATAGAATCCCTATACTAGGAGTCCAAGCGCTTCTACGTATGCATGTTATCCATTTCACCTTAAGAAGTTCATTCTTGGGAAATCTAAATGTAGTCACATGACCTTCTTTGCTACCTTTATAATCACTACTGCATTTCGACACACAGCATTTTCGTGGCATCTACAATAACATTACCTTTATTATTATTTAATAGTAAAATTTTCATTTACATTATACTTTTTGAGAAACAAAAAGTCTAAAACAATAACACAGTTTCCTTTACCTTACACAATAATAATAGAAAGTGGTGTTATGTTTGGTAGGCCTCCAGTGCGATGTTGTCACATTACAGTGTACCGGCTTGTAAAGATAAAGGAGGCTGTGTTGATTCATATACTTCAAGTTAGCTAATTTTAATTTATTAATGCTGCATTGAACGAAACTTTTTTATCTGAAGTTCAACAGAACCTATGTTCAAACTTGAACTTCGTTAAAGAGCAATATCGTTTACGAACTAATTTTTATGCACGTTTAAGTGAACTCAGTTCAGTTGCGATTGGTTTTCATGTTGTAACGTGTTGATTTTCTTTTCTTTCAACACTTACCATTTTTGTATTGTCGAGTGCATCTTTAATAAACGCTCTGTATATAAATTTTCCTTTTGTACAAATCTATATTAATTTGAGTTGTCAAGCATTTGTCTATTATTTATTAAATGATTTAAATTGTTTGGTTACTAATTAAAGAGTGGTATCGGTTGTAGTCCCTACTCTTTACATTATCGGCGACAGGACAGAACTTTGTCTTCAATCGTGAACAACGTAAGTTGAAAGTACATACGCCATTTTTTCAAGGTGCTGCGGAATAATGGATTTGGCATAGCGGCCGTACAATTTATAATCCTACACTTTTGGTGGATCTCCGTACACATTATTTACGGTGAGAATATTTATATAGAATTTTGGCTGGTGTATGGGTTTTCACTGTTAAACAGAAATCTGGTCTAGATTGATAAAAATAGGCATATGGTCGTTTAGCAAATTGATTTTGCTGTAATTGTTAAGGAAGCTGATAGTCGTGTTGTTGGGTAAACACGAATCGTAAGTTAACATGTTAAATACATTTAACTAATTTTTATTCCTTTAGGGCTTCTTATTTTCGCTTTTACTCTCATTATTGTTTTGGCTGTATCTGTTATGGATAAATTTAGTTCATGCTAGACAGATGTTTAGGATTTCCGACTGGTGTGCTTGAAGAGTACGGTAGCTCACATTGGTTATCGTATGAGTGATTCAACCTGGAGAATTCAACTTTTAATTTAAATGGATGAATCATATTCAGGTATGAACATTACGGAATGTGATGGTTATTTGGCGTTATTCGTGCAGACATTTTATTTTGGAAGGATTTCGTATTTTTATATCCTTTAAACCTAGTAATCTGGAGGTAATACGTTATGCAAATACTTAATTTTGCAGTTTTGTAAAGTCCGTTAATTTTATTTATGAAATTGAAAATAACATCAAATTTATAGCTAAGATTTTGCACTATAACGTTTATTTAAAGCGTCAAAGCTTTCCCTTTTGTAAAAGGTTTATATTGGAAAGTTGTTCCAAGATCAAGTTTGCTCCTATGATAATTTTCTAGTTTATGTGTACACAAAAAACAGGCCACGAATAGCATTTTTAGTAAAGACTATTACCTACAGAAGCAAAGGTAAAGGTAAATTATTATAAAAGTTCTCCAAGATATTACCTTGCGTAAATTAATATTATTGATTGGTATAAAGTATTATTGATCAAATATACATACAGGGCTTGATAGGACGATTGGTAAGTTCTGAAACTGTTAAAAATTAAGAGGATAATATACATAGTGTTATTTTGAGCATTAATAATTATCGCTCCCTGAATACTTACGAGTCGTCGTTGCTAGGCATTTTTTAGAGTGATTGAAGTCGTCACTTTCAGTATTTTGAACTTTAGGGTTTCCAGGCAGCCTTCTGCCGCCCAAAATTATCTTTACATCAGTTATTGGCTTCAAGTTTGGTCTCCATGACCCACGACCTAGCCAAGTCGAGTTAGCGGGAAAACCTTACTTTATTCCACCGTGTCTGGCGACTGCCTTTTCTCTGGGAGATCGGAAAAGGGGTGGCACTGTAACTTACAAAAATTCACTATACGTTCTTTGACACTTGATATTTATTGATGGACAAGTTTTCGTGTTGATTGTTTTTACTTGGGTTTTCTAGTGCTGTTCTAATTGGTTTGTTATTTATTGCCCACATAACACATAATATACACTGTATATGCATTTTATGTCCGCAATGTGCAATTAGTGTATATCCCACAGATTCATATAGTATGTATATTCTATGTATATATGCCGCTAGAAGTTGCAAAAAATGTATGACTTGAATATATATCGCATATCAGCTATGTATTGTATATATATACTTTATTTGATATACGATGTATATCTTATAAGTTTGATTTAAAACGTTTCAATCCTAAGCATGCGCAATATGCAATCTATGATCTTCCTGAAGTAACCATGCATTTATATTTCCGATGCTCCACCAGAAGGTACTACATTGGCCAGGAGGCGAGTTTTTTGTTGCCTGGAAATTTAGAATTTTGCCGAACCCTTGCCGTTCCAGGCAAGGTAGGGATCTTTAACGTGCGTGACAACACTCACACACGGGACCTCCATTTAACCTCTCATCCGAACGAGGGCGTAATTTTTGTGAAAAATGTTCACCTGTCATTTTTCAAGCAGTCGGCCGTGTCGGGATTTGAACCCGGGACCTTGGGATCTGTAGTCTTTTGCTTACTACATTGATCCACGGCGACGCCTCCTGAAGTAACCGCCTGCGCATTACCGAACATGCTTACCCTACGTGCAGAAGTTGAAATATGCAAATTTAACCAGTGTCAGCGAAGTAAAACCTAATGAGCATTCACGGCACGCAAACATTGAATAGTTTCAGTTTATTTAATTCAAACCTTTCAAGATTCAATATAGTTTAGCTGTACATAGCGTTTGTTTAGGTAAGTAAGTACCTACTCATATTCTTGGAATAATCTAACCTCGGAATTTTAGATTTGTAAACACTATTATAAAAACAGCTATTTAAGAGTACTTGGCCTAACCACCATTTTGAAAAAGTGCTGCAAAACAGGTGAGATTTTTATATGAATATTAATGTATGTATAATATTATAGCTGCTTTAACTATAGTTTTGACAGTAACATTTTGGCTATCTCTATTATGAGCATAATATTTAATTTTTTAATGTTTCCTCGTAAATCAAAATATTTATTATTGAATTTTATGATAAGCAGGGGGTAGTTTCATCCATTAAAATGGATCTGATATGGCATACATAATACACAAAATATGGAGTAAATTAATAAACACTGTTTTACCCCATCATATATTTCCTTCGTATTTTCCCATCGTAGAGTTTTCTAATTTAATAGATAGTGTTTTGTAGTAAAACGCATTAATTATAAGAGCGTAAAATTATTTTTTTGGTTATTTTATTATAATGAAAATTTAATTGTCTTTTGCACTTATAGTCCAATTTTTATCAAGATTCATTTTATCTTGCAGGCCACATGATCATCTTTTTGCTCATTATAATACAACGCCCTTTTACAATCAAAAATGTGTAGTAAAACCATGAAGTTTAAAAACTCGCTTAAAAGAACAGATTACCGTAATATTAATGAGAATGTTTGTTGAAACTTTAACTTTTATGCAGAGTAATGAAGGCAATTATATTCAATGAGGAAGGTATCAACCAAATTTTGATCTTGGATAAATCTCAAAAATCGAATACAGTTGACGCATATCAAAGTTTTCCATCTACTTTTTTGAATATATCTCAAAATGAAAATACAGTTGGTGTTTGTGAAAGCGATCCACTTACTTCTCCAAATCGTGACGAATATTTTAGTTTATTATCAACTAATTCTGGTACAGACAATAAAAAGCACAAACTTTAACAGCATTCATTTTCGTTGCAGTTAGCTCACTGGGCAGTTAAGAAAATATCTCGCATACTTTTTTAGGGAAATTACTAACTTTGTCAAAAAATAATCTAAGTCCTGACATCGCTAGTTTACCTCAAGGTCCAAGGGCGCTTCTTAATACACCGCGCACTTCTAATAGTATAAAAATGAGTTCCAGAAATTATTTCTACTTTGGGATTGAATTTTCTATTACATTCTTATATCTTAAGTATAGCACTGATGCAACAAATATTAAACATATAAACTTTTCGATAAATTGTTACATGCCGAAAATCGGCATTTAAACATTTCTAATTTTAGTTCTAAATTTGTAAGTGAATTTGCGCCAATATTTTAAAAGACTTGTGCGTGCATTTCCGTCACTTCAGACAGTTGCGTTTGCGCAAAGGATTGTGCAGACGCAGAGTGGCAGGAAAGTGGTGATTTCCGTCATATCGGGACTAGTCAATCAAACGTCGCCCCGAGTGGTTATCTGTGTGCCTTTGTCTTCTTTTTTCAGGTAATGTAGGTTTCCTTTCATCTCTACCTGATACCGTACCTCTACCTGTATCCTTTACCGTTCCGCTACAAAGAAGAAGGCAAATTAATTTGATTTCGAGAAGGGGGCAAAGGATGACCCACGCCCACAACGCTCAACCAACCCCAAGAGCTTGGCGCGAGAATAGCTGCCATGTTGTGAAGAGTTCCACAGTTACGTGAGTACATTTATCTTTTTTTTGCATGTGATAATAATTTGAATCATAAATATGACGTAACCGCTTATTGCGCAATATTGCGCACGTATTTATTGTCACCAACTGTCGTAGTGACTCTTATACATCACGCGCCGGGACTATAAAAGTATATCTTAGAGTATAGAACCGGAAGTATAACAAAATATAGATGGTGTGCTACTGAGTAAAAGTACCAATGATGCATTTTGGCCAATAATATGTAAAATAAAAGATTTACGAGAGTTCGATAATGAAGTTTTTCCTATTGCAATATTTCGTGGCTGTTCTAAGACAAATTTAAATGATTTTTTATCAAATTTTGTCACCGAAAGCAAGGAATTAACTTTGGATGGTTTGAAGATCGCTACTTCACATATTAGTTTTCGACTTTTTATGCTTATTTGTGATGCGCCAGCTAAGTCGTATGTTTTATACATAAAAGGACATTTGGCATGCAGCAAATGCAACATTGAACGCACTTATCATTTAGATACTGTTTGTTGTGAGGATATTAATTGTTTTAAGCGAACCAATAAAAATTTTCGTGAGAAACTATTACAGGAGTACCGTGTAGGTGTGTCAATATTAGAAGAAATGCCAAATTTTGATATAATATCTGGGGTAACTATTGACTACATGCATGCTGTGCTGTTAGGAGTTTGCAAACGTATGATTTGTCACAAAAAACATGGAAACATTGGAAAATTTCCGTATAAACTTCAGAGTAGAAAAGTGTTTATGAAAAAGTTTATACCGTGCGGGTTTTCAAGAAGGACAACTAGCGATATTAATGAAGCCAAAAGATATAAGGCAACTGAATTTCGACTTTTTTTATTATATCCAGGTGTAGTAACTTTGAAGGGTATTATATCCAGTGACTTGTATAATCCTTTTTTGATGCTATCTATTGGCATGTCAATAATGCTAAGTAATGAGTTTTGCAAATTACCCCATTATATTTCCTATGTCTCTCAATTGATGGAACATTTTGTTATTATTTGTAAAAATATTTATGATATTGGATTTTTGTCTCTTAATGTGCACTCATTAATTCATTTGGCAGAGTGTGTCAACACGTTTGGATCTTTGGACAACTGCAGTGCGTTTAATTTTGAAAACTATATGCAAATTTTGAAAAAGAAAATTCGGCGTGTATCAGGTAAACCTATTGAGCAGGTTGTACATAGAATAAGAGAGGTAATAGGTATATGTTCAAATAGAAAAATAAATGAACATTATGGGATTTGTTACTCCTATGAACATAATGATGCACCCCTAGTAAAAAATTTAACAAATCCGCAGTATCAAAATGATGTAAAATCCTTTCACAATTAATACTCGAAAATTTGCACAGTTTTGCACAACTAAATGATGATACTATAATACTTGCAAAAAATTTTACTTATGATAATTCTGTGTCGAGAATGAAAGTAATAGGCATACAATATGATTATGCAGGTACAATTTTTAAGAAGCCACGTTCTTCAAATTTTATAAACATTCATTTAATTAAAAAAACCTTTGCTGGATACAATTCATTCATGGAATGTTGAGTACATTAAGAGAAAAGTTGTAGTTCTTCCATATCAAGAAAATTTTACATCATTTCCGTTATTGCACTTATATTGGTAACACCAAACAAACACAAAATAAAAATTTAAAAACATATATTGCAGGTATTTTTATCATGTGGTTTGTAATAGTATTTTCAAAAGAAGACTATATTGCTAAATGCCCATCCTCATGGTACGTGGAGGAAACAAAAGAGTGTTTTTAGCCTTCATCAACTACATCTGCATTTTCAATAAACAGGCTTATAAAGGATAAAGCTTTACCACAATCCAATTGGAAACCACATAATGCTAAAATCCTAGGCAAATATGGTATGTATATATGTTTAAGAAATGTTTTTATAGCAGAAAATGTTTGTTTGATACTTACGAAGAAGTCAGCAAAAAGCAAATAAAGGCTCAAACCAAAGACAGTCTGTCAACAACTGATGATGAGCTTGTTGGAAAAGGAAAGAGAAGAATAACATTTAATCCAAAATATGTAAGTGATTTAGATGAAGAAAACTATTCAAGCCTAGAATCTGATGATCAGAATAGTTCATTATGATATCCAAAAGTACCACCGCCTCATCAATTTAGTCAAAAGTAAGTTTTATTATCCTTCAAGCGAATTAATACACTCTCTACTTGTGAATTTTAAGAATTTCTGATACTGTGAAAGCTAAAACTACACAGCGACGAATACGGTCAAGATCATATTCTCCTACAAATCCTGTTCGTACCAAAAAATCTCCTGATATAAGTGGTAAAAATTGCTATGAAATGGAATACTTAAAAAAAATGGAAGTCAATAATTCTGGTATGAAAGGCAAAATTACAATATAATATAATATAATATAATATAATATAATATAATATAATATAATATAATATAAGCATTTTTATTTTATCTATTACTGAATTTAGAAACCAAGTATTTCGCAAATTAAATTTATTAAACTTAAAGATAAATGACGTTCAAGATAAAATTGAGCCTCTAAAAACTAGAAAAGAACCTCACCAAGAAATTTTAGTAAATAATGACTCAATAATTAATCTTATTGATACATTTCCTATAATGGAACAATCAAAATTGTTGGAGTTTGAAGAAGTAATCATTGATGCGCAGATGAGAAAATTATTGATAATGTTTCACAACTTGGCAAACCAGCCCTTTAATTTTATGTTATGCCTTGAAATTCAAAAATATGTTTCGGAGATACAAATTTGGTAGAATATTGTCATCTAAATGGAAGAAATTAGTACTTATAATGTTGTTACTTTTGATATACAGGCTGTTCAAAGGTATGAGTGAGCACCAGACTAATTTTATTGTTAGCATAGCTATGATTTCGATTAAGTTCTCGAACTAATAGTAGTTTTAGGTGAATGAAAGAAAATTTAAATGTCTATTAAATTATTAAGTACTTAATTTATTTTTAAGTTTTACGACGATTGTGTATAAACCTTTTTGTGTAGAATTTTTGTTCAAAATATGTAGAGATGTTTATGGAAGTTACATTTAAGAAATATTATTTGGGAAATAACTCGAAAATACTACTAGTTTGCAAATTTAATCTATGGAACTACGATGACAACAAAACTACAAAGTTCACAATGCTGCTTTCTTAACTTTAAACAGCCTATATAGCAAAAAGAAGGATTACCAAACTTTCTAGAAAGATATATTAGTGTTTGAGTTCGTGTAACTGGACTGAATATATTATATGATTTATATAAATATGACAAGAACAACATATTCATCACTACTTACTTTTAGGCACTGGAACTTAGTAGAATAGGTGAAGTTGATTGTGCAGACATAGTGAAAAGGCTTATGTATAAGATCTTTACTAACGAAGTTGGCATGTTATAAACTTGGGATGGAGCAAAGAAGAAAAGTCCATTTAAAAATTTTAAAATTGCATCTGTTATTTTTGGTAAATATAGTTTCATATTAAGTTATATATCAAGCTGCAGGTTTGACCAAATGTTACTAACCGTACATTATGAATCACACACTTTTTATTTTTATAGTATTACTTCTTCAATTGTTATACCTAAATTTAGTTAATTTTTTATAGATGCCGCTCGTGCAAACAAGGTGTAACGGGTTTTTTTTCTCTAATTAGTTAAAAGGCTAGCCTCACGCATGGGCGCCAGTGTAACGAATTCTTCCGACATAACTAGGGGTCTATTCCTTGGGTAGAGCTATGAGAAAGGGGGGTTAAGTCGAAATCTGTTTATGGGTCAAACTTAATCTCAGACAAATAGGCGCCACCAAGTCCGGACTTATTCAGGATAATGGCATGGCATATTTCTAAGGGTGGACGTGGAGACCCAAAGAAACAAAAGATCGCCTTTGATGATCAAAACCTGTCTTAATAAAATAAGACGGTGCTCCTGTAAGAAATTATAATAGTTAGGTTAATAAAAAAGTGGATCACTATTTGTGTCCCGCAAATATACATAAAGAAGTATTAAAAAGATATTTTCTATATAAAGTTGGCATCAAAATTCTACTCTTAAAGATGTTAGCTTTCTATAGTTAGTTTTGATCATATTTGATCAAAATAAAAACCTTTAATCTTGAACCAATTATTTACTAAAAAGAATCTCTTTTAAAATAAAATGACTTGTAACAAAATTTAATTAATAACTGAATTACTTCGTGGATTTTAATTTCAGGTTTATCTAAATTATTCATAATCAAACATTTTACAATAAATTGTAAACTTGTTACACAAAAAAACTCCGACCCGTGCAGATCTGTTCAGGCAGGTTACATTAAAAAATGTTACTATTCAAGTTTTCCTTTTTAAGTTACATGTACTAGTTTTAGTTTCTAAAAAAGCAGATCACAAAAATATTCTTGTTTACATAACTTGTGCTAAATCTGTTTGAAGCATTTGCTTTCAAGAACACATCTGTCAGCAGTATACTACAGAAAAATAAGTGACGTCAGTAACACCTGTTGTTGTAACTAACGCTTCATACTGAACCACGCGTGTTGTTTCTTAAAACATCAAATTAGTGAATTTTAATTTCGACACTGGAAATCCAGCTCGGCAATAGTTGAAACTTTTATAATAATCATGCTTTTACACATAAGAACAAATTAGCGTGTTTCTAATGTGAAACACCAAACAAAGTACTTAAAGCTAACTACGAACCAAAAGCTGCTTTTCTCGCCTTGATGAGGTACTTGTTATATCGTGCGAAGTTTATTGCGTGTAGTGTGAACCAAGCTCGTACTAAACAGCCTCTACCAAAGTAGCATCTTTACGCTGTATAACAAAGCGATCTTCTCCTAATTGGTTAAACTTTCTATTATCAAAGTTGCATTCTTCACGTCGTATAACAAAGTGATCTTCTTAATAAAATTGGTTAAACTTTCTATCTTCTAAGTTGCATTTGTTTTAGTTGCTTACATTACATCGTACGCGCTAAATAAATTATCTCAAATTAAAACAAGTTAATAACCTTCATACTATACCAACCGCTATTCAAAGATGTGTCCCGACTCCTCAAAGTGGATACGCAAATTGCCGGCCTGAAGTCTTTGGTACATCTTATCTCTTCTTCCACGTATGGCCGACTGATTACCAAACTAGCTCGGGCGACCGGATCGTCCGAGAGGGGGCTGTCAAACCGAAACACGCTTGCGAATAGCTGTAGAAGACACAGATATTCAACCTCAAATAGAATACCAAGGTACGATGCTGCTTTAACGTATTACCTTAGTTGTTAAATGTATGTTACCATTATTTTAATAAAAGTGTTTTATTATTCTCGCACTTTGATGAAGGGATTTATTAACCAAAAATAAAATTGTTACAAAGGTATCTAAAATCTGCACAGAATCTGAAATTATAATCTGCATTAAAAAATGCTTATTGCGATGTAAGGATCGTATAGATCTAGCCAATAAGAAACGGTATTAATTTTATTTTTATTTTTCAAGTAATATTTATTGTGGTTTTGCTTTAGACAGAACAATGTTGATGGGAATGTCCCTGGTATTGAACAAGAATGCAGCAGATTGAATTTTACATTTTATAATATTACTTTTTTCTGTTATGATTATTAGATAAAAGAATTAAAGAAAAAATTGACTAAAACCTGATTTTATTTCATTTTATTTATAAACTTACTAGGTTTTTATATAATTTGTGTAATTGGTAATTACGTGCCATAATTTGCATATTGTGTGACGTCATCGAAATTTGCGCATCAATTTTCACATTATGTAATGTCGCTACCAACTGTCATTTGTGGCGCACGTACCGCGTCGACGGGACTGTAATAAAACATAGTGTTTTTTTGCCTTATTTTGACCTGCAACAACATATCAGGTGCTTAAATATTATACGATATGAGTACCTTGATATTTTTTCAACAGTTTAGTATCACGAGTTTCTACAAACCTGTACTAAGTAGCCGCTGATGGTAACGCAGATTTTCTCTTTGCCCACATTTTGCAAAATGAATATTTTAACCATTTATGTGAGTTGATATTTTTTTAGAACCCATTTATCTGAGAACATCTGCTAGAAGTAATCTTACACAACACAAATCTATGGTCAACGTTTATGGTAAATTTGATACAGGATTCAGAATTAACAATTTTTAAAAAATTGGATTCACATTGTTATGGTTTGTAATTAGAGTGGTCACTCGGTATATTGCACGGTTTCACCCAGAAACGGAAGGAATATTCAACATATGATATACATGTAATATTCATATAATGTACAAATGTACTTCATTGGCATATACATCATAAATAGAATTGAAATACACTGCATATTCAGTGTATGTACTTTCAACATAACTGACTATATTCATTGCACATTCTTTAAATGTACATTCTATATACAATATATTTGATGTATATATTATGTATATACAGTGTACATTTAATAAATTTTCGTTGATATACATACAATATATGTTGGGTATATCCCATGTATCATGTCAACTGTGACAAATAAACATACATACAATCTCCATTGAATCCCATTCGACAAAGATCGCATATCCTATGTATATGCCAATATACAAATCAAATATATACTGTATGTACATAGGATGTTTTTGTGTTATGTAGGTGTTTAATCTGGTTGTTATTTGTTTGTTACTTAATTGTTTTCTTTAAATTATTCATTGTTACTCTTGTGGATTTGTTATTTATTTTTATTTCTGAAACCTGTGCAGTTTATGGTAGGTACAAAACTGGTTAAGTATTAAAATTGAAACACGATGATTCGCAATTTCTAGGTGCAACAATAAACAATAAAAGAAGCACGAAATTGGAGAGAGCTCTATACGTTACTCCATTAATGCAGTGGCGGAAAAAATATACGGTAAAAATAGAATGCAAGCAGACCGATGCTAATGTAGCATAGACATATGTATGCGAGACAGTGCCAGATGATGAACATGGTTAACCTAGAACGAGTACGATGTAATAACGTTAATAGATATGCATTAAACGTTTGGACTAGTAAGTGTCTTTTTTATAAATAAAGAAGATGAAACAAGGTGTCAGGTTTATACGAACCTATTTAAACGTTCCGTTAATGAAATTAATAAAATTGCGGTAAAAGCTTTTGGAGATTATACGGAGCATATGTTACGTTCAAAACCCTGTAAGTAATTTTTCTTGCATTTATTTATAAAACGCCCTACAATTTTTCAACAGGCTCGTTTTACCGCCATTTGAATTAGTGTTATTTTATAAAATTTTTGAAATAATTACTCGATAACATTTTGCCTTATAAAATCAAACAGTCTTTGACGAAATGTTACGTTACAAAGTAGTTGCAATATTTCCTACCAGCAGCAGTTACTACATTTTAGTTAAAAGCTGCACGTAAATGCACAGCTTTCTTCTAAAAAATAAGGCCATTTATCACATCTGCTTACAATGGGTTTGTTAACTATAAGTATACTGTTACTCTGCAGTTGTTAAGATGCTTCAAAGTAATAAGATTGTTTTCTTTTGTCTAAAAATCCTTTGTTAATTGCGTTATCTGCTTCCTGGCAAGCTGTTACAGTTTGTATTTCGGCAGCTGTTGTTTGGAAATTTTGTACACTTGATTCTTCGGCGATATCTTTAATACTTACGCCCATACATGATTCTGGCCTTATAAAATAAAGAACGTGTTTTGAAAGGCAAGATTGAATACATCTTCTTACCGAAGAGACATGTAAAGTCGCGCTTTTACAATGCTTACTGTGAGTTAAGTTGGTGGTTCCAGCACCCAGCCAATGGAAAAATGCAGCCACATTTTTCCAGTCCTAAGATGATACCAACACAAAGCCAATGGCTCAAGGTACAGTTTTCTGTTTTCGTAATTCTTTTTATGCTGCTGTGAAGAATAGACTTTTCATTTGCTGTTATTACTTATGATTATCCAGTAAATTATCAACACTGCGTTACAGAACTCACATTCACAATGCACGAGCGACTATGTAATCATTCTATAAATTAAAAATTAGTCAATTAAAGTTTGTTCGTTTTACTGTTTCTTTTTTCCTTTTGGTATGAACATTTAACGTAAAGAACTTACGCATCAATTTAAAAGTAGTTAATTTAAGTTAGGGTGGATAATTTTAATGTTATACTATTGCTTGAGGAGGTGCACTTCTCAAATGCAGAATGTATTATTTATGTATATTTCCTTTTCTAGATTTACTGTACAGTTTATGTTTAATTTTCTTTTGTATATATTTAAGGTGAACCATTAAGTAAGTATCTAGATTCTAAGATGTTATATTTGCTTACCAATTTTGTGTTTTTATGTTATGACGCTTTGTTTACCATCGCGCTGTAACAAGCAATTGCGCAAATTATCGGATTATTTGTTTTTGTAAATAGCCTTTCGAGATTGTATGTTGACAATATAGTTTTACTGAGGTTTCCAACGTGTTCTTTTTACTTCACCCACAACCCTCTACGACGTTTTTGAGCTAGCCCGAATTCTACTATTCTGTCCCTGTTTTGTTGCGGTATTCGGCGTAAACGATTTCTTTACTTACTATTACTGTTTTCCTTCGTGTTTACGCGGAATACCGTAACATAAATTTTTGGCAAACCTAACGTGGGGCCCGATTTCGAAACCTTTCCTTATTTACTTAAAATTTGCTATATTTTCAAAACCGTTCTTCTTTGCTTAAAAGTTTGTCCCAGCTTTTTGCAAACCTCAATTCGAACTCAACCTTTTGTCTCGAATTTTCTGTACATACAGGGAATTTATACTGCTCAATAATTGAATTAATTGCAATTTTTAAAAAATTACCGGAGCCGATTGTATATTTTCTAATGTGGTATAGACATATGTATGTGAGACAGCGCCAGATATGTGGTTAACCTAGAACGAGTACGATGTAATAACGTTAATAAATATACAATAAATGTTTGAACTAGTAAGTGTCTTTATTATATATAAAGAAGACAAAAGATGGTGTCAACTTTATACGAACTTATTTAAACGTTCCGTTAATGAAATTAATAAAATTGCGCTAAAAGTTTTTGGTGGTTATACGGAGCACGTTTTCAAACGGCATGTATAAGAGTACTTTGTCGTTGTAAGACAAGAAGGCTATAGATATCCTAAGTAATCATAGCTAAAAAATAACCAAAGGTAGCAAAGTTGTAACATGTAAAAATTCCGAACTGAATTATTTGTCAACATTATTGCTACAAACCCGTTAATTTAGCATTTATTCATTTAACGCTTTACCCAATATGAATTCCAATACTCTTGTATATTTAGTAAACCAATAAAATTAAAGCATTTTATTAATATAGCTGATAACACTATTACAAATCATGCGCGTGCTCCTTACTCGTATGTAGAATATCTAAGATCTTCATGTTGTTTGTCGACTTGCGTCAGATGCTCACTTTTTGTTTTCTCGTCAAGCCAAAAGGTCACTTTCACTTGTCTGTGATGTAAAACAGACGAGATGTTACAGAAAATTAAGTTTTCCTGGCGTAAGCGCCGAAACAGGTAACACCGTTAATTTAGTTGTCTAAGGCAACAAAGTTATAAAGTAATTAATCTTTACAACGGTTTGTTTTATAGGTAATTAATTACGATTTCTAATAAAGTATATTGCAGTGCAACTTCCGTAATCTACAATGCAACTTCAGTAATCTACAAAGGTTCTAATGGAAGATTAAGATTATTCTACTTAGTTGATGTGTAAATAATTTATCAACATGGAAATTCATTTTGTACAAAATTTGTAAGCAGATTTGTTGGATAATGCCAACACGTGACAGAATGCTGACGTCGCAACAAGTGCCGACAGGTTGTTAGGTCGTTGACGCCGGTGGGTAAGCCCATTTGATTTCCTGAAATTTTTGCTGCATGGGTCGTATTTTATTTCATATGCAAGTATATGAATTGACGTAATAAGTAATTGCTCATTTGTAAATTACTTTATGCTTTGATATGCAAATACCTCCCCGTACAGAAAATTTAGCAACCTATTTATTAATAGAAAGAAGCTTAACTTTTAACGGTTCAATATTTAAAATATATAGAATGATTTTATTTTATTAATCAGATGTCATTTTTGCCAAATTATGTATAAAAAGATATTAAGTTACATCAATGATAGTAACATGTTGTTTGCAACCTTTGTTTAATCAAATGTTATTTCTTATCTTGTTTACCGAAACATTATTTCAACAAGTTGTTTGCGTGCCTTCATTCTCACAAATGAAATTTTGATTTGAGATTAATTAACAAATACATTATTGCATGTATAAAAATTTAAATTTCTTGTACAGTTCTCGTAGCGCTACTCCGAACTACTAAGTATAAATGAATATTGTTAAATAAAATACAGACTTCAATTAAAATTCAGTAGACCTAAAAATTTAATTTTACATCTTTATTGAGTAACGTAATAATTATATTCATAAGAGTTAATCTTTATTGAGTTGCATTATCATGTACATAATTGTTTAATATGAGAGTATAGAAACCTTTTTTTCTTCAGTTTATTTTTTATAAAAAATTTAATTTCCCCAAAGAATTTATGACTGCTAAAGGAATTAATATAACGATTCAGTGATAGTATTTGAAACAAAATTAAAGACTTCGTATAATCACAGAATTATTAGATAAATTATATGTTTGCTAGTAGTAATTATGTTTCAGAGCCATCCTAGAGCTACGTTAGAACAGAAAGAAAAGTAAGTAACATATTTGTGACAATCAGTCTTGTAATTGAAGTGGTTTGCGATAATATAGGTTACCAAATTTTCCTTTTAAGCAAATTCATTTAGTCAATTGCTTTATAAAAATTTAGGTGGCGTCCATTATCTTATTTTTTTAACTTTAATATACCCACTGACCCAATCTCATGCGACCGTGGGTTAAAAGCTCAGCTAGCTACAAGTCGTAAGAGTTTTCTTTTTTCTATAAGCCGCTTGTCATCCAACCTTACCCTGGGCTTAATACAATTTACAAGAATTCTCCATAGATATAGAAATCAACCACGATTTTTTGATAACTTACACTACCGCCCATGGTCTGGGGCGTGATCTAAGGTTGATTAGAATTTTAGTTAACAAAGCCTTAATTATTAAGATTAATTCGAAACATCTCATAAGATGGAATTTAGACCACCACCGCCCTTTGATTTAGAGAAGACAGGTCAGTGGCAGAAATGGAAACAATAGTTCAATATATATTTGAAAGTATCGGGTAAACACAATAATGCAGAGGAAATTAAAATCGCTTTGTTGGTGACGGAGTTCTTGACGTTTTTAACACTTTTGTGGAAGGAAAGACAGGAATACTTGTAGATGTTTTAAGCTGCTTTGATAATTAGTTCTTACCCAAAACTAATGTGACAATGGAAACTTTTAAATTTAGTAAGATTACACAAAGGGAAGCTCAATCGATTGACTTGTAAATAACAGAGTTAGGGAAGCAAGCCGCTATTTGTGGGTTCCCTTGTACTCAAGACGAGTGTAAACAATCGTATACCGAGCGAATGATAAAGATCGTGTTATTTTAGGTTTTTTTGACAATCAGGTCCAGCAAGTTCAGCAACGACTCATTTGGTAGATAGACATGAATTTGGAAAAGTTCAAAATACTATAAATCAATAGAATTACCTAAACAACACATTAAGTTGCTATTATCAGCAGCGAAACAAATACATGCAGTTAAAGTTATGGATAAAGGTTAAATGATAAAATTCTGTTCGAAATATGATTTTATTCACAAACATCTTAAACACTTACACTATTGGCAGAAACTATTAGCCAACCCGTCAAACACGCAAGCTGCATAACCGAAATATATTCTTCAGAAGTAATAAACACTAGAATATGAGTTATCTATTTAATTATAGGGTAGGTATATATATATATATATATATATATATATATATATATTACTCAAATTTAGACCAGGGTAGAAAAATTAATAAACGACATCAAATAATTTTAATCACCGTGTATAAGAAAGCTTTGGGTAATAATACGCTTTATTTAAAGGCATATTGGATAAATTCGTCATTTACTTCTAAACATAGGGTTTATATTGTTTAGATAATGTTAAACACCGTGTATATCAGAGCAGTGTAAAATAGTACGCTTAATTAAAGGCCTACTGTGTAGATTTAAATCATTCAATTAGAATGTAGGGTTTCTAAATAATCATAATCAACGTTTAGAAGGAAGTAATGTAGAGTGTCATTAGATAATACGCGTTATTAAAACCGTGGAGCATAAAAATTTATTCGTTTCATTAAAAATAAGGGGTTGAGATTATTCACTGGACGCTTTCTATAAAAAGAAGCAGAGTAAAATTGTTCAATTTGTAGTTAATTTAATCGTTCCAAGTACTCAAACTATCGAGAAATTATAAAGATATGGGAAAGGCACGCAAAAGACGTCGGCGTATTAGAACTCAGGAACACCTGCAAAGACTAACGATGTATATGATAGGCGACAAACTTTAAGCTATATGAGTGCAAGTAAGAAAGCGAGTTTGTGGTATAAAGAGAAGCGAGATGGAATGCATTAGCAGTTAAATGGAGGGGAAAATGTGAAACAAGCGCACAGGTTTTAGATAGAACGAACAGACTAGATTGGCCATTAAGGTTGAAATAAGATGCAAACATGAGAGGGGAAAGCATATCAGTTGGTGTGTAAAATTAATTAGTTGTTCTCGGACGTGTTGCGAGCCGTGTGGAAATTTCTTAGATTTTCAACTAGGACGAGTGCAAATTTCAGTAGAATCAGTGTGCCGAGCCGTCGGAAGGGAAAATAGAATGCGAAATTCTAAAAATTGGCTGTCGCGGGACAAATTCGACTTGCAAGCGGGCCATTATATAAACCCGTGCTTATAGATGTTTCGCTCTCTTGTATTTTTGATTTTATTCGATACTTCAAACAGTTTTGCTCTTTATTTTTTGATTATTCGATACTTTAAGTCGAATACGTGGTGATTACGTGCTACAATAAAAGTTATTAGTACACTTGAGAAGATAAATAAAGGTAACAAAGTCTAGTTATATTTGCGGGTATTACTGTACCAATTATCCAAATTAATAACGATAAATAAATACATAGAAGTATGCAGTTTTTGGTATAGCGTGAAAGAATTATGAATTTCAGTGCTATGTATCGGGAGTGTTAGTAATCAAATGTTATTCGTAAACGTGATTGGATCCACAAAACAAGATTTCGATATACTTAGATGAGTTCCTGAGAAACCCTGAAACCTTTTAGACAAATGGTGGTATAGAAAAATTTTAAAGGCGGCCAGAAATCCGAAGAAGTAAACATAAACCAGCTGGAATGGTGGGATGAGCAAGTCCGATGTACATTGGAGCCACGAGTGCAATAACCTTTAGGTAACTTATGCTTTGTTGTTCGATCTTTGATGTTTTGGTGTGTGTTGAATATCTTTATAATTTGTTTGATAAAGATGGACAGTAGTAAATTTGAATAAACAAAAAAATTTGAATTTTAAGGTAAAATTTTCTTGTATAAGTAGAAAGGAGTATTTATCAGGTTTATGTTTTTGATTATGATGAAAATTTGGGTCTGTCTTTGAGCTCAATTAGACTAACCTGTTAAATTAATGTAAAAAGGTGGGAGATGCTCCCTTTTATTTAATTAGTATGCATCCTACAAGAACTCTAATTCCGGATGCAAATTAAAATGATGACAAATTTGAACTTGAAATTTCATGATGCTGAAATTTATGCTAAAATTTAATTTTGAAATTTTACTGTATTGTAAATATTGGTGTAAATAGAGTTAACGTCGATGTTTGTGGTAGGAATGTGTTTTTTTTTATGAATGAGGATGAAAGTTTTATCTAGGTGAGCTGCCGAGGCGGAAAGAGTCAAGAGGCGATTATCAGAAGAAAGTCAACGGACAAGAGAATCACAGCAATCTTGGCGCCCAACGTGGGGCTCGAATCTTTTTTTAGAAAGGACCAGTTCCTGATGACGAGACGATCACAGCAATATATATATATATATATATATATATATATTATATATATAATCAATAAAATATTCTTGAGATATAGGTCATTTATTAAAATATAAAATTATATCAACATATATTACGCGTTTCGGTCTTATTAACCTTGATCACATATTAAAAATCTAAAAAATATTATATATAGTTAATTAATAAAACTTACAAAATCTTACGTGTAATTTACATATTGTTTTGCATTGTACTAGACTATAATGAATGGTGAAATTTATACTAGTGTTAATATGTCCAAGCAGTATCAGTATACATGAGATTATTTTTACATAAAGATGTGTTAATTCCAATATAATTGATTATTATTTAGTACATTTGTAAAAGTTTAATAAAATTTTTTTTCTTTTTATATGTATAGGGTGTTTTACTTAAATTGTGTTAGTTAGAATCATAATATAAAAATTAAACGGCTTTATTATTAATGTTAGTCATTCTTTAAAATTATTTTTAAAAATTATATATGGTGTTATTTCCGGGATGCACTCGTTCGTAAAGCAAAAACTAATCAGTCAATTGTAATTTATTTTCTAACGTTTCGACATTAAATTTATGCCTTAATCATAGACTAGAAGTGGTAAAATTAGTTAACAAAATATAAAACAGTATAGATATACAACTTACATAATTACTATGACTTAAAATTGCTATTAATTGGAACACTTATTCATGACACAGTTTTGAGTGATTGCAAATATTTTGACAACAGGAATGTAGCAGTTAACAAACGTAAACTAGATGCAATAAATCATTTCGGAAAATTTAAAAGTTAAAACGTAAGTATGAAGATAAACATAAACTAAATTAACTATAACTAAAATGGAAAGAAGTAATTAAAGATTAAACAGCAATAAGTAATTGTTATAAAAGTGTTGTGAATGTAAGTATTGTTGTCAACACCAAACAAGATATTAACAACCTTAGTGCGGTTTATTCTACTCTTTACAAATTCAAGTGACAACAATACTTACATTCACAACACTTTTATAACAATTACTTATTGCTGTTTAATCTTTAATTACTTCTTTCCATTTTAGTTATAGTTAATTTAGTTTATGTTTATCTTCATACTTACGTTTTAACTTTTAAATTTTCCGAAATGATTTATTGCATCTAGTTTACTTTTGTTAACTGCTACATTCCTGTTGTCAAAATATTTGCAATCACTCAAAACTGTGTCATGAATAAGTGTTCCAATTAATAGCAATTTTAAGTCATAGTAATTATGTAAGTTGTATATCTATACTGTTTTATATTTTGTTAACTAATTTTACCACTTCTAGTCTATGATTAAGGCATAAATTTAATGTCAAAACGTTAGAAAATAAATTACAATTGACTGATTAGTTTTTGCTTTACGAACGAGTGCATCCCACAAATAACATCACAATTAAAAGTTTATACCTACTTTCGTTCGAGAAAAATACAATAACTATATATAAAATACTCATATTTAAACCAGGGTAGAAAATTAAATAATCACATCAAATAATTTTAATCACCGTGTATAATGAATATTATTAGATAATACGCGTTACTAAAACCGTGAAGCATAAAGATTTATTAGTTTCAGTAAAAATAAGAGATTTAAATCATGTACAAGACGCTTTATATCAAAAGAAACAGTATTAACAAGCTCTACGTGTAATGTAATTATTCCGAGGAAAGAAACAAATGGAAATTACGTGCAAAATTTATATTAATTAACCCTATTTTAAGTAACCGGTATTAAACAAAACGTACAGATAATAATTAATATTTAGTTAGGATTCACTTAAATTTTAAGGGTATTAATTTTAATTGAAGTTAATTGAACCGTTAGTAACATATAATATCTATAAAAACTTGTAAAAACCCAATAAAATGCAAATCGTAGAGGGGTTAGTTAGAAGTAGGATGTTTAAACACCTGCGTATTTTTAAAAAGCTCATTCTGCGTAAATTTTGCAGATAATTAATGGTTACAAAGAATCTTGGAGAAACCGGGGCTTAATATTCACGGGAAGGCGCGATACGGGGTTATTTAACCCAGATAGTCCACATGGACTGAAATAATCGATAGTAAGGAATATCAATTTGCACCACTAAGAACAGGTTAGAGAAGGAAAGTTAATGTGCGTAAGGCAAAGACACATATAGTAAAAGGCGGGATTTGAGCAAAGTCACGAGGGTCACGATTGGTTGAAAATAAGATGCAGATATCAGAGGTAGAAACAATTATTTCTGTATAAAATTTAATTAGGTATTCTCAGACGTTGCGTGCCGTGTGGAAATTTTCTGAGATTTAACTGGGACGAGTGCAAAATTTGTAAAAATCGCATGCCGAGCTGCGGACTGGGAACCTAGCATGCGAAATTCTTTAGAATTGTCCGTTTTGGGGAACAGACCGACAGACAGGCTAACCGCTATATATACCGAGGTGAATATAAACAAGTTCTGTTACATCCGCGACTTGATTCAATACGTTAAACAGTGCATTTTAGTTTGATAGAATAATTTAAAGTTTGCTCGTATATTTTGGTGATTTAAAACAGTTTGTTATTTACGTGCTAACATGAATGTACTTGAGTGCACTTAGATACAAGGTAATAAAATTTAGTATCACTGTACCAATTAGTAAAATTTACAACGACAAATGAATACACCAAAAGTAGGCAGTTTTGGCGTATATTGGTGAAAGAAGTATGAATTTATTTGCTATTTTTCGGGGGTGTTAATGATTAAATGGTTCATAAATGTGTCTGGATCCACAAAACAAGGGTCAGATATACACAGATGAGTTCTGGAAAAGCCCAGAAACAACTTTAAATAAATGGTGATGGAGAAAATTTGAAAAGCGTTGAGAATCAGAAGCTGTAAATATAACCCAGTTGGAATGGTGTGATTAACAAAAGGGACGATGTACATTGAAGCTACGAGTGCAGTAACCTTCAGGTAATTTATACTATTTTGTTTGAACTTTGATATTTTTGTGTGTGTTGAATTACTTTATAATTGATTTACTTTAAATGGACATTAGTGAAATTGTACTAACCATAAAATTTTAATGTTAAGGTGAAATTTGCTTGTTTAGGTAGAAAGGGTATTTAGTATTGATGTTCTGGATTATGATAAAAATTTGGGTATGTCTTTGAGCTCAATTAGACGAACCTGGTTAATTAACGTAAAGGGGTGGTATATGCTCCTTTGTACTCAGACTCGGTCTGCATATATTGTTATATTAATTAGTAGGCATCCAACAAGGACTTTAATTCAGGATGCACATTTAAGTAATAATAAATGTAATCTTGAAAATTTCTGATACTGAAATTTATGCCAAAATTTAATTTTGAAATTTTAATGTATTGTGAATATTGATGTAAATAGAGTTAACGTTCGTGTTTGTGGTAGGAATGTGTTTGTTTTTTTTATGAATGAGGATGAAAGTTATCTAGGGAGCAGCCGAGGCGATTAACAGAAGAAAGTCAATTGACCAACACAGTTAAAGTACTGAATAGCTTTTCGTAGGATTCACAGCATGCTGGACATCCAATTCGAAGGGGCTCGATTCGAAAAGCGAAATACCCGGATTTTGGTGGTATCACAGCAAATTATATATATATATATATATATATATATATATATATATAATATATATATATAAGATCGGTGATGAGGGTACATAAGTTAGTCTATATCAAAATGTCGTATATAAATCATCTCGTGTATAGTTAGTTGGTTATTACGTTTTAAAGGTACTATAGTAAATATAAATTTGTGTTATGTGAACGCGCATATTGTATCGCCAGCTTGTACATAAATAGACAAAAGGGTAATAAATAAATTATAGTAGTGTTAGTGTTGTTAAGAAAACTTATGGTTAAGAATTTAGTTGAAGAAGGTATTAGTGTAAATAGCATTAGTGTGATAGTGCTTCATTGCTAATTGGACTGAAAACATCTATAAATAAGGCATATACTGTTAATTAGACTTGCGAATAGTAAGTAATAAAGACTTTTGTTATTACTTGTTCTAAATCGGTGAAACGCGTTATTAGTAGACCGTTATACTGCCTGTGTTGAGTGTATAGTGATTAATTAAAAAAAAACCACATCTCTAAAGACATTTGAGTAGTTTGTATATGCCAGTGAGAAGAAGTCAAAGTAAAATGTACGTAGAAATTTTAATGAATTTTCGTAAGAATTTTAAAACCGGCATGGATTAATAGTTAATTGAAAATGCTACCAAAATAAAAGAAAAGTTAAGTGAAAATGCTGAGAAACTGGAAGAAAGGTCAGCTAAACTAGAGGTTGCACTTAGAAAAAGCTCTGAGGTCAGTTGAACTAGAATCGACGCTTAAAGAGTTTAAATACGGTATGGAAGTGACACTTAGTAAAAATGCTGTAAAAATGGAAGAAAAGATTAATGAAAATGCTGTAAAAATGGAAGAAAAGTTTAGTGAAAATGCTGTATAAATGGAAGAAAAGTTTAGTGAAAATACTGTGAAAATGAAAAAGCTGAATGAAGACAGCCGCGTATGAACAAAGATTAATGGAAAGCTGCATTGCATTAAAAGAAGATGCCACAGAACAGGTAAAAATAGTAGAGCAAAAGTTGCAAGTAAATGAAAATGGAAAATGTGAGAGGCTGAAAACAAATGATTTCACTAACAACGGCCACTTGAATTAGCAAACCAAGTTGTAAATCAGAACATTTCAGAAATAAGAAGCATGAAAAGAAGCTAGTCAATGCCGTCAAAATTACGAGTGAAACTACCGACATTTTATGATAAAACACCTTGGCCGACCAATTTGAAACAATTTGAAGCTGCTGCATTTGTCAACGGTTGGTGCAACAAAGAGAAAGCTATCTCCTTAATAGTGGCCCTACGGGGGGATGCTCTTAACATCTTGCAAACGATTCCCAATCACCAACAGAATGATTACGGCCTCTTAACATCGAAGCTTGAGATGAGATATGGAGACGCTCACCTTCAACAGGTTTACCATGCACAAGTTAAGAACCGCTCGCAAAAGACAAATGAAAGCCTCCAAGAATTCGAAACTGACATTGCCAGATAGCTTACCCGAACAACTGGCTGTTCAAATATTTGTGGATGGCGTTAAAGACGGCGAAATACAGCAAGGGCTATGATTAGAACGGCCAAAAATGTTAGATGACTCACGGGCTCAAGCGCTTGAAATTAAAGCAGCTAAGCAGACATCGCACGGGATAAGTCACAAAGTTCGGCCTGCTTTAGAAGTACCTGGTCAATCGCAGAACAGTATAGAAAAAATGTTTGAAAAACAAAAGGTGGAAAGGCTGGAAAGACAACGACCGCGGAGATGGGGTCTGCGGTACTGGAGCTACGATAAAGTTTGTCATATACGCAGACCCTGTACTCAACCAAAAAAATAACCGATTGAGTAGCAGGAAAAGATAAAGCAAGTCGACGTAAGGGGGCGATCGTTGACAGCACATTGTAGTGCCCTGGAAATTATCATCCGTGCTGCATCGTCGATGGGAAGTCTGGACAGCATTTATATCGATGGTGGAATTAATGGTAGGGTTGTCCGATTACTCGTGGATACAGAAGTGACAAGGACTATTGTGAAACCAGATTTGGTTGGTCGCGAAAAAGTGCTACCTGCATCGGTATGTCTTCGAACGGCAAGTGGTGAGAAAATTTCTACTCACGGAGAGACTGCCGTAACGTTGGAAATAGGGTGTTGGTAACTGAAATTAAGAAGAAGTTATCTTGGGAATGGATCTCATAAGGGGATATGAGTTTCATGTGAACATAAAAAAAGTGCATAGAATAGATGATGATGAGATTTTTTCAAAGGATGAGTAACCAGACGATACGAGTTTAAATAATTTGTGATGTGAAAATACCCGAGAAAACGGAAATAATCGTGCGGGACGCCCGGATGGTTCTCTCCGGGAAAGACAAATATGCATGATCGAAACAACTGAATTGGGAATGGGTCAGGAAAGATTACTGATTGGAAGAATACTGGAAAAATCTCAAAATACAATACCAATAAGGGTGCTAAACATTAATCCGCATACGGTAACCCAGAAGAAAAACATGATTGTGGGAAGTTGCATTCCGGTACGCCATATTACACGTTGTGTGGACGAGACAAAAGACAAACCAACCAACGGTTGCTCACAGAAATTGCTGGATATGTTGATACCTTGTGTCAAGGCAACCAACTGAGCAATGTAAAAGAACTGGTCTGACGATATCGAGTTGTGTTCGCATGGATGATAGTGAGAAGGGAAGGACGAATGTGGTGCAACACAAGATCAATACTGGAGATGCGCAACCGATACGACAACATCACAGGCTGCTTTCTTTGGCAAAACCCAAGGAAGCAGAGCAAATTATAACAGACATGGAGAAACACGGAGTGACCGAGCCCTGGAGTAGTCCATGGGCATCCCCGGTAGTACTTGTCAAAAAAAAAGATAGGTCGACAAGGTTTTGTGTAGACTACTGTCGGCTAAACAATTTCAGAAAAAAAGACTGCTATCCTTTGCCCAGAATTGATGACACCTTGGATACTCTATCCGGATATAAATGGTTTTCGACCTTGGACTTGGCAGGTAGTCTTGCAGCCAAACGATAGAGAGAAAACTGGGTTTACAATTGGAACTGGATTATGGCAGTTCATGATGATGCCCTTTGGATTATGCAATATCCCTGCTGAATGCTTGATGGAGTCGATATTGCGTGGACTGGCCTGGAAAACAAGTCTGGTGTACCTTGATGATGTGATAGTGTTAGGCAGATCTTTTGAAGAACATCTTAAGAACCTAGAGGGGATAATTTAATGATAACACAGGACAAACCTTTTCTTGAACCCTCAGAAATGTCACCTATTTCGAAAAGATATAAAATACCTAGGACATGTCATTTCGAAGACCGGAATAAGAGCCGACACTGACAAGATAAAAACTGTACAAGAGCCTACACCAGCAGATATGCACCAACTACGCAGTTTTCTGGGGTTGTGTACATATTACCGGCGTTTTATACTAGGATTTGCCAAACCTTTGACGAATTTAACCGAAGATCGACAAGAATATAATTGAAATGACGACTGCAACACCGCATTTGAACAACTGAAACGGCTACTAGCTACAGCACTGATTCTGAGTTATCTACGGATGGAGGGTAAATTTATGTTGGATACAGATACCAGCAACACAGCTATTTCCTATAGCTGTGTTGCTAGTATCGTTCTTTCTCAAGTGCAGGACGGTCAAGAAAATGTTATTGGGTATTCCAGCAAGGTCTTGTCGCGGCCAGAAAAAACTATTGTGTGACAAAAAGGAAGCTGTTGGCCGTCGTCAAATCCGTAGAACACTTTTATAAGTACTTATACTGCAGTAAATTCCTGTTAAGAACAAACCTTGCTGCACTAAAATGGTTACTGCAGTTTTGAAATCTTGAAGGGCAAGTTGCAGGGTACATAGAACGGCTGCAGGAATATGACTTTCACACAGAACATCGTAGAGGAACTAGCCATCGGAATGCAAACGCACTGTGAAGAAGACCGTCTCCAATAGACTGCAATCATTGTTCCAAGATGGAAGAGAAAATAAGTGTCATCCATAGAATGACGATAACTGATTATGCTTGGCAACCCGAAAGAATACGAGAAGCTCAGGAGTATCACGCCGAATTGGGACGTATTATTGAGTGAAAGAGTAGAGGACAACGACCAGCTTGGGAAGAAATTAGTATTTCGAAAAGGAGACTGCAGGCATACTGGGCACAGTGAAACTCCTTAGTGATTGAAAATAGAATCTTGAAACGATGCCTGGAGTGTGAAGATGGCACTGAGAAACGATTTCAAGTGATAGTGCCGAGAAGCAGAGTGTCGGAAGTTTCCAGCACTTGCACGATGGTATCACCGGAGAGCACTTTGACGTGAAAAAACTCTCGAAAGAATGGGAGAAAGATTCTATTAGATGAACTGCAAGGAAGATGTGAAGGAGTGGTGCCGGATATGTGAGCTGTATGCCTCTGGAAATGGCCCAGTCACAAAACGAAAAGCCCCAATGCGACAATATAACGTGGGGAATCCTTTTGAAAGGGTGGCCATTGATATAGCTGCTCCGATTCCTGACTCAGAGAAAGGAAATAAACCTATCTTGGTTGCAATGGATTATTTTACCAAATGGCCGGAGGCGTATGCTATATCTAACCAAGAAGCTGAGACGGTTGCAGATGTACTAGTGAGGGAGTTGCTTTGTCGCTTTCGAGTTCCGTTGGAATTACACTCAGATCAAGATTGATCAACGTCTGTAATCATCTTGGAATCAGGAAGACTATAGCCTCGCCACTTCATCCTCAATCGGATAGAATGGTTGGAAGAATGAACAGCACGCTAGGAAAGTAGCTAGCCAAAATTGTCTAAGAACACCAACGAGACTTTGACTAATATATACATTTGTTCCTACTGGCGTACCGATCTTCGGTAGATGACAGCACAAGATACTCTCCCGCTTGCGTGATGTTAGGACGTGTATTGCAGCTACCGTGTGATCTTCAGATTGGATTTAAACCTGGAGAAGAGGTCGCAGGTGATGATTACGTTAGTAAGCTACGAGAAAAATCAAATGGCATTCACGAAAACGTCCGAAACGATATCCAGGCAGCAAGCGATCGAATGAAATCACAATATGACACGAGAGCACAAGAAGGTGGGTACCAACCTAGAGATTTAGTGTGGTTGCATAATCCACAAAGAAAGCGTGGATTGTCGCCAAAATTACAAAGACAATGGGAATGCCCTTACTAAGTGTTAAAAAGAGTTAATGGTGTAGTGTAGCGGAACAGAAGATTTCCCCGTGGCAAATCGAAAGTGGTACACTTTGACCGTTTAACATCTTGGTGTTTAAAGAGTTATTTATTTGAGAGTTTCATGGCGGCGAATGCTGGTTCCGCAAGGGGCGAATTTGGCGTTGTTGTTGAAAAACAGCAAGAGCTGTTTAGAGCACCAAAAGGGTATTCCCTTGCACATTGCGTAGCTCAAGATTTGCAAATGTCAAGAGAAATAGCTGTTGCTTTCAAGAAAAAGTTTGGACGTGTGCATAAACTAGTGCAACAGCAATCGACTGTAGGAAAGCCTTCGTTCTTTAGGATGGAAATCGTTATGTTTACTATCTGGCCACCAAAAATTCTTCATGGCAGAGACCTAGTTATGGAAATTTATGGGAGGCTTTGCTGAGTCTTAAGGCTCAGGTGATGAAAAATGAATTAACGGCAGTAGCGGTGCCCAAGCTAGGTTGTGGACTGGATCGCTTAAGCCTTTTAAATTATATACGGGATTTTTCCTATTAGGTTTTCTTTCTATGTGACCAGCTGAAAGGCACAAGAAAATTTTACGAGGATTTCCAGTAAGCGGATAGAGCCCATGGCAAGTTCCGATGGTTAATGGCTCGTAGTTGAGGAAATCTCAAAAGGCTAAGCGGCTAGTCGAACTATTTGCTCTGGGTAGAACATGAGCTGTGGGTCGGGGTTGGACTGCGACCAAAAATATAAAGAATATGGCGCCACCGAATTTTTCTATACAAAGAAGACCTTACTTAAGTCCCTTGTGCAAGGCGAATGCGGAAACCTTTATTCAATTACCGCTATACAATTTATTAAAAACAACACAATCCCTAAAGTTTCTTACTTTATGGCTCGACTTTGACCTTTATACATCACTGCTACACCTGTGAACAGATTAAACAAAGATAGCACTGTTTGTGCATTTATACCCAAAATTTAAAAGTTTAATTCTAATCAACCTTCATTCATTCCAATTAAAAAGAATAGTCTTGACCAAAATAAAAATCTATTCCTTCAGTATTTAGTTATTGTGCTATTTACAAAACATCTTTTCCTTTTATATAATTTTGATTAATTTAAATTCTTAAAAAATGTACATAAGTACTTGGTTTAATAGGTACTTTTCAGTTTTAAAATATGGTCATTTCTATTAGAAATATCTAGCCAAATTTTACTTAAAATGAGTGAGCCTGAGTTTACTTTCTGAATAATTAAGTATATGTAACAATTTCGGTTGGTTTGAGTAGCACTACTATAATCTCACAAAAAATATTCCACTCAGCTATTAGTGAAATATGTAACGTATAAATTTAATTTCTAATGATTCGAGTAAATCATGTTTCAAATAATTAAATCAATTTTCATAAAATCTAGAATTAACTTTCCTTATCTCATAATGACATCTTCCGTAATTTCAATGTATTAATAAAAAGATTTAAAAATGAAAATTTACAGGTTCCTGTTGTTTAATATGAAAATATATAGTCTGTCATTCACCTAACTTGAAGTTCAAATCACTTGATTAAACAAAAAAATTATTTGTCTGCTATATCCATGATACAGCTGACATACGAAAGCAAATTTATATACCAGATGTTCATCTGACGGAAAAATACCTGCTAGGCGTCTTGCTTCAGCACTTAAATAAAGGAAATCTCCAATTCGAACAACCAAATTTGCTGCTTATTGAAGCTCCAAACCATATCACGGCGTCCATATTAACTAATTGATACTCGTCAAATCCATATTCGTACAAAGGTTAAATTCTTAAATTTTCTAAATTTTCCTACGTTGTATGTTGATTAAATTTACGCTGCATATTAAATAAAATTACATGCTAACAAAAATTGCATGTTATTCAAAATTTTACGTTAAACAAAAGTTCTGTTAACTAAAAGTTGCATATGATTTCAAAGTTACATATTATTTCAAAGTTGCACTGAAAAATCTTTATTTAGTAAGATTACGAAAGCAGTGGTACTTACTGTTAACCAAAAGCCCTTCAAAAAAACAATTTAAATTTCACGTGCTTCCAACACGTAGATTCCTCAAACGTCATAGTCCTTGCGGTCAAGGAACAATTCGACTTCTTCTGACGACAGTAGTATTGGAAGTGATCATATCACGCGGGTTACCGCCTGGCAACAAACTTAATCTTACAATTGTCTAACAGAGGGAGCTCTAAGAATGACACTAATTGAAAAGTATCTTATGTCACCGCATAAATTAAAATTTGAATTGAAAGCTAATATTTTATTGGACAATATGTAATATTTATTTAGTGGATTGTGTAGAATTATTATGCATTAAATTGGTTCTTATTAAATAAATAGATTAAGTTTATGTAGACATAATGATAGAAAATAAAATCGTTACAGGATAATAGTTCGAAATATGCTAGAAGTAATTTTTCAGGTAACCAACGACCAGGTCCTTGTTTGTTGCTATCAACTGGTTGCCTACCAAGACCAAGCAAAGAGTGTTGGCTGTCATTTCCAACGACGTGGTGGATGCACAGAGGAGATAGCTGCCGATATCGTCATCAATCATAAAATTGGCGTCAAAATGTTTTTACAGTTACGGGACGTAACGGTTTTAAAGAGGGGGCAGTGTTGCGAATTACTAGGAAACCCGTCAAACATGCAAGATGCATAACCGAAGTGTATTCTACAGAAGACTAGAACATTCGAGCAAATACCAGACTATGAATCATCTAGTTAATTTCAGGGTATATATAAGATAGGCATTGAGTGTATATCAGTTAGTCTATATCCAAATGTCGTATATAAGTCATATCGTGTATAGTCAGTTGGTCATTACGTTTTGAAGGACCTATAGTAAATGTAAATTTGTGTTATGTGAACGTGCATATTGTACCGCCAGCTTGTACATAAATAGACAAAAGGGTAATATAATAAATAAGTTGTAGTAGTGTTAGTGTTGTTAAAAAGTCTTATGGCCGAGGATTTAGTTTAAGAAAATATTAGTGCTTGTAAATTCACTGTTAGTTGAACTGAAAGCATCTATAAATAAGGCATATACTGTTAATTAAACTTGTGAATAGTGAATAATAAAAACTTTTGTTATTACACGTTCTAAATTGGTGAACGCGGTAATAGTAGCCTGTTACAATATCAATTACTACGTTGTGAATAACAGTTGTTGCTACAATAACAACCATAGCAATTTCAAGTTTAAATTTAATTTCAGCTGATAATATGGGGAATCTCCGTTTCCAAACATCATATTGAGGTTCCACGACATTTCTTGTCCTTATTATGGACTCATATTAAAGATTTCCAGCTTGGGTATTAACTGTTTGTAACTTTACCATTAGATATGGTTCTATTGAATAACCTCCATCACCAACAATGAAATACCTTCCAAACCTTTAACTTTCAAACAGGCGCTTTAAAGATTAGTCGTTGAAAATTGTTTGATCATGTGTTGATCCAGGCCATCGAGCAATAATATCTCTAATTTTAAAGTTTGCATTAGATACTGTTTGAATATTTATAGCAAAAGATGCTTTCTTTGACATGACGATTTCTGGATCGTTACCACCTGGGGATTGGATTGGTATAAGTGATCTATCTTATGATACCGTCTTGGAAAACTTACTATTGCATAAAAATCTTCAGCACATTGTTGCATTTACTGAACATTTTCTGGTATTTTAATGTGTCGAGGACGTACGGATACAATGGTATTTGACACCTGTTTTAAAAAACGCGATGTTGATGCCTTTGAAACGCCCAAAAAGTCTCCCATAACTATAAGCATGCTCCCAGTTGCAAAAAATCTTTGCGTTAGTAGCAATTGTATCATAGGTTGTATACATCCACCTTTACAATTCAAGTACAAACACAATTTTAGAAAATGTTTTACGCTGCATATTTGTAGGAAGTTTAATAGTATTTTCAATTTAATCGAGCAAATTCAGGGTAGTCGGTTTTGTGAGTCGAAATCTTTCAAAGCAATCACATTCATGATACTTAAAAAAACTTGTTAGGTATTTTTCTGTATAGTTTTCGCCTTCTTAGAATGATTTCAAGTTGTTCATATGATGATGAGCTTGATTAACTCCAGCGGCAATACATTTTATATTATAGAAAAACAAAAAAGCACCGAAAATATAATACATTCATCAATCAAGTTCATTTGAATGCTCCTTTTAAATGATTTAAATGTCCAATTTCCACACTTTAACTTTAAAGTGACTTTATTTCTAATGTCACTTCAAAATGATATGAAACCCATCTAGAAATTTAACGGCGCTCTTTACGTTAAGTCTACTTTAATTTGATTATGAAACTGGGCCTAACTCCCTTTGTCTCAATGTTTATTTTATTTATTTTTCTTTTTATAAACTTTTAAAGTTTACAAAGTGATTCTTTGCTATGTATGTACCTTCCTATACCCAAAAACTGTCTCTGCGCTTCATCTGAATATCAAAAGAACCCCTTGGCGCAATGTTTAATCGAAAATTATAATTCCCTTTGCTATAATTTTTATTTTGTTCATTTTTATTTTTATCTACTTTGTAAACTTTTAAATATATTAGAGTTTCCAATGTAAATGGATGTGGTTGTGGTAAGAGCGCAGTTGGTGTGGAAGCGTGAAATGGTGAGGTTACTACAGCTCGTGAGAACCAGACCTCTTAAATGAGAAGACTAGAGTATCGGAATTCGACGGGATCGGATATCTGTGCGGTTAAGTACGGCGAAGTGATTCCTGTATAACTTGTCTCTCTACCTGCAAACTATCGTGTTCTTCTACAGCGTCGCTTATAAAATTTAGAAACACCGGCCATTGACCCAGACATGAAATGCAGGAAACTGTCTTAGCTTTACTATAAATAAATAAGTTTCTGACTTGTTTCGTTAGTTGGTGGCTGTCACTCGTGTGGGCGGGACATGTAGCCAAATTGGTAAATGTAATACTTTATGTTCAGGATCATGCATGATTGGTGACGCGGGGAGGTAAAATTATACGGTAAGTTGTCTGTGTTATAACAAGCTGGATAATCGATATTGGACAAACAGGTATGATTACTCTCGAAGTGCTGCTAGTATCAGAGACTAGTTTGCAGAATATTTTCAGGGCATTGGAATGTTCCATAGCAGTGGGAGAAGATAACAGAAAACAATTATCATATTTCCGAAAAAATATTTATGAATTTTATATAAATTTACCCAACTATGTATATACATGTTGTTACATAAAACGAAACTTATTATGTATGTATGTGTTAATTGAATTAAGTAAAAACATTTACATTATAGTACTTTTTAAATCCTTTAAATATTTATATTATGTCTATAAGGTAATATATAAAATATTACTACTTACTTACTACTTACAACTCCAATTTTTCTTTCACATTTCCCCCCGTTACATGATCTAGAAAATTTTAATTTTTAGTTCAGATCTACTTTTATACCTACAGCAAACGGAATAGTTTTTCTAATACTAGTTAAAATCCATAGCACACACAGAACATCATATAGTGTACAGAATAATCACACAAATCCTCGTAAATGGGTGCTTGTATGGATGGGATCAAACATATGTCCTTATATTATCCTTTTCATGCGAAATATTGCTAGTAAATCGGTGTTCATTGGTATCTGACTGAATAAGTTTTGCAAATAAAGTTATTGTAATGCACTTACAACATAAAAAAAAAAATCTAAGCCGCATGTACGGCTTACAACCAAACTTAGACATTAAGTTCAACAAATATTTACTTACCTTTGTGTTAAATATTTGAAATTTAATTGTACGCGAAAATAATAAATAGTAATGTGTAAAAATTCGTATTTAAAGTCGAATATCTTGATTAATAATTGAAATATCGAAAAGTGAATAGCGTATTCGTATTCAGCGTAAAAAACTGGATAAGAATCATATATTATATGTCTTGTAACATCACGGGAACCGTGCAACGGACAGACAGACAGACCGACCGACAGACCGACCGACAGACTAGACCATCTCATTAACCAAACGAAGTTTGGTTGAAAATACATACCAATGGACGTACGTTAATATGTAACGTCAAATCTATCCGTTAAGTGCCATTGTGCTATAGAAAAGTCACACAAATTACATGCCTATTTCTAAATGATCTTTCTATGATGAACCATAGTCACATACAAACATACAATTGGACATTTGTTAGTATGTAAGAAGATATAAACAATTAAAGCAATTAATTATTTATACCCAATAATCAGTACTTAAATTTTAAGCAAAATTTAACGTTTTCAGTTGTAACAGTTTTTTTTACCACTGCAGAGCACCAATAAATTATCAGTTAAAGACATCTTTTTGTCTAGTGCATTAAACCAGTAAACATCGTCAATTAAATAAATAACCGTATTGGGATAATGTGGTCTAACCACAATACGGAGGTGCTAGTTTGGTTGCTAACATCAGGCGTTAATTATTAGATTAAATATTTCAAGGCCAAACAGCTTTCATATTTGGTGCACAATGTGTCAACGGTCACTTTAGCTAGAACACTTGGCACGAAGATACCATGGAAAACCTGAAGGTTCCAGCAAGTAATTTGCGTGTGGCTTTACGCCGTAGTGGAACTCAAGTGTAATAAACACTTGACATAGTGCTTTTTAATAATGGTAAGCAATTAAATATAATCTCCTAGACATACTAAATAATTTTATTGAAGCGCTCTTTTACATATTTTTTTACATATTCTTATGAATACTCCTTTAAATAATCTTTTGTATATTCATTTGAAGACTCCTACGTATATTCCTTTGTAGGTATGATTCCGTTTTATCTCGTCTTATAAAAATTAGCCCGTTTAAGTGTTGTGTTTCAAGATTATATAGATCCATTCTTTGCATTTACGATTATCGAGCTTACAGTTCAATTACTTCAATGTAGCGATAAGAAAATATTGGTCTAGCATGAACGTCCTTCAACTTTACTATACTAGTTGGATTTAATGAAATGTTCTGCAATGAAACTGTATGTTTGAAATTTCACCAGAATGTTCTGCAATGTAGATAACAATTTTTGATTTGAATCTAACGTCCAATAATTAACAATAATGGTCTTTTTGAAATTGCTAGTATGAATTTACAAGTAGCTATGTGGATAACTACACGAAGATAATTATTTTGGTAACGATCTACATATAGTAGTACATCGAAGTTTTGCATATTTGTGATAACCGTTGTAATAGATATTGGTTTGTCCCGTTATTGCGTATAGGAAATACGCTTTAAGCTCATACGGTCGGGTACAAAAATCACGCAGCTAGTTATTAGCAGTACAACACGTGAAGGCGACGTCACTTGTTTGTCCAAGGACCGTATGTATAAACATCTGTTCTAACATAATGTAGCGCTGTCACACAAACAACACCTGTTGAAACGAGGTAAGAAATTTATATTATTCTTACATCACGTCTGCACTTGGCGAACTTTGATACAAGGCTACACGAGAAAATAACTTTGTGATGACCCATAACTATTATTTTGTTTAACAAACTAGAAAGGACTTTGATAAATTTTTATTGCCAATATAAATGCAGTGTAATAACAGTTAATATCAATGAAATTAAGCAACTCCATAGAGTTCTGATTAAAGTTTCATTTATGCATAATTTTAGTTACAGCTTTTGAACATTGAATTATTAGACATTTTAGATATTTTCATATAATTTTGTAAAACGAATAGTAAAATCTGGTATTTTTGGTATTGATTTGAGTTAATTTTTGTAATAAAAGAGACGCTTAAAGTTCTTCATATTTCTTTCAAATTCATAGTCCTACCTCAGAGTAGAAGAAATTATATTAACCTTTTTAAACGTAAATTTTATACATACAATTTTTCATGAAGAAACAACTCTTAATTAAAGAATCAACATTTAATTCTCTTAATTAATTGTTTTATTTTGAACAAGTTAGTTCAGAAATAGTGTAACCAGGTCAATGAACAAAAGGCATAAATACCTTCGAGGTAATGATAGTTGTAGCTCCGATTTAACAAAGAAGCTTTAATTGCTCTTTCAGAATTTTGAAGCCTAATATTTGTGTTTATAAAATTGTGTGCATAATTAATCTTTTCAGTTTTTTTATGAGGTAGCAAGAGTACCTATACCTCTTGTGTCCTCACTTTGTTAATTTAATTCAATTTTCTTTACAGCTCCTGCGTAAGCAGTTAATACGATATTCCTCTCTAAGGACTTCCAAGTCCCCCTTATGGAAACCCTGTGTTTAAAATTAATGACTTGGTGACGCCTTCCCTAAACCCCTGTTTTGGTATGAGTCAAGCCCTAGTAAGCAAATAATGTTTTGTACAAAGAACCACGACCAATTCCTCATAAGCTCTACCTGAGGAATAGACCCCTACCATAGTCGGAAGATATTTGCGTTCCATCATTTTAAGGAAATGCTTCCGTAAAGTTCACTGGTTCCATTTGAGAATATTAAAAAACCCACGGGTTACTTTAATTATTCAATATAAGTTCCTTTAAGGAATTCTTATAAGATGTACAATGGTTAATGAAATTCCACTTGAATGATTGCTATTTAGCATGCAAATACATATGTCTTTGCAAATTATATTTTCGTGATGAAGTATAATCACATAAACTGCATGCAAATGAACCTTTAGTATGGGACTGCAAGTGTTTGTTCAAGCTACTTTTGCAAGATGCAGTATAGTTGCATAAGCTGCATGCGAATGGACATTCGTTAGCATGAGACCGGATATGAATTTTCAAAGAATATTTAAAAAATGCAGAATAATTACATAGATTGCATGCAAATGTACGTACCTTATTATGGGTCCCTATATGTCTTTTTAAGTGACCTTTATCAGATGTACAATAATTACACGAATTGCATGCGAAAGGACGTTCGTTTATATGAGATCGCATATGTCTTTTCAAGCTACTTTTGTGAATTGCAGAATAATTACAGGAATTGCATGCGAAAGGTCGTTCGTTAGTATGGGACCGCATGTGAATTTTCAATTGACTTTTGCGAGAAGCAGCATAATTACACAAAGTGCATACGAAAGGACGTTCGTTTGTATGGGACAACATATGATTTATCAAGTGACATCTAAGAGATGCAGCATAGTTACATAAATTGCAAGCGAATGGACGTTCCTTTGTATGGGACTGCATGTGAGTTTTCAAGTGACTTTTCAGAAATGCAGAATAATTACAAAAGTTGCATGCGAATGGACGTTCGTTTGTATGAGACCGCATATGAATTTTCAAGCGACTTTTACGAGATGTAGAATGATTACACCAATTGCATGCGAAAGGACGTTCGTTTGTATGGGATCGCATGTGATTTTTCAAATAACTTCTAACAGATGCAGAATAATTGCATAAAGTGCATGCGAAAGGACGTTCGTTAGTATGAGACCGCATGTGAATTTTCAAATGACTTTTACGAGATGCAGCATAATTACACAAATTGCATACGAAGGGACGCTCGTTTGTATGGGTGCTCATATGATTTTTCAAGTGACTTCTAAAAGATGCAGCATAACTACATAAATTACAAGCGAATGGACGTTCGTTTGTATGGGTCTGCATATGATTTTTCAAGTGACTTTTAAGAGATGCAGAATAATTACATAAAGTACATGCAAAAGGACGTTCTTTAGTATGGAACCGTATGTGAATGTTCAAGTGACTTTTGCGAGATGCAGCATAATTGCACAAACTGCATACGAAAGGACGTTCGTTTGTGTGGGTGCTCATGTGATTTTTCAAGTGACTTTTAAGACATGCAGCGTAGTTACATAAATTGCATGCAAATGGACGTTCGTTTGTATGTGACCGCATGTGAATTTTTAATTTACTTCTAAAAGATGCAGTATAATTACATAAAGTGCATGCTATTGGACGTTCGTTCGTATGAGATCGCATGTGACTTTTCAAGGTATTTCTACAAGATGCAGTATAGGTACATAATTTGCATACAAATGGACGGTCGTTCGTATGGGACCGTATATGTATTATCAACTTACTTTTAAAAGATACAGAATAAGCACATAAAAAGCACACAAATCGGCGTTCATTAGTATGTGAAGACATATTAATGTGCTCTTATAGGAGGCATAAGGACATAAAGTATATACCACAAATATTATTTAGTGCATGGTCGTGTACAGTAATTGCAAATTTTTCTAGTGGCACAAAAATCACAGCACGGATAGTCTTTGGGGGCGAGACATACGTGAAACACAATAATCACATAAATTGTCTGTCTATTTAAAACGTATATTTCAATAATTTTCTATCGTCTACTATTACGTCGGTTTTATTGAATGTTCGTATGCGCACTTTATTTTAATTTCGCATTCTCTGTAAATAAACAACCAACTCTACAAAACGTTTTTCTCTCCACAAATTAATTATCGATCATGAGCTTTTAATCGAACGAATTACAAACAGTTATTTGTACAATTATTTAAACTGTTCAAATTTTAGATAAGGTAACTGAAGGTAATATGGCCAAGCTGTCAATATGGCCAAATCTCTGTATTTTACAGAATGCTAACTGAGGCTCATAGATAAATAAGAGGAGATCCTCCGTTGGATAGGGAAGAATGGGAACTAAATTACGCGCATATGCGGTAACGCACAGAGGCGCTGCAATATCATGGAACTATATTTATTTAGCCTTCATATGTCTCCGCTTATGTATGAAGAAGTATAAACAACCGAACCTCTATTCTACTTGTTTTGTTTGGGAAGCCCTTCACCATCTTGAAGCTAATTCTAATGGTATTGTTGTTTATTACGATATTCAAAGAATTGATGTTACAGGTATTCCAATTTTTAAGTCAGTGTTTAAAATACTAATTATATTACGGTTTTAGAATAGTTCTCTTTACAGTTTTAGTTGCTTTGTTCAGTAGCATTATTACTGGCAAATTATTAAATTATGATTGACTTAGCAGATACCTAATTTTTTTATATCAGCGTTTAAAATTATTAATTAAATATTGTTGTAGTATACATCAGTGTAATACTACTTTCCTTTTAATAGAGGAACGCAATGCCTATTGGGAAATTGATTTACCATTATGTTGCCAAATGTTAAGTAAATGCATATTATACCAATGTAACTGATAACAAGTGCAGAAGCAAAAAATGAATAGACGTGTTTACTATATGCTCGTGAACTCTTACAATACCTGTTCTACCGGTGGAAAATATTTTTGCAAGAATATTATTCGTTTGATCTCAGTATGCTTGGAAGTGAACGTAATCTAAGGTCTGCTTCTTCACACAGTGATGAAAACGATTATGCTGTTGTACTACGCATTGTTGAAACTGTTTCACCTTCACCTACATTTATCGAAGATATTTGTAACAAAATAACTAAACGAATTTCTGATAAAATTGAGGACATGTATAAAGCTTTCGCTAATACAATTCAAAACCCGTAGTTAGAACTTTGTGTTGCACAAAAGGTTATCAGTATTCAAGAAGACAAACTTGCCACCTTCGAGCAATATGCAAGATGTAGTAGTTTGCATGTTTACGGCATGCCAGAATCTGATACTATATTTGTAAATATGTTTCATGAAAAATTAGGCGGCGTTGTATCCACGTGTTCCTTTGATAGAAGTTATCGAATATTTCAAAAAGTCGAAGGTAAACCTAAGTCGATTATTATAAGATTTAATTCATATAACATACGAAATCTTGTTTACAAACAAAAATTCAAATAAAAGGACGTGCCACAGTTATTAAAGAGGATTTAACATTGGCTCGTCAAAATTTGAAGGTACACCAAAATTTTAATTATCATAGTACTTAGAGTAATTAGGGTAGTATTTTTCTTAAAGTTAACAATAAAATTCATAAATTAAACAATATAGCTGATTTCATTATCTTAACTAAAAATATAAGTATTGATATTGTTGTTTAAATTTTTTCATTTGCTACTATTTTAATTACTAACTTATAATAATGAATAGACATTTACTGGTTTACTTGTTAACCATGAGCTCGTAATAACACAAACAATAATTTGAACTCGTTTAATTTAGATTACATTAATTTGATTTATTTATTTTGAATTTTTGATTTTTGTTATTGTATATATGCTATAGTGCGGTAGTGTTACAAACAATTAATTTTGGTATTTTATAACCACTACTTAAGTTCTATACTGTTATAATATAATTTTATTCGTTTTCAACTAGTATTCTTATTACACTATCCCAGATAGCACAATATATTCAGAGAATATTCTATTTTAGTTCAAATGTTCTAAAATACAGAATATTCTTAAAATATAGTCCAAGAATATTTGATAAATATTATAGTATTATTTGAAATATTTATAGTACGTTCAATCTAGAATATTCACGGTATATATGTTTTAAATATATTTTGTATATTCTAAATATTCTAATTCTAAATAAAATATGAAACATTCCATCTAAATATTCCTAGAAGGTTTATTAAATATCTTTGTATACGAAGAATATTTATAACATATTTTAAGAAAAACGTTCTCTGAAGATTTGACTAATAATGTTCTATACACATTCGAAACATTATAATAAAAGAATATTTACTAGTAGATAATTTTTAATATTTTTATATACTCTAAAGATTATAATTTTAATTTTTTCTGAAACATATTCTATATGAATATTCTAAGAACATTCAGTAAATATTATTCTGCGTGGAGAATATTTACAACATATTTTAGGAAATGCGTTTTTTAAAGATTTAATTAATGATATCCTATATATATTTTAAACCTTAATAAAGAAATGTTCAATGTATATCCAGCTTCAAATATTTTTTGTATATTTTAAATATTCTAATTTAAAATTAAATATGAAACATTTAATGAATATTTTTAAAGTAATCAGTAAATGTATGAAAATATGTATAACAAATTTGTCTATAAAAGACGCCTTTGAAGGCTTAATAGAATTGTATAAATTCTAAACATAATAAAAAAGTGTTCAATAAATAATTATATAGTTTCAATTATTTTTTGTTAAATTTTCAGTATTCTAAATTAATAATGTATAACATGAATATTCTTAAAACATTCAGTAAATGTTTTTGTACTTGGGGTAACATCGTATGTATATATTATTTTTTAATAGTTAAAAACATAATTTGTTATAATATTATTGATGGACATCGTATTTTAATCGGCGTGTATTTTAGCGCTGATGGAGGAATATCCCTTAACAATACTGTTATAGCTCCTACCATTATTGACTTATAAATATAATATTTGGACGAAACCATGTTACGTTCCCCCAACGAAGATGTACTAGCCACTACCGCACATGCTATTTGTTTGTGAGGTTATGAGTTATGAGTTTACCGCTATCAAAAGAGTACTCTGTGCCGCTATTGTTCTGTCTTCTTTGTTAGAGATTATTAGTGTACTTTTCCTGCAAAACGGTGGTAACGTAAGTATCAGTATTTGTATTTTCCTAGTTGTTAGTGCATGTGCATTTTTAATTGTAGCAATTATGCTGAAAAGGGGTAGTAGTTACTATAGAAAGATTGTTAATGATTTATTGGAAATTGATGACTATGATTATGGTCATCATCTTGTACCAATAATTACGGAAAATGTTCAAACACTATCGATAGCTGCAACTTGCTGCACATCATCTGAACCAACAATAATAGAAGGAAGAATATATACAGGAAACCACAACAAACTTACTGGTATCTTTTTTAGAATTTATATACATACTAAGTTTTAGATTTCATAGTTAAATTGTACAAATTTTTAGAATACATTCTTTTACTTTATTAATTTAAGTCATTGTATACACACTAATCCTGTAAAAATTCGTGCAACAAATACTTCCAAATTATACCACCTCGAATGCACTACATATATTCACAGGTGCTTCTATAAAACATACCGTAAATAATAAGCAGAATATTCCAAATAAGTCAATTTGTATACCTATATGGAATGATCATATAATATTCTACTGAATGTGCATACAATATTCATAAAATTTTAATAAATATATGCACAGAATATTCCAAATTAGTAGATTAGAAAGTACAATGAATATGCATATAATATTCAAAAACATGAGCACATAATATTCCGGTCGAATAGATTGATAAGTGCATTGAATATCTATATAATATTCTTTTGAATGGGCATAAACTATTTAGAAAATATTACTATATATACATAGAATATTCTATATGAGTAGATTGGTAAGTAAATTGGATATCCATATAACATTGTAAATGTGTATAAAATGTTTGCAAAGAATATTTCTTGAACCATTATAGAATATTAAAAGGGCTCCCATTTGCACTACCCAAGAATATTCTAATAATATATATGCACTTTATGGGAATGTTCTCCGAAGATTTAAATGTTCTCTAGAAACATTCTATGTATATACATGATATATTTTTGTGCTATCTAGGATACTGGATTTACCAATTATTATCGATGATTTAAGTGCTTACCCTGTTGCACTTAATTCCTTTGACTGTATTGAAGATGATCAGGCTTTTGTTTGTAATAGAATTGGAGTCTTGAAAAGTTTTAGCGTTTACCATTTAAATATAAGAAGTGTTTTGAAAAATGTAGACTTCCTTTTATTCCATCTTAGTGAATGTAATACGTACGATGTTATTATTTTATTGGAAACTCTGATAATTAATAATATAAATTCTGTTACTATTCGCAACTGCTTTTTTTTATAGTGAAGGCAGGTACAGTCAAAATGATGGCAAAATAGTTTGTTACTATTAACTGCATTATTGAATCTCAAAATCTATTTATTCCAAAAATACATTTATTCATTCAGTAATTCAAAAGAGTAACTCAAAATTGGCATTACTGCTGTTTATTGATTACCTCCTACAAACACAATGACTTTCATATAAAACTTAAACCACGTGTGAGATTTTTGTAGGAGATATTAGCATTGACTTGTGTAGCAAAAGAGATAGTACCTTTAGCAAGTACTTAGACGTACTAGCAGCAAATGGTTTTTTAGCTTTAATTAATACCACAGCAAGAATTACAAACCTCAGTAGCACCTCCTTTGATGATATCTTTTTTAAATTAAATAAAAGTAACTTAAAACTAAATTTATATTCTAATATCATTCATAACAGTATAACCGATCATTACTCTACGTCATTACATATTGTACCAAAACCATCTGAATTTTAATATGCTAATAATATTTTCAAACCTCAGTATTCACACAAAGTTTTATACTCAAATATAAATCGATACCTTTCAAATATTGATTGATATGACTATTTCAATAATATTACCGATACTAATGAAGCGATAAATACACTTAACACTTTCAAAAGATTAGTTGAGATTAATACTGTTAAAACTATATTACCATCAGTTCCTAAAAAAATCAAACGGTCTTCTCAAATCAATTCGAATACGCGATAAATTAAACATGCTATATTAAAAAATCCTACTTAAAACATTAAAACTTACAAACAATATAGAAATCAGCTAACTTCATTAATACGAATTACTAAGAATACTTATTACCAAAATTAACTTAATTATACGTGTGGCGACATTAGAAAGACATGACGTATTATTAAAGACGCTAAAGGTGATATATCTCCCAAGCAAAATATATCGGTATTGAATACTGAAACTGATAGTGTAGTTACTAATACAGAAATGATAGCTTCCTTGTTTAATAAGGATTTTATTTCTGTTGGAAAGAACTTCAATAAATTAAAAGATACTTGCAAGAATGCAATTTCTAATAAAAATTGAGTCTATTATTAATCAATTAAAACATCAGTCTTTTACGATGTCTAGTTATTTTAAATTCCAATTTCGTTAAACAAACAAAAAAATCAAATTCTTGTGTTTTTGAATATAAAATTTAATGTGTTTTAGTTCTGGTGTTTTTCCTACAGCCTTTAAAAATTTGTTTGTAATCCCACTATACAAAAATGGCGATAAAACTATTATCAACATCTATTGTTCGATTTCTTTAACTTCCGTTTTCGGTAGAATTCTCGAAAAATACATTAAAATTCTCTTTGCATCTTTCTTCAAAAAATTTAACATTTTAACTAAGCAACAATTTGGCTTCAGAACAAATTCATTCATGGAACGTGCTTTATATGAAGTAACCAATGCGATCTACTCAAAAATGAAAAATAGTTCCAAGCAAGTGTCAGTTTTCCTTGATTTGTGAAAAGCATTCGATAGTTTCTCACAGCAAATTATTGCAGAAACTACATAACCGAGGGGAACTGCATATCTACTTTTGGAGGACTGCCTTAAAGATAGATGTCAACGTGTTTTTGTTTAACGGTATACATACTAAGTAATTCTTTGACGATAGAGTTTAGCGTTCTGCAAGGAACTGTATTAGGTCTGCTTTTATTTCTTGTAACCATTAATGATCTAACTTTACTCGGCACCGGTGGAATATTATTTTTATTTGCAGACGATGCAGTTATTCTTTTTGAAGGCAATAATTGGCTTGAAGTTAACAAGAAATCTGCTGTTGGCATAGAGCTTGTTAATGCATGGTTAGTCAATAACTTGGTTAACTACATAAAAGAAAATATATTACATTTCGCCCTAGCTTAGCTGGTATGCCATCTTCTTGGATCGAATTAGCCATTCATAAAATAGACAGTATAAGATCTACATGTTCGTGTCTTGTTATTGAAATAGTTAGCAAAATTAAATATTTGGGTGTAATGTTAGACCAACATTTAAGATGGCACGCACATATTGCATACACTACATCTAAAATCAGATACTGATTTATAAATTCTACCAATAAAGAAGTATTTTATCTCTTAAGATGATTTACTATGCATTTGTGGAGTCTATGATTAGATACGGTATTGTATTTGGGGTGGTACTTTTTTAACTACTTTGTTGCCTTTCCTAATAGCACACAAGTTTATTATCAAAGTCGTGCCTAAAAAGGATATATATTTTCCGTCAGATATCCTATTTTCGGAGACTAATTTACTACCACTTAGGATACTTTAATGTATTTTACTGGTTTTGTACAAAAATCTCCACCTTAAAAAATGTATATGCATTCTTATTACACTAGATTAATAGATTAAAAACCAATTAGAACTTACTCGACCGCTTATGATATTAACTCAACATTATGTTTCTTATTTAGGTCTAAGGCATTTCAATACTTTACCTGCTTGCTATAAAACTATAAACAGCATTTAGATTATATGAAAAACGAGTTACAAAATATCTACTTAATAATATGAAAAAATACAATTTTACATTTACTAATGCTTTTCAAGACCCAATTTTAGGTTGAACTTGACTATTTTTTTTGTCAGTTTCTAGATAAATATCGTTTATTTTTTTGCAATTTTTTATAAATGTAGGAATTTACCTTAGTGATTTAGTTAGTATTTAGTATTTATATTAAGTTAGAACCTTTTTCGCGTTACATCAATGCCACTGGAATGCAAGGGAACAGAAAGCAAGTTTCAGTAACCTTGCCAGATACACAAAAGAATAACCTCCAAGGGGTAAGCGGATGTCGAGTCATCTGCAAGAGGTAGAGAATGGGCATTAGCCACTGGAACACCGGCGAGCGAAGGTGGTTAGACGCGCGACGATGCCAATCTTTTAAGACGACATATGTAAGACGACTGTTCTGAAGGAAGACGATACCTTCAGAACAACGACGGGTTGCTTCAGATTGAGCCGTGATCTGTAGTTTGATTACTATTATAATTGTAGTTCTTCGAATGATTTTCAGTGACGCAAATTGACGATTATAAGGTGTATATTTTATATCAATTATTAGTAACTATTATACGTTTAATTACTTGTTACGTTTCATGTTTCATTTATGGTGTTTAGTGCAAATCCCCCGCGAAAAAAACTCCTAGACAATCGATAAAAAACCTACATAAATGTATTGTATTTATAACTTAGTTTACTATTCACATTTTTCTGTTGAACTATTTATGTATTCAGTCTCACAAACTTTGCTTAGGTGCTGAATCTCTGTCATATTTATCTCTATACTAACAAAACTATTTAATACAATACAAAAAAAGGTCGAGACTTCTAAATTAGCTCTTATAGATATTGACTAATCCATGTCTGTAATAGATTTAATTAATTAACAAACGGAATTTTTTTATATTCCAATTATTTGTGTTTAATTATTTATTTAATTAAACTTGATATAATGATTGCATCTGTATTATATTTATGATACATTAAGGTTATTTACTGATTTGTTATTTTGTACTGTTGCTGAGTGTGATGTATAATAAAGAATATTTACATCAATAAATCATTATTAATTTTTTGTTTGGTCCCATCAATAAATTTATCTAAAAACTTATTTTCAAAATTCAACAATATGTATGAAACAGGTTGAATTAAAATTTATTTATTTACCATATATGCTTAAATGGATTTTAATTCAACCTGTTTCATACATATTGTTGAGTTTTGAAAATAAGTTTCTAGGTAAATCTTAGTGTTAGTATTTTAAATTTCCCGCTATTAGCTCTTGTTTTCATCGGTTGTCTCTAGAGGCGCCACCGCTTTTAGCCGCCATTGTTGTCTCCACTTTTTTACATTGGATTGGTGACTCTCTTACTGTATGTTCTCTATGCTAAGGCTTTAGATTCATCAACTACCAAATTCAAGAGAGGAGGGGACATCAAACTCATAACTAATGCGCGGATAGCCTTCAGTGTTCTGAATACCATCTTGGTGGCGTTACTTAACCTAGTTATTATAATTCTTGCGTGAACGAAAAATTACATAAGATAGGAGGAGGTAAGGTTTTTAATTTTTATGTTGTGAATAAGTAGCACAAATACAATAGCTTTAAGATGTATGTAAACATTTTTTTATAAATGTAGGGTGTTCTTGTAAAAATTGTTATGAAGGTCAACCGTATTAGATGGGAGTATTATGGCCTGTTCTTATGTAAGGCAATATGGCCAGGCCATACTACTCTACAAATGCCATAGTTGCAGATATTGTTTTTAAATTCTTAGAAAGGGTTTTGGTTAATACGACGGCCATTTTTTTTCAACCTACGATCGCTCCGTGCTGACGCTACGCGGGTAGCAGAAAGCGGGCATGCGCAGTAAGCGACTGCGCAGCTCTTGCACTACACACTCCGCCATTGTTGACATTCAGGCGTCAGTCGGCGTTATGCTACAGCCACGTAAACATGTCCGCTATTATTGATGCTCCCGCCAAGTGTGAAATGCGAAATGTGATTCGTTTTCTACAGACTAAAGGCCACAATGCTGCAAAAATCCATCGAAGAATGAGTTGTGTGTATGGGGAAAATTTCATGAGTGATGGTGTTGTGCGTGAATGGTGTCGAAAGTTTAAATTTGGCCGCAATGATATGCATGAAGAAGGGGGCCAAGGGCGCAAATCTGTCGTTTCAGATGACCTGGTTCAAAGTGTTGACAGAATGGTTAAAGAAAACCGCAGATTCACAATTACTGCTTTGTCTACAGAATTTCCAGAAGCTTCAAGGTCTGTTTTGTACTCTATTGTTACTGCAGCGGTTAGGCTACAAAAAGCTTTGTGCACGTTGGATCCAAAAAATGCTGACGGACGGCCACAAAACTCGAGAAATAGCGTCAGCGTTGGAGTTCCTTAAGCATTATCATGATGAAGGAGACAACTTTTTAAAATCAATCGTGACTGGGGATAAAACCTGGATTCAATACGACACACCGAAAACAAAACGACAATCACAACAATGGATGCATTCAACTTCACCAAACAAACCAAAGAAATTCAAACAAACCTTCAACAACAGAAAGACCATGTCTACTGTGTTTTGGGACTAACAAGGTGTGTTGCTTGTGGAGTTTATGGAGCCCGAAACCACAATCACTGCAGCTGTTTATTGTGAAACTTTACGACGGTTGCGTAGAGCCATTCAGAACAAACGAAGAGGAAAGCTGAACGCTCGAGTTGTTCTGATCCACGACAATGCACGTTCACACACTGCTGGAGCAACTCAACGGCTTCTCGAGCAATTTGGATGAGACATTTTCGATCATCCGCCATACAGTCCTGACTTAGCACCAAGCGATTTTCATCTTTTTCCTGACCTGAAGACGTGGCTTAATGGGAAGCGCTTTCAAACCAATGAGGACCTTCAAACCAACGTCAAGGACAACTTGAATTCATTGGCGGCAACTTTCTTTGAACAGGGTATTGAAAAACTTGTCCACAGATATGACAAATGTCAATCTCTTCGGTGATTATGTCGAAAAGTAACCGCAAGTGTACCAATCTTTTGGTAATAAAATTATTGATTTATATGAACTTGTCTTTTATTTATAACCTATCCGGGGTTGAAAAAAAATGGCCCTCGTATTTTGTATGAATTTTATTATTGTTTCAGAATGTCTAGGCGCCGTGCGTGTCAGAATTTGAGAGGCAAATAGAAACAGGAGAATATAAATAGTGCTGTTGATGCCGTAAAAAGTGGTATGTCTATTAATGCAGCAAGTCATACATATGGTGTCTCGTATCAAACTTTGAGGCGTTATTTAACAAAAAATCAGACCATAATGTCATCTTTAGGTCGCAGAACTGTACTTACCTTAAATCAAGAAACTGAATTAAGCGAAAGGAATGTTAGACTTTCTGAAATTTGATATCCTATTACTAGTAAACTATTAAGACGATGTGTATATCGTTTCACATTGATGAATAACCTCAAAAACATATTCAATGACACCAACAAAATGGCAGGACGGTATTGGCTTCAAGGATTCATGGGTCGACACCCCGAAGTTCGTCACAGAAAGGCACAAACTTTAAATCCGGTCAGAGCACAAAAGATGAATAAAATTATTGTTTAAGACTTCTCGAAATTAAAAGCGCTTATGGACCACAGGAATATTATCAATAAGTCTGAAAAAATATACAATATCGACAAAAAAGAATGTAGGTTGCCTTTACACACCAGCAAAAAGTCTTAGCCAAGAAAGGCGCTAGACGCGTGCACATAGTTGCTAATGAACACGGCCAAAACGTGTCTATTGTATCATGTGCTAATGCAATTGGAAGAGCAATACCACCCATGATACTTTTTAAAAGAAAACGATTGAAAATCAAATGGGGTGATTCGTTGCCTCCAGGAAGTGCCATACAAATGACAGAAAAAGGGAGTATGACTCCAGAAACATTTATAATATGGCTAGAGCAGAGCATTTTTCAAAATTCAAAGTATCTGGTGAATGTCTTGTCATTTTTGATGGGGCAAAGTGTCATTTAGACCTGCTATTCTCAACCGCTGGTCCGGCGGACCACCAGTGGTCCGCGGAGAAATTTTACTAGTCCGCAGACAATTTTTTCTATCCGCGAATACAATTTACTTATAAAAAAAATAAGTAAAAATTAATTTATAAAATTACAAATTACAATTATCTTAAACTAATTTTAATTCTATATAATTTATTATTAGTACGGCACTGATGAAAAATTCCCGAAATGTTTACAAGTGCGCGCGAGTGCGACGCGCAAACACTGACCGGCTGACTCTCTATCGGCGACAGACACTTAAGCCGTTTATAATATATAGATTTGATGTGTGATTTGGTACAGCTTTCGCATTGTATAGTCTGGGTGATTTTAAGTTATTGTTAAACAAAACATTATTATAATAATTATGTTTAACTGGATTGGACCAATATAAAAGTAAGTTTATTGATTATTTATATATTTATGTAGGCGCTAATAAAAAAATATTTTTAACCCTTAGTAACATGAACCCTAAACAAGGCACGCTATTTAAGTTTTTGAATACCAGTTCAATGTCTCAAGAAAATGATAACGAAACAGGAAGTCCACCAGCAAAAAAACCAGTTATCAGACACTACAACCATGAATATTTAAAATATGGTTTTATTCTTTGGCCACATCTACGGAAGAAGATGTACGTCCGATGTGTATCATTTGCCATAAAGTTGTAGTAAATGATGCTATGAAACCATCGAAAATGTTACGACATTTGAAGGCTAAACATTCCGAGCTGGAAATAAACCGCGTGAATATTTTGAGCGTAAAAACAAGAATTAAGATTACAAACAAAAAACATTTAAACAAAATTTTATTCGGAATAAGTCACTATTAAAATGTTCGTACCTAGTTGCCTTTCAGATTGCGCAAACCAAAAAATCATTTACTACTGGGCAAAATTTAATAAAACCAGTTTTAATAGACGTTTGTTTAGAGATGTTTGGACTATCTGCTGTTGATAAAATCAAATCGATTCCCTTATCTAATGATACTATAAGAAGAATTAAAAAATTATCAGAGAATGTGGAATACCAATTAATACAAAAGATAAAGGAATAAAAACTTTTTGCAATACAAATCAACGAATCATGGGATATTTCTAAAAAAGCGTTATTAATTTGCTGTGTTAGATATATTAATTTTATTTTGGAAGAAATAAGAGAAGAATTCTTGTGTTGTATAGAATTGGTTTCATATACAACAAGTAATGAGATTTTAAAGCACTTAATTCTTATGTTATTGTACATTCTTTAGAATGGAAAAATTGCAAAGGTGTGTGTTCCGATGGGGCGGCTAGTATGGTTGGCAGACATTGTGGTGTTACTAAAAGAATTTAGCAAGCAGTTAATTCTGATTTACTGATTACCCACTGTATAATCCACTGACAACATTTAGCAGCGAAAAGTTTATCCACAGAATTATATGAAGGTTTTAGCGGAATCTATAAAAATTATTAATTTTATCAAAAAAAGCGATTTAAATAGTAGATTATTCGCAATATTTTGTCAGGAGGTTGGTGCCGAACATGAGCAGTTATTACTGCATACAGAAGTTTGATAGCTCTCGCGGGGTAAGATTTTAACCAGACTTTTTGAATTAAAGACGGAAGTAGAAATATTTTTAAAAGAAAAGAATAATCCTTTAAGTATGCATTTGTCTGATGTAGAATGGGTTATAAAACTAGCATATTTAAGTGATATATTTTCATATAAGGAACTTGTATAAATACGTTTCATTTATTTAATAAAATAGATGGATTTAAGAAAAAAATTAATTTTTGGGTGGATAAAGTAAATAACAATAATATTGATGTATTTAATAATTATTTTGATTTTGTTAATTTGCAACAAGATTTAAACTTATCAAAATTAAATATAATCATTGGGCATCACTTAGAATCTTTAAAAAATAGTTTCGAAAAATATTTCCCATCTGAAGAAACCACGTGTAAAAGAAATGTGTGGATAACTGGGAGGTTTCAAACCGGATAGTGGATAAAAAGAAAATTAAATGGGCTATCTCAACTCTCAAACCGTTTAAGTCCCCTGGAAGGGATGGCATCTGCCCTGCCCTACTACAGTGGGGAGTGGAGAGGCTGACACCATTCCTTGTGGTACTTTTTAGGGGCTGTATTGCTTTTAGATACATCCCCAGCAGTTGGAGAAAGGTTAGAGTTGTCTTCATTCCTAAACCAGGCCGGAAGGACTACTCCCAGGCTAAATCCTACAGACCGATCAGTCTCACGTCTTTTTTGCTAAAAACCTTGAAGAGACTGTGCGACAATGATATGAGGGAGAGGATAATGCTTTCTTATCCACTTCACTCAAATCAACACGCCTTCATACCAGGAAAATCGACGGAATCTGCCCTCCACGCTGTTGTAGGACGGATTGAAAAAACCCTAGATAATAACATGTCCGCCTTAGGCGCATTTATTGATATTGAGGGTGCGTTCAGCGAAACCACTTTCGCAAGCATCGATAGAGCTCTACGGACACATGGAGCTGAAGACACCCTTCGGCAGTTTACCATGCAGATTCTGCGATGTCGACGGGTACACATCAATGTGGGAAACCTCAGTAATTAGGGCGGTAGGTAAAGGCTGTCCCCAGTGGGGCGTGCTGTCACCGCTACTATGGAACTTAGTAGTGGACAGCTTTCTCCAACGTCTTAATGAGGCAGGTTTCACACGATAGGTTACGCCGACGACATAGCTATTCTAGTAGTCGGCAAATTCGAACAAGTGCTGTGTAATTTGATGCAAGCAGCACTAAGGATCACGGAGCTCTGGTGCTCCGATAAGTTTTAACCATCAACCCCAACAAAACGGCGCTGGTGTTGTTTTCAATAAAAGGAAGCTGACGGTAACCAAATTGCCAATGCTCTTCCAAACTTATCTGCCCTTATCAGAAGAAGTTAAGTATCTGGGCATTATACTTGATAAGAAGATGAACTGGGCCAAACACCTAGAAATGAAAACTAGCAAAGTCTACCAAGTGTTCTGGCAATGCAAACGTGCCATAGGCAAACTTTGGGGTCTTCCACCAAAGGGTGTCCTGTGGCTATACATCATGGTAGTAAGGCCGATGCTCTGCTATGGCGCTGTAGTCTGGTGGCCCAGGACCAGACTGTCCCATACAGTCAAAGATCTTACTCATATCCAAAGAGTGGCCTGTCTAAACATTACAGATTCAATGCGTTCTACACATACTGCAGCCTTAGAAGCCATCCTAGGCCTCACTCTGCTGGCCCTACATGTGGAGGAGATGGCTTTGAGAGCGGCAATGAGGCTGCGGTTCAAAGGTCTATGGATTGATAAGGAGGCGGTGGTAGACACCACAACATACTAAGAGAGGCGGTGCAGAACACCCCTATCTTGAGAGGAGTGGTTGATTCGATCGCACCCATAATGATTTCAGGAAGCGCTTTGGGGTTTGCCTAAACACTGAGTACGCCTCCTTAACGGAGATCTCCATCTACACAGATGGTTCCAAAACAAATGAAGGTACCGGGGCAGGCATTTTCTCCGATGACCTAGACCTTCATGAAAGTGTTGCGCTGGGCAGGCTGGTAACTGTCTTCTAAGCGGAGATCATAGCCATCATGCATGGCGCTAATGCCATACTGGAACGTGGAATCCAAAACAAAGCTATTACGCATCTTGAGCGATAGTAGAGCAGCTCTTCTGAGCTTAAACAAGCAGAAGCTTCTCTCGGGGGTGGTATACCAATGCCATCGTATTCTCGAGCTCGCTTCTAATACAAACGCCCTTGAGCTGGTTTGGATCAAAGGGCATTCAGGAGTACATGGTAACGAACAGGCCGATTCTTTGGCGAGGCAGGGAGCGGCTCGGGGTTTTGTCGTCCCTGAGCCATCGGTTGCTATTGCGCCATCAGTGGTGTTCTTCATGATAAGATAAATAACCCACCGCCGTCGTAAGGATAGGTGGGCTTATACATTAAGCTGCCGGCAGGCAAAAATGTTCATAAGGTCTCCCATGACCAAAATAGAAAGATTTGTCATACGTTTCCCGAGACAGAAACTACGGCTACTAGTAGGTATTCTGTCCGAGCATTGCACTTTAAGGAAGCACCTGCACAGGATGGGTCTGTCAGACAACCCCACCTGTCGCGGCTGTCAACAGGAGGATGAGACGGCGGAGCACATTCTGTGCACCTATCCGGTACTCGCCCGACTTCGAGGATCCATGCTGGGGACTTTTGGCCCGAGAAGACCGAAATTGAGACACCCCTGGTCCGACATCCTCAAATTCACCTGCAAGGTCGGGTGGCTGAGCTATGAAGCACCAACCTAGGGCAAAGAAGGCAGCACAATGGGCCCACTAGGAGGCCTAAGTGCGCGTGGCTTTAAGTCACCCTTCCCAATTTAATCAATCAAACGCCTTCATACCGTATGACAGTAGTAAGTTAAATTTAAGTGACAGAGAATATGAGTCCCTCCTTGAGATTAGTACAGATATTATGTTAAAAGCTAGTTTTAAACTATGTCTATAGATAAATTTTGGATCAAATTGAAAAATGAATATCCATCTCTATACGAGAAAGCAATGAAAATGTTAGTCCCCTTCGCAACTACATATTTATGTGAAGCGGGATTTTCATCTATGACGGTAATAAAACATTAATTTAGAAATCCTCTTTCGGTTATTTCACCGCTCCGACTTAGCTTGACTAATTTAGAACCCACAACTGAAAAGTTGATTGAAGAAGAGCAGCCGCAATCTTCTCATTAACATACGTGCCAATATTAAAATTATAGATATTTAATTATTAGTGTAGTATCACATGTTGGATTATTCTGTTGTGTTCATATGCAATGATCTTGTGATTATTTTTATAATCTCTGACATTTTTTGTTGTAATTTTTGTCAAGGGTTTGTTATTTATTAATAATTATTATTACAAACATACAACAAATTATATTTTTTTAAAATGCTTTTGATTTAATTTTTTAGTAATCGTAAGAGTAATATTTTTTGTTCTGTTCCTATGTCCACGAGTTTGTGATTATTTTTTTTTATAATTATCTTTACATTTAAATATTATTGTAAGTAAATGACATTGGTCAGGAAGCGAGTATTTTAAAACCTGGAAAATTTAGAATTTTGCCGAACCCTTGCTGTTCCAAGCAAGGTAGGGATATTTAAAGTGCGTGACAACACTCACACACTGGACCTCCATTTTACCCCTCATCCGAACGAGGGCGTATTTTGTGAAAAATGCTCGCCTAACATTTTTCAAGCGGACCGTGTCGGGATTCGAACCCGGGACCTTGGGCGTAGTAGTCACACACATACCAACTACGTCACGGAGCCGCCTAGTTCTTTAATCCCTAGTAAAATTTTGTTGTTGAAAAAATATCACTGGTCCGTGAATTTTTTTACAAAGTTTACTGGTCCGCAGGCCAAAAAAGGTTGAGAAACGCTGATTTAGACTATACAATTGCAGATTCTGCCGAAAGATTGAACATAACCTTATTCTGCCTGCCTAGTAATACAACCCATGAATTACAACCAATGGACAAAGCAGTATTCAGAGCTTTTAAATATTACTGGGACGATGAACTAACCCAGTATTTTTCGATTAATCCAACTGAACGGTCCATATCTAAATTGCGTTTAGGAGGTATTTTTCCGAAGGTGTGGGATAAAACAATGACACCTGCAAGTGTCAATTCAGGCTTTGAAACTACGGGTATATACCCCTACGATGCTAGCGCTATTCCAGACATAGCATTTGCTTTTAGTACTGTAACAAATCGAGAATTTTTGGAATCAGAGCAAAGCCCAGAGAGAAATATATGTACCGACAAAAGACAAATATTGAGGAATACAAATGAGTTAGACAATGAAGCAAAAAATGAAAAAACACGCAAACCAAACATACGTCCCAAAAGTCAGATTCCACTCGAAAACAACTTCAACCATCCTCATCAGATATAAAGCACAATCAATTAAAAAGAACTGCAAGGCAAAATCAAATTACCAACTACGTCACGGAGCCGCCTAGTTCTTTAGATCCTCTAGTAAAATTGTTGTTGAAAAATATCACTGGTCCGTGAATTTATAATTACAAGAGTTTTACTGGTCCGCAGGCCAAAAAGGTTGAGAATCTAACGTTTCTGATTTAAAGACTATACAATTGCAAGAACTCCTGACATCGAAAGACTAAAACTGAAACACCAAGGAAGCCAGTTATATCTGCCTGCCTAAGTTACATCACAACCCATGAATTACAACCAATGGTACAATAGCTAGTTAATTCAATAGAACATCTTAAATAATTACTGGATAAACGATGAACTAACCCAGTATTTTTCGATTAATCCAATGTGAACGGTCCATATCTAAATGTGCGTATTAGGAGGTATAACAATTCCGAAGGTGAGGAATAAAATGTCAAATGACACGCAAGTGTCAAAAAACAAATATGTTGGCAGGCAAATACATATCCAAAATTCTACAGCATATAATACCCTACGATTCTAGGCGCTAAAACTTCATATACAGTAGCATGTTAGCTTAAATATATTAAATCTAATAAGCAAATCGATAAATTATTGGAATCATGATGCAAAGCCCAGAGTAAAATATATGTACCGACAATTAAGACAACATCATTGAGCATTACAAATGAGTTAGACAATGAAGCAAAAATATGTACAAACAACGTTGTGGTTAATCCAATTTCATATCTTAGAACCAAAAGTCAAGATATCCACATCGAAATATGATACTTGCAAACCATGCCTACATCATTTGATTTAATAGCGATGTCAGTACTTCAATTGTTTGTCGTAAAATTACTGACAATGGTACTGATAATTGAAATTGTCAACATTAAGCGCAACGCAATTCTAGTTCCAACTCTGCATTAAACTACAAGGAATCAACATTCTTTCAGACATAATTAAATGAGTTAGATTCCTGCAATATAGATATTAAATAAACAATTTAAATAAATAAATGATTATTTTCGGTTTAAGACCAAACAACACTTTTATACTTAAACATGATTCTCAATACAGCAATGGATAGAATCTCACCGAAATTTTATATTAAAGACATTCAATCAAAACTCCTGACAGTCAAAAGCTACAGGTAACCCATAAATATATTTCCTTCAATGGTTAAAGAACTCATGGTTTTACAATAAGTACCAACATCACATTCAAAACAACGCTTTGATTACAAGATGTAATCAGATTACCTTAAATAACCACTACATTATAAACTTAAAACATTACCTTTAATAAAAAACCGGCAAGTGAAATGTTTCAACCATCCATCTTGAAATCTAAAAACAAAGTCCTTTAAAACTTGTCGACTAGATCGATCTTCTGTACACATGCGTCCCTTATAACGTAAATTCTGTGTCATGAAATGCGTTCAAAAACCTACTAGTGGTTACTAAGCTATTCTAACAAATACCTTTGAATATCGAAATGTACACTATAATATTTTCAATAATTATCAACCAATGAGAAAACGACTTAGAAACCCTACGGATTACTACACGTTGAAGTGTAGATTGTGGTTTTGGATGTCTTCCAAGAAACTCTATAAATTAATCCTTGTGAACTATAACAATTGGATGAACTCGGCGGTTTCCTGTCATTTTGAAATGATTATAAATTTTAACTTAAACTTGAAGAATTTGTTTTAAAAACAACCACAGATGCTTTGTCAAATACAAATTAAAATATAGTTCTGATGCAGCAAAGTTGCTGTAATGAACCGTTAATATTTTTCGTTATGCGTTTCTCGGACTCAGGCGTTCTATCCCATTCGAAAATACTATACTACTTGTACTATGAGAACAATTCGATGATGTGATTGTTCACGTCTATCGGTAGAAACGATCCTCTCACCCACATTCGAAAATAGGTTACTAGCTAGATACAAGATCATAATGTTTTAATACGTACTGTAAACTTAATGAGAATGCAGGTGCATTCTTAGGTTTGTCACCAACCGCAGTGTATCAACGTACCCGGTGTTACAACACGCCCGAGGCTCGATTTTTGAGTATTCGCTTTGCTATTTAACACTTATAATTCTAGGATTTTTCTCAGACGTTATTCTTGACTCATCGTTATTTAGCGCATACGCAAAGTAGATAATGATATTGGATGGTGTACAGCGAGCGGAAAATTAACAATGATCGGTTCTAAAGGTGGGGTTAGAGTTATTTCGAGTTTGGCTAGTTGTTTGGAAATTTTGTGCAAAATGGACAAACTAATGAATATTTTTTAATAGAAAATTTTAAGGATGCTGAGAATCGTCTGTTCTTTAATATGCGGAGGCATCCTGAGGACCCGTTTAACTTAAGTGAAAAGCAATTTCAAAAACTATTTGGGCTGCGTAGAGCTGTTTCGAATTTTAATTGATACATTGACACCTTACATGTGAAATCCATTGAGACCTACTGACTTGGAAATACAGACAAAGGTATACAAATTTGTCTAATGAACTAAACTCATTTTTTGCTTAGGAACTTTTTATAGATGCTGACAACATTACATTTTTTTTTGCATATGGCAAGTATCAGGCTAGCGTTGGAGTTAATAAATTTTTGTGTGTTAGCCAATCATCCGTTAGCTCTTGCTTAAAAGAAGTAACAGATGCATTAAATAACCCTCACGTTTTTAATGAGTGGGGTTTCTTTCTCTTACACTTTCGAAAAATTAAACTCAGTTCTTGTTAAGTATATTGGTACATATATCACTATTCAAAACTTTATAACTTTATCTTAGATTTTATGAAGAACATCGTATGCCAGGAATAGTCGGTTGCATTGCTTGTAACCATATGGCAATACTTTCTCCACAAGTCGAGCATCCCAATTTCCCTGAACATCTGTATGTTAACAGAAAAATTACCATTCAGTAAATGATCAATTGGTATGTGGAATAACAATACATAATATGCAATTTTTGTGAATGTTTAAATTTAGGTTTGCGGTTCTAGATTTAAATATTCTAAATGTATGTACAAAATATCCCGGTGCTTATATCTGGAATCGTTCGGGTTTGCAGGAACTGTTAAAAGATTTACATAGCAAAGGTCATCAGGATTATGCACTGTTGGGTGATTCTGGCCATTCCCTTCGGACATATATTTTAACACCCTTAAAGCTTGAACCTCCTTTCAACTCTGTACAGAAAGCTACAATGATCGTCACAAGTGCACAAGATCAAAAATAAAATGATGTAATGTTGTGCTAAAATCAAGATTTAGATGTTTGTTCAAACATCCTGTTCTCCATTATGACCCTGAATATGCATGTAAAATAATTAATGCATGTGTCGCTTTGCACAACATGTGCATTCGCTACAATATTCCAGAACAAGAAGAGCACGATAGTGATTTAAATTTTGAGATAAATTCCAATGACGATGATGAGGTAGCCGATCGGGAAGGTGTAGGGAGAGCGGGGAGGACGGTGTTACACAATTCTTATTCTTAGGCTTAAACAATTTCCAATAAAATCTATAATTCATGAGCCAGCGGCATTTAAATGTTTCAAGTGTTAGTTTTAGATAACTAAAAATTGAAAATCTTAACATTTACCATTTACTTTAAAAACTTGTTTATTGTTTTTAAATTTTTGTAATACTGTTCACCTTCATCGGGGTATACTGTTGCACATGGTGAGGAAGAGTGTTACAAACATGCACATAGGAAAAACTAGTTAAATATAAAATAAAGTATATGCATGAATATGTTATGATTACGTTTATTTTAGTTCACTTTGATAAACAAGTAGATTCAATGGAAATATCAACATTTCTGACTGTCTAGCAGTTCCTCCAAATGGGTTTGGTGGTGGTAGTTTTGTCACTACTTGAAATTTTTTGAACCAATATTCCTCTGTTGTTCGTACAAATCTGAACGAATGAAATAAACGGCGGGTGTACACCACATTAATCTCAGAAGCGGATATGGCTATAACATGCCCTACAGACATAACATCATGCATTTTCATTATTCCTTCTTTAATTAACACTGAAACTTTTTTTTTTGCCTCCACTCGTTGGATACAAGTGAAGCTATACTTGTTCGCGGCTAAGTCTGGGAATTACCCTAAGGGTGAGCAATGAGAAAGGGCGTGGGGATGGTCTAAACTCTACAAAAAGCTAACATAAAAAGAAAAAGGGGAATTGAGCGCCACTGTATCTATATGGATGATAACACAAAAAACTCTATACTCCTATGAGAAGATACAGAACCTCATGGGATATAAGCACCATAAAAAACTTACAACTTAATGAACTAACACATCTGGAAACCTATCGAACATACTTACAATCTCTTCGGATCTCGATGACCCTGAAAGAAAAAGTACACAACAAATTCTCTATTAAAAAGACACTGTTTGTGCTTTCCAATAAAAAAGCATACTAATAATTACAGGTGGATAATGTTAAGATTACCACACCAAAAATATTTGAATCAAAAATGAATACCTAAGAACAAATCAGTATTAGCATATCTGTGTTTTTTAAATTACTTTAGCGTTCGTCTAATTTCATTATCCAAAAACTTATTTTCTTTAAAGAAAGTTATAAAAATTAATTGTGCATAGAATAAAACACTTGAGTCTAAAAATGAAATTTAATACAGTTTCTCTCTTTTCGTTTTCTTTAATATGATTACAAATATGGAATAATAAAATTGAATTCTTTATAAATCTGTCTCGACATAACAAGACCTTAATTTTAATAATATTTTATAACAAAATTTCCGATACCAAATACTCAGATCTGTTTATTGGTTTACATATGTTTCATATCAGTTTAATTTATTTCTTAAAAAATGTAAATCACGTGCAGCTAACTTGGATAAATAACATTTCAACTTATTCAAGTATAATGACCTTATTAAAATTTGACATCTGTAATGAACTTTTTAAAAAACAGGAAATGGACTTTAGAATATGAACATTTTAACATGTAAATGCTCCACGTATATTGCAAAATTATTTTAATAGTATTTCTTAACAATTATATTCCACGTTGTTCTTCGTGCACAAAATTTAGTACAATTAAACAATTTTCGGCTACAATTTATGTGAGCACATTCAAGGTCTCACAAACATAACAAAAGAAAGGTGTGATACCTGTTTTTAATGAAGCTGTTACCCCTAGTTATCGAACAGTGATGCACATTTTCTGGAATCCGCTTACTAACTTGTAGCAACAAAACCTCGAACAAAAGCTGTAATTTCTTAATAAACGAACATTGTTCCAATCTCTTTATATGTATTTCTAGTTACTTCATGCGCGTTAACAAATACCGACTCGAACCATTTCAAAAAGAAGCGTGATCAAGTGCCTTGCCGGAGTCACAGGAATGAATCTTCCGTGTCCCAAGACGACCAGCCTACCTGTCTCTATCTCGGCACGCCTATTCTGAGGCCCCATTTGTGAAAAACTTGGGAGCATTCTGGACTACATTCTCAAATACAAATGCTGACTTGTTATTCGTACCGTACAAGTAAATAACGGCTCATCTGCTTTACGCGTCACCTCGTGACAGTATTCACGCAAGCGCTATCCTAATTTTAACGACTGAAAGGATATAATCCGCCTGTAGATTAGGCAACCCAAACAACTAGATCCTTTTTCTGAGTGTATATTATTATTAAATATTTCCGGGTAAAGCATTTAAGCTAATTAAACGGTCATGATTTCCTGTTCCATTGTGGAATTGTTTTTTTCAGATATAACAGTATCAAATACAAGAATCAAATACCACAGACTAAAATTGCACAGATGTGATTCTTCCAAAAATAGTGCTATAGAATATATATTCGTTACAACACAGTCTCCGGTTTCAAAAGTGTCACAATCAAAATCAATATCTTCCTAAAATCTATCGCACCGTCACCAACGTCACTGTCAGCAAGTGAAATAAAATCTGAATCTGATGATGTGTCTGGCTTTATTCTTTTGATTAGTGTAGAAAATTTGATTTAAAAATCTTTCGCATAGATGGTGTCTTTCTGTTCTTTAAATTTTCTGTAATTTCATTCTTTGTAGGTGTTTCGATTAAGATTTGGCTCTTACGCTTTCGGATTCTTTTGTTATTTTCATTTCTCGGAACAGCTTTAGGAAATGGGCGTATGTCGATGGGTGATACAAGAGACAATGATGTACTGGGTTTTGGACCTTATTCACATTGAGGCATTTCTGAAAATTTTGAAGATGATAGTACTGGTGAGCGTGAATCAATCGTATCAACCTGTGGAGACGATTCACTTAACAGAGCTGGAGACTTCTCTGGAAGTTGGTTTTCGTTGCAAAATACTTGGCATATCGGGGGTTGTGATCTGTACGTTACTGCTGAAGATAGAAAGTCGTCATCTGTGAAAACTTCTCTATTAAATGGCCAAATTCCAGTGGATTTAAAACCATTTGTGATATTATTTAGAGTAAATGCTAATGGATAAGCCTTTCCCAATAAACCAGCAATTTCATATAGTGATTGTCTTTCTTGGATTCATAATCATCCAGTCATTACATACCTCACGAAAGTTTGTTTTAAGTGACTTTACACAGTTTTGTTCAGGGATTGCAACTTTCCGCCAGTATGAAAGTGGTAAGGTCAATAACATAATGCCATTGCTATTACAGATATCAAGAGAAGCAATGGTTATTTGTGAATCATGATTATCTAATATTAATAATACTGGTGATTCCGGAGAGCTTTTACCAAAGCAATAAAAATGTTTTAAAATGTCAATAAAACAACTACTTTGACCCGGCCACTCTTTGCAGCACTCCTGCTGATCCTAGAGATGCACCTGTAAGCAGTCGATCCTTAAAATAAACTCTCAGAAGTACTAAGAAAAAAGGTATCGAATTCCCGCTGGCATTAATAAACAACACGCTGTAACTAAAACCCCTCTCTCTTCTGAGGTCACTTGTCCAATTTGTTCCAAACCTTTCTGGCCTACAATTTTTGATGGATTATGTACAGTCGTTTAAGCTGTTTCATACAGATTGTATATGTTCTGTGGCAGGAAACCAATTGAAAATTTTTTGAACGCAATAGATACGTTTTCAAAAAATTCGTTGACTGTGGTGCTGTTGTAAGTTGTGGCTCGTCCTAAACTTGTAGCTTCAGGCTTGTAACAATTTTTTTTCTTTGAATTAATAAATCTCTTCATTAAAGGTACAACAAATGTTAAAATACCTTTATTAAGTAAAGTCGTAATACGTTTAATAATTAAATTACATCTACATAGCATCTTGAGTCGTTAGTCTATTTGTTTCGGATGCCGGTGGGCTCCACAGCCACTCGCACGCGCATTGAGAGGATTGACAACTCCCCCCTTGGGAACCTCCCATCATGCTAGAGCGCGGGACAAGCACTCGGCCATAGATAAAAGCAGCAGCAACATGTATAATAAAAGAATGGCGAGTGATCTGCGGGTCGGTTTAATTGTGTGATACACTTTCTGAATAACGGTTGGTAAAGTATACTTGGTATTATAGTATCTAATTTGAAAATTTGTTTAGCGCAAGGAAAACTTAGGAACGCAAAATTTAGGAACAAAATTTAGGAACGCAGATTTAGCAACGCAAACTAAGATTACAACTAAGAATGGACGATGAAAGATTACGCTACACAGTTTAGGCGACAAGGATTTAGAACTTTGAACCAACGTTAAGAAAACCACAACACTTAACACGTGTTTTTAGAGGATGGAAAGCAGATCTAATTAGTAGGAGGCCGTTTGTTGTTCCGAGCCAAGATACTACGTTGATTTGATATTTGCAGTAAATTCTGCACGACGATGCACTTCCCAACCCAGTAGAGAAAAGCAGTTTTGTTTGGTTTGTAGTAGCTTTAAGAAATTCTGTTGTGCTTCCTTCAGAATGCACGTTATTTTGCTTCGATACGTAGAAATACGATTTTGTTATTCACTTCATTTGTTACTAGGCTGGATTTTCCAGTATCAAATTTAAATTTCACTCAGTTTAATGTGTAAGTAACAACACTTTGGTTCAGCATAACCTAACAGCTGTTGTTACGTCACTTGTTTGTTTGAAATATGCTGCTGACACTTGTATCATCGGAAGCAGATGTTTAGTATTATATTACTACCACCTTTGAAAACGAGAATATCCTTGTGAACATTCTTATTTAAAATGATATGAGCACATTTAACTTAACAAGAAAATTATGTCTCCTTAATTTGTTATAATGTAAATTTGTTATAATGTAACCGACCGAATCAGATCTGAATGGGTTAGGAATTATTAGTGTAACCAGTTACACTTTGTAGTAATATATTTGATCAAGAATCAGGGTGATAAACCTTACGTTAATTTTTTTAAAGTAATTCAAATAATTATTTAATTTTATTGCATTGAATTTTATTTACAGTAAAAGAGATTCCTTCTAGTAAATTATTAATCCAAGCTTAAAGTTTTTTATTTTGATCAAGTATGATCAAACTTAACAACCGAAAGGCCATAAGAGTTGATTTTTGATGCCACCCTTATGTAGAAAATATTCTTTTTGCAGTTTTAGACATATTTGAGGGACACAAACAGTGTTCCCATTTTATATGTGACTTAATTATTATTCTTTCTTACAGGAACAGCGTCTTATTCTGTTAAGACAGGTTTTTGTCAGCGAAGGCGATCTTTTTTCTTTGGGTCTCCACGTCCGCCCTTAGAAATATGCCATGCTATTAACATGAATTAGTCTGGACTTGGTGGCGCCTGTTTGTTTTAGTTTGAGTGTGACCCCCAACAGATTGTGACTTACCCCCATTGCTCATAGCTCTACCCAAGGAATAGACCCCTAGTTATGTCGGAAGACTTTGTGACACTGACACCCAATGTGGGGCTGGTGTTTTAGTAGTTCAAGGAAAAATGTTTCACTGGCACCCATGCGTGAGGCTAGCTGAGCCCATTAGAAAAAATACGTTTCAGGCTGTCTTATAGAAAGCTGTGGATTAAGTTTCATATATCCATATAACCAGTCTATACCTGCTTGCTGATTCGTATTCCAAGAATCAGGAAATTTCAAATTGTTTCTTTTAGCCAGTTGGAAAGCTAATTGCATAACACTTTTTCGATTAGTCCGTGTTGCATTTTGGATGCTGTAACAACATATTCTTTCAACTGATCTTCTAAGCCCTTTGGAAACACTTGATTAACTTTATAGTTTGGTTGAAAACGTATAGATGGACGTTCCGCTTCAGAACAATTTTTATACCTGTCCACGTATCTTTTCACTGTTATATGTACTAAATTTTCATCTTTGGCTGCAGCTCTTATAGACTTTCCATTATTACTTATATCTAGTACGGCTAGTTTCATCGCTTCCTCATTAAAATTGGAAATTTTCCTTTCAAATTTTCTATTTCGCGCCATTTCTACAACAAGGAACAAATGAAACACTACAGCATTTCATACGGGGGTACAGTGTTACGCGTAACACTGTGCCCCGTTGCATTCTGTAACATTGTGTCCCGCATGCAAATATTTTAAACTATACAAAAATGCAATACCACGAAATATTTTTAGGTTATATTTAAGCAGTGGAAATTGTCGTTTAAATAGCATCTATTTAGTCGTATTACAAAAAAATACCAAAACATTTACCTGAGTGTAAATAAAACAACTTCTCTGCTATCCCTATATTTTACTTTCGCAGGTGAATGGGCTCAAATAACACTATCTTGATTCAAGCATTTCAAACGTGTCTAACGTCAACGAACTTGAAAGTGGCAATTGCTATGTTAACGTGTTTTTATGAGAGTGACGCATGCGGTTTAGGTGACGGTCTGTTGGAAGTGTAACACTATTCCCCTCTTCCCTAATGCAAAACATCAATGCAGAATTGGTATTAAGAAAACGTGCAAGACTCCCACATATTACACAATTACGTTAAACAGTATATTGAAACTATAAATCCATTCCTAATATTAAAAATAATTCTAAGCATATTCATATTAAGAAATTAGTTTGTAATATTAAAATTAAGTGTAAATAAATATATATGCATCTATATACATGTAATACTTATATCGATAATTATAATATTTGATCCGCTATTTCGGTTACTTTACTAACAAGTGCTTTTAGTAATACAACTCTGTAATCAAAATTTTCTCGTGTATATAAGATAGCAAATTGGACCTCCATATATATATATAAATGCCTACCTTACCTGATATCACAAGGTCGAGAATTTCCTGTTAAAGAGAGAAGCCCAAGGTAAAGTTGGATGAAAAACGGTTTGAGGAAAAGTAAATCTCGTTACAGATAAACGGTTAGTAGAGTGTTAGCTCTGGGTGGATCATGAGCTTGGGTCATGAGTTGACAGACGACCGAAAATATAGGTAAAGAGCGCCACCGTATTTTTCAATACAACGACATATGAAAACACGCGTAATTGTATTAGGGAAATGCGGAAACCTGAAGTCTATACTGCTTATGTAGCCACAAAACCTAAATATCGACCTTGTAAAACACTTACCAAAATACCATTTACCAGATGTATTACAAATGTCTCGGTCTATCCTGTGAACAAACAAATGCATAACAAAGACACCGTTTGTGTCCTTCAAAATATTCACCAATAAATAACATATTTGCTTTTAAGCTCCAAAAATAATATATACCCAGTGTACTTGTTGACATTAGACAGAATTAATCATTTGCTTAATAAAAACCAAGAAATTTCCTCCTTTAAATTTTTAATAATAAAAAAATTAAGCAAAAAAATAAAATTCTATTCACTTAAATGTGTTTATCTTGTTTCAATGGAAATATTTACAATCATAATAATAAAATGTATGTAAAAGGAAACTAATGGTGTTCTTTCTTCAATAACATAAACTTTCTTAGACTTTCAGTATCTCAACATGTCATAACTCTAGGTTTCGTTATCTTGATGATTTTACACTTTCAAACTAAAAATAGTCTTGAGCAGTACTACGATAGACTTTATAATTAAGAATCAAAAATATTTCTTTTAAGTGTTACTAAATTGTACCATTCAGACAAAGAAAAACTTTAACATTTTGTCCTTCAAGGATTTATCATAACTTAAGGTTAAAGTACATAAACTCAATAATAGGCAAAAATACTTTTAATGTAATTTAGAAATACTATGTGGTAATAATACCTAGCAACTGTAGATATTTTGACATGAAGTTTCAATAACAATTTTTAGTTAAGCTAAAAATTGTTTTCTTAAAGAATAAATATTCAAAGCAACAAAACTGTCATGTTTAAAAATTTTTTGTAAATTACTAAACCTGCAATGGGATGTTTTTACAAAACCCACTTCAAGGCAACAACATTAAAATAAAATATCAACCTTTCGTTTAACTTGGGATTTTTAAGTAAATCCAAGATACTTTAAGATTAAAATCACTCACGTACATGAAGTACAGTTGAACCAAAAAACTTGAATATTCTTACCCGAACATGGCAACACCATATGCCGACCAATATATACACAGCTGCGATACACACAAAAAGAATCATATTATAACGTTGAACTTATGTTGGCGGCCATAAGAAGCTTTTTAATAAAATATTATCAAATTAAATAAAATCTTCACTTGATGTATCCAACAATTTTCATTACTCCAAAATTTATCCAAAATTTTACCTCTTTAGTTTTGCATGTATTAATGATGATCACTAAAATTTCATCGTACCAGCAGGAATCAAACTGTACTTTACAAATAGTTGAATACAAATCAGTCAACACTAAAAGCCATCAGGAACCAGACCATAACACGATGACCTTAATCGCTTAAAAACCTTTTTTTTCGAACACGGCACCAGACATACACGCTCAGCGCCAACTTGACTCTCTCCTTAACCAGTCGAGTTGACTTCTCTTTCAACGTCTAATTGAAAAGTGTTCGCTAAATGACAGATAGATAACTAACATAACAATTAGTTATCTAAGGGAAATGAGCCCATTATACATTTTACACATAACAAGCTATTATTTGTCACCAGACAATTACAAATTATGTTTTTATTTTATTAAAACATAATATTAAATTTATTGAGAATATGTAAATAAATTACAAAAAAATACGTTACAACTCTTTTTCCTTCTAATGCTAAAGTAGTCTTCATTGTATTCAGTTTTTCGGTTTCCAAGTTTAAACCCTGCTCCATCAAACATAATTTATGTTCGCAGTATCTTTCTTTTATATCATTTTTCTTTTGCAAATAATCCTTATAGGTAGATGCTGCCTATGAGGTATTTAATAAATTTTCCATTTTCTTCGGAAATTTTCGATTAGGTATTTGCAATTTAGTTTTAGGACGATCCATTGATGGTCGGGTACTACTGTCTAGTACGTTGATGGTATTAAATTTCAAAGTATTTTAGGTTGTTTCTGTATTTAATTCATGGTATGTATAATTCCAATATTGCTAAAATTTAAATCATCGATAATGTCTCTTGAACATACACACTTAAAATATGTAGGTGATTCATTAGCATTGTGACCTTCGACTGAAACAGCTTTGATGATCTTGTAAACATCCTCTTCTACAGTAGTAAGTATTTCTTTTGGTGGTGGAGAGCTGCCGCTCGTTTAGTTTGCATACCTGGGGGTTGATTCTTATTGAATCGTTCGTACCATACGTTCACGAGCGTACACGCTCATGAACGTGCGATACCAACGATTACATCAAATGACTGCTATTCTCAGCTATACGTACCTTACCCTTCGTTCGCATTGAACGCACACGTTTCTCGAACGAATAATTTGATATGGCAACACCGCACAAACACCAGCTGTTTGACTTTTATGGGCGTGTTATGTACTAATTAAAGGTTATTTAGGTTAGTTTACCTGTATTTAGTAGTATATTATTATTATTTAACAATGTCTACTACGATCACAAATATAAAGAAAAATGCACCATTAACAACTGAACAAAAAAATATTTTAATTGAGTACCTCCAAAATCATGAAGAACTTAGGAGTGGGAAGTTTTCTTCTAAATTTACCTACCAAAACAGTGTTAAATTGTGGCAAACAATTGTAAATGAATTAAATTCAATACCCGGAAGCACCAAAACGTGGAAAGGTTAGAGAAAGGAATTACAATTCAATTGTTTATTTTTGTTTACAAATAAATACACTTTTTAGACATGGCAAGATATTCAGTCTTGCACCAAGTCCAAGGTATCAGGAATACGCACGTATGCTTTAAAAACTGGTGGTGGGCCACCTACAGAAGAAACTTTAACGGATGTGGTAAATAAAGTTGCTGACATTATTGGTGATACTGCTATAACGGGTATTGATATTAGAAAGCCATATTTATCATATATATATATATATATATATATATATATATATATATATATATATATATATAGGGGATATCTCCACTGAGAATTTTGAAATTTGTCATGAACCCACAACACCAGAAGAAGAAAAAGAGAAAACTTTAGAAACCAATATTGATATGGTAGCTTCAGGCAGCAAGACATCGTTAGAGAACCAATGTCAGTTCAAAAAGAGTAAGAAAAAAGGTGCTGCTGAACTGCGACTGGACTAAAGCATACAAAAAGTAAAGTAATGGCTGAACTTTGTCAGCAAAAGATGGAAATGAAACAAAAATATTTTAATCAAAAGTTACATTTGATGGAACGTGACACTATCGCTATAGAAAAAATAGCCGAAAAATTAGGCATTATAAAACACATGCTACACAAATTTATTAATCAATAGTTTATTTTAGAATTAAGTTTTTATTGTAGTATAGATTAGTTTTATAATTAGTATTAATTTGTTAATATTTGATTAAATAATGTAGCACACATATTTTAATTCTTCTAATGATCTTGAAAATATCTAACTAGTTGGTTTTGTAGTCTACGACTAGCTGCCAAATCAGGAATTACGATCTCCATATGTTCGTTGTTGTCCTCATTTCCATATAATCCAAAATCTAAATATTGGTCTTCCGGTTCTGATTCTGGATGTGGTAAGTTACTTATTATGCACATGTTGTGCAGTACAACACATGCATTTACTATTTGTGCTGATTTCTGCAGTGAGTAGTGTAGAGTACGATCTTTTATAAGGCAATGAAATCTTGTTTTTAGCACTCCATTGCACCGTTCAATGACAGAACGAGTGTGCTTATGCATTCCATTATATTCCCCTTCAGGTGTATCAGGCTCAGGATTTCCACCCAAAGGAGTAAGCAACCATGGTCTTCATGGATAACCACTGTCGCCTGTGAACAATAAATATAAGTAGCAACATTCAAACATATATAGGCAGTCATCTGAAAAAAATTGTGATAAAATTTGCTGTTTTTATTGATCCTGATAAACAGGTAAATGTTGTTCACATCGCTTTGTCAAAATTTTGTCAATATAGATATCTAGTAAATAAAAGAACTATGGGTTCTCTCATACAAATTTTGGAGTGACTGTTGTGCATTACACTGGTTCCATATATAGCTGTCATGTGTTGCTCCAGGAAAACGAGCTATCACGTTGTATATAATTAATCTACTATCGCATATCTGAAATATTTAGCAACTTGAAGATATATTAAGGAATGACAAAAATTACAAACCAGTTGTACATTAAGAGAATGGTACTGCGTCCTGTTTATATATATATATATATATATATATATATATATATATATTGGTTTGCAACTAAAGAAACAATAGCTACATGTGTGCAATCAATGCTGCCTATAACACCAGGAAATTGAAATATTTCCATAAACTTGTGAGTATGTATATCAATCAAAAATAATGAGCAACAGTTTCATACCACTTACTTTGTTCTAAGACTTTCACAGTTACGAATTGTCTGTGGAAATTTAATCCAAGAATCCATTATTTCAGGTCTATTTAATGCAGTTGAAACTTCTTCAATGTAGCGACTAACTGTTGCCTGACTTACTGCCAAATATATGCTGTCCCCTACAGCTGTTTGGTAGCTACCATATGCAAAGAAACTACTAATACCTATGCAAAATATAAAACACAATATATAGAATACTTTTACAGGGGTTTGTTTAATTGTTTACCTTAATATATCTTTTCTAATAGAATGTACATGAGTTGGTTGTGCTAAATGGGGATCCAAAATTTCTATTAAATTTCTAACCAATTGCTTGCTTAGTCGAACTCTTTTAATAAATTTTCTTTCGTTCAGCTGCTCAAAGGAATCTATTTTAGGATAACGTTGTCGATTAACATGATCCACAAACTAATAATTCTGCTTGTATTACGTTTTGTAAAGCGTTTACTTGAACTAATTCATCAAAATTTGCCATTGTCGAAGAAAGGTCAAACTTATTTCAGAGTTCAAACGACGATTAAAGTCACATGAATGAAAGCTTTGTTACATACTCTACATAAACAATAATGTAATCAAGGAATAAATCATAGAAAATGTATAACCGTTGTAACGGGCATTTTTGTAATTTAACATTTTACGCTATCCTCAATTCATAAATACATTTCTACAAATTACTATTTTTATATTGGATATTTATTAACTCCTTAGACGAGTGCATCGTATTATTAATTATAGATTGCATCGTTCTTGTCTTGCCGTAGATATAAATTTTGTTGCTTATGTGAATATACAAGTCTAGATAAGAGACGATAAGAAGTTGCAATAGAACGAGTTGAATAAACAGATTAGCAGTCGTAGTTCGTTCTTGGTTCCTATATATTAATTACGTTAAAAATGCTGTTTTCTTTTGCTTTGAGAATAGTGAGAATTAATGCGGGATCAATGTCCGAATTGTTCATGAACCAGCACGGCACGATTTTAGATGTTTTTCTTGTGAAATAAAAGTTGTATATTAACTGTATTATTATGTTTATTGCTTACGCGTGCCTTACTAATTGTTGTTTTTGTTGCTTTTCTGTTGTAAATAAAAGTGATAGAACTTGTCGTGCGTTTTACGGAACATTGACTTAGTGATACGCGTTGCTTTACTAATTGTGTTTTTTTAGTTGATTTGTCTTTTTATATTTGAACTGTGTGTGCGATCTAGTTTTCGTGGTGCTTTTGTTATCAGAGTAGTGCATACTTTGGATTATCCAAATACAGTTTTAAGCTTGAGTGCTTCAAAAACAAATGATGATACAGTTGTAGCAGGTTTAGTAGAAAAAAGGTTGCTTCTGATAAACAGATATCTCATTTACATGTAAAGACAGTTGATACTGTAGTTTCTGAATTTTCTAACCCCAACGAATCTAAAATAGATCGTTGTTTGCGCAAATTTTCGTTATTCAAAAACATTAGATTTTTCTTTGTTACCATAGGTAGCAAATAAAACACCTCGCGTTACTGTTAGTTTAATGCATTACATCGTGCCTTGAAAGCGTGATTCTAAATTTTTATTCTAATTTTTTTTCGATTTGTGTTACAAAAGATTTCGAAATTATTGTCTCAGGAAATAGAGTTAACAAGAATTTATAAATGTTACATAGTTCCATCAGCATGATAATGTCTGCTGCTAACACTAGTGAAATACTTAGGTGTGAATAGTGTAAAGTGTAAGAAATTCCATCAATACCCTCACAGTCAAGGGTGAAGTGCTTCGTTAGTGCAGGACATCGTGAATCCCACGCTTCAATTGCAAGGAAGCGTTACTGAAGGACTTTTTGTAAGTTGAACTATTTCCTACTTGGTATTACTTTAAATATCTATCCGTTGCTTTACCATATCTTTGTCGTTCTGATACCTTTTAGCATAGACTTGCCTGCTATTAAGAAAAAAAAGAAAGGAAAAAAAGCAATCCATCCTACTGAATTACTCATATCTATTGTGTCTTACCTATTTATCTTTTGTTAACATTTTGTCTGATTTATGTTTAATTGGTGTGTGAGGAAACGTTTCTGCTACTCCCCAATATTATCTCACTTTGTAATAAAAATTTTTATAATGCTTTTATCATGATTATATTATATAGATTATCCAAACAGTTTTTTACATTCTACAAAGTACTGAATAACTTAGACTTTTCATTGCTGCTATGCTTTTTCTTTATTTCAGGTTTTCTTAACTATTTTTTTTTCTTGCAGGTATTATCACTAACTCCTTACAGCCGCGTACATTGTATGTTGGTCTGCTTTCTACAACCCCCCCTAATCTCCGATTGAGCCCGGTCATTTCTTTGATTTTCTTTGTGTTACGCACGGCTACGAGCCAACGTAACATAAATTTGGCGCCCAACGTGGCTGCCCTGATTACCGTAACGTAACACCGTGTACAAATGAACACAACACATGGAACGAATACCCCTAGCCACTCGTTCATGCGATCGTTCAAGAAGCGTATACACGTTCGTTAAACGAACGCTCAAGAATACTGTATTGGGTTCACAATAGTTAATGACGTCACCAACGTATATGTTCCTACGCAACGAGCGCGCGAGAATCGACCCCCTGTTTGTCACACCAATTTTGGTTTTACTTTTTGAACGAATGCCCTGCCAGCACTAAAATAAGGTAGGTTTAATAATGAAATATTTATAATAAAGTAAATAATATCTTTCTCCAACCTTTCCATGTTTTTTCGGCCCCGCATATAGAATTTAAGTAACCGGCGCGCGCACTCCTGATGTGTAAAAGTGGCACTAAATCTACCACTTCCCAGTTGTAAATGTAGTTTGATATTTTCTACAGCACATCGTTTTTGTGCCTCTGTCACTTTTCCACCTCGTTTTTTAATTGCTGAATTCATTTTTCTGCTTTAATAGCATAAACTATAGACGCAATATTACCTCACTGCAAACAAATTTGCTTTTAAATGTCAGTTATCGGCTGTTAACGATGCCAGTAGCATGAAATGCGGTATTGTCATACACAACGATCGTAGTTTAACTAATGATGATATGATCGATAACGAATGACTTCAAAAATACCAAAATCGTATCGTATGCGCTATCAACTAATCGTTGTATAACGGAATCGTTATGTAGCGAACGTGGTCAAAAAACGACCCTCCGATATCCTCTAAAATTAACCTTTTTATTTACTTCTTTCAACACGCTCATGTAAACAACATGATCGATTGTTAATGGAAAAAAGTGTCCCGTGGAATCTATTGTTTTATTAACAGTTGCGCCATATTAAATAAACATGCCTTTATAAACATTCAACCAACTCTACACAAAAGTAGAAGATTATTGAAATTTGGCCTTTCTATAGACAGGCAATGTATATGATTATTGTGTATCACCCATAAATGATCGATCTAATAAGACACGTACTGTCTCCTACGCAGACGGTCCATTTGTGTGCTTTTTGTACCATAAAAAAGTAATTTACAAATACATATCACACTCAAATACTAACGAACGTTTGTTGGTACGCAATTTATATAATCATTCTACATCATCTAAAAGTATCTCCAAAGTGCAGATGTCTTTACATACTAAGGAACGACTATTAGTATGCAATTTGTGTGATTACTCCACAATGCATAAAACTACACTACAAAGGCATATGCGGTCGCATACGAATGAACGCCCTTTGGCATGCAATTTGTGTAATTATACCGCAGCGCATAAAGGTAATTTAAAAATACATATGCGGTCGCATACTAACGAACGTCCACTTGTTTGTAATTTGTATAATTATTCTATATCACATAAAGGTACTCTACAAATACACAGGCGGTCGCATACCAACAAACGTCTACTTGCATGCAATTTATGCAATTATTCTGCTTCACATAAAAGTATATTACAAAGACATTTGCGATCCCATACCAACGAACGTCCTTTCGCATGCAATTTGTGTAATTATACCGCATCACATAAAGGTAATTTACAAATACATATGCGATCGCATACCAATGAACGTCCGTTTGCATGCAATTTGTGTGCTTATTCCGCTTCACATAAAGGTAATCTACAAATACATATTCGGTCGCATATTAAAGATCATCCATTTGCCTGCAATTTGTGTAATTATTTTGCATCACATAAAAGTATACTACAAAGACATATGCGGTCACATTCCAATGAACGTCCTTTCGCTTGCAATTTGTGTAATTATTCCGCATCACATAAGAGTACTTTACAAATACATATGCGGTCGTATATCAACCAACGTCCAGTCGCTTGCAATTTGTGTAATTATTCCACATTACATAAAAGTACCCTACAAAGACATATGCGCTCGCATACTAACGAACGCCCTTTTCGGTGCAATTTGTGTAATTATTCCGCGTCGCATAAAGGTAATCTACAAATACATATGCGGTCGCATACCAACGAACGTCCATTTGCATGCAACTCGTGCAATTATTCCGCATCACATAAAAGTACTTTACAAACACATTTGCGGGCGCATATCAACGAACGTCCATTTGTATGCAATTTGTGTAGTTACTCCACGTCAGATAAAAGTAATTTACAAATACATTTGCGGTCGCATACCAACGAACGTCCATATACGTGCAATTTATGTAATTATTCCGTATCACATAAAGGTAATTTACAAATACATATGCGGTCGCATACCAACGAACGTCCGTTTGCATGCAATTTGTGCAATTATTCCGCAACACATAAAAGTACTTTGCGAATACATTTGTTGTCACATATTAACAAACGTCCATTCGCATGCAATTTGTGTAATTATACCGCATCGCATAAAGGTAATTTACAAATACATATACGGTTGCATAATAACGAACGTCCATTTGCGTGCAATTTGTGTAATTATTCTACATTACGGAAATTCAATTTACAAACACACTTGCAGTCGCATTTTAAAGCATGTCCATTCACGTGCAATTTGTGTAATTATTCCGCATCACATAAAAGTACACTACAAAGACATATGCGCTCGCATACTTACGAACGTCCTTTCCAATGCAATTTGTGTAATTATTCCGCATCGCATAAAGGCACTCTACAAATACATATACGATCGCATACCAAGGCACGTCCGTTTGCATGCAACTCGTGTAGTTATTCCACGTCAGATAAAAGTAATTTACAAAGACATTTGCGGTCGCATACCAACCAACGTCCGCTTGCGTGCAACACATAAAGGTACTTTGCGAATACATATGTTGTCACATATTAACAAACCTCCATTCGCATGCAATTTGTGTAATTGTTCTACAATGTCTAAAAGTGCCTTTGAAGAACATATCTCCACGCATACTTAGCCACGGCTGTTCCTATGCAGTTTGTGTGATTATTCTGCATCACTAAAAGATAATTTAAAGAAACATTTGCTGATGCACACTAATGAATCCATTTGCATACAATTAATATAATTACTCCGCAATACAAAAATGCAATTTACAAACTCATATGCAGTCCCTTGGCAGTCAATTTGTGTAGTTATTCTGAATGGCGTATAACTGTCTTGAAAGTTCGTATCTTCACGCATGTTAACAAACGACCAATCGTATGCAATTTGTGTGATTGTAACATATTACAAAAAATACTATAAAAAACGTTTCATGTCGCATACTTAGGGGTGTCCATTTTGATGCTATTGCTGTGATTGTTTCGCATAACGAATGGTCTTTTACAATGCTATGTGCAATCTGGTAGTTATGGACGTTCGTTTGTTTGCAATATGTGATTATCCTACGTCGTTATAAAATAATTTAAGAGGTAATGTGTAACTCCATACTAGCAAACAACCATTTACATCCTTTTTATGTTATTATGTTTCGTAAAAAAAATCGTTTACTAATAATTCACTGTTGGGTATAACAGTTTTGGAAAATACTTCAATCGCCAGTGGCGCAACTACAGGGGGGCTATGGGGGCTGAAGCCCCCCCCCCCCAGGAGTTCAATATTTTTTAAAATGTATCACTTTGAATTGCGAAACCGTGTTTTTAAACAGCGGCACTGACGAGCGACGATGAATTAATAGCGGATTGACGCCCTATATTCACTTTCCATAATAGTTATTTTGGCCCAAAACTTTGAATTTAAAGTTGTAGAGATAACCTTAATACAACCTCACTTTGCATGCATTGATAGTGTAATTGTTATGGACGCAACTATAAAAACAGATTTCGATTGAATCGTTGTGCCAAAATTACAATCATGAATAGAGTAGATATTCTGTAAGGTCACCCCGAGTCCCGAAGTGTCGCTTGCTTATATTCTATGGGACTATTAATACTATATTTACCTGCTACATAACTTGCATGCGCATGCTACACCCCCAAGCAATTTAACCCAACGTTTATAGTTCGTTGAACTTGAAACGGTACTTCTTTTCTTATCACCTACATCAAGTTGTAGAACAGAAAATACTTAACTACCCCACCAGCTTCATTGTTGTGTCAGATTGTGTGTTCTCGGTAACGAAATAATTTTACTGCTACAAGGCTACAACACTATTTCATGTGCCAATTGCGTTGCGTGTGTTTGCGTTGAATTAAAAATTTAATTGAATTATTGTCGAGGTTTAGTTGCATTAAAGTTAAAACTAAGAATTAAGTATTAAGTGTCGTATTTAAATATAACCATTAAGTTATTTTCAAAAGTTCGGTTAAGTTTACGGTATTAATTTTAATTTGATTTCTCTGGTGAATTTTATAAATCTCAAAATGAGCCAAAGTACACCTACCGGTAAGAAAAGAACTATTCACGATTTTTTTAGCGTAGCTTCTATTTCTAAAAAAAAGGCGACTGATTTAAAGTGCGATTCCGACTTAAATACCGGTACTGATGTGCAATCGAAAATACTTTTACCAGTAGCTTCTTCGTCATCTTGCGCTACACCACAGTTAGCTACTCCGATATCTTACTCTCATATGGATATTTTTAATTTTAAAGGAAAAATATTGAAGGACGAAGAAAAGTTTGAAGTTTTGAGAAATGTGTGGGTTCCCGAAGAAAACTTTCAGTTTCCCGTTATTCAAATTAGTAAACAAAACAGAAAATTTAATTACTCATGGCTCAATAAATACAAATGGTTGGCTTATTCTCAAATTGAAGACGGTGTGTATTGCAAATATTGTGTTCTGTTTGCTAAGCAAGAGGTTGGAATAAGAGCATCGCAAGCAACAGGTCAACTAGTTAATAAAGCTTTCAAACAGTGGAAGAAAGCTACAGAACGTTTTTATAATACCACAGAGCAGCAGTGCTTCGTTCAAAAACTTTTGTCGAAATTATGACGGGCAAGACAACACGAATTGATAGAATGCTTGATAGCGCTTCAAACATGCAAGCAGTTGAGAATCGGTTGAAAATATGTTCTATCATAAAAACTATAATTTTCTGTGGACGTCAAGGACTATCCGTGAGGGGTCATCGAGAATCAAGCGCTTTTGATGTAAATGAAGAACCGGCCAAAAATGAAGGGAATTTTCGAGCATTATTACGATTTCGCATTGACGCTGGTGATCAAAATTTGGAAAAACATTTAACTGGAAGTGGACGAAATGCTACCTACATAAGCTGGAAAAGTCAAAATGAGATTATTGATTCATGTGGATCAATAATCATGCGAAAAATAACCGAAGAAGTTAATGCTGCAAAATGTTTTTCAGTACTAGCCAACGAAACTACTGATATTTCTAATATAGAGCAATTTGCACTTTGCGTTAGATATGTAAAAAAGGACGAAAACGAATACAAAATTTGCGAAAACTTTCTTAAATTTGTTCCAGTAGAAAATACAACGGGTGCTCATCTTGCTGACACTATAATTACTAGCCTACAGGACTGCCACGTGGAAATGAAATATTTAAAAGGACAAGGTTATGACGGAACAGCTTCTATGAGTGGTAAATTTAAAGGAGTTCAAGCAAGAATTTTAGAAAAATACCCTACACCTATGTACGTTCATTGTGTCTCACATAACTTGAATCTAGCCATTTCCGATTCCGTATCCGTTTCTTCTATTAGAAATTCTTTTGCAATAGTTGGAAAGATTTACAATTTTTAACTATCCAAAAGACAAATAGTGCTTCAAAACATATTTCTAATTCTGAAAATGCCTCCAAAGCTCAAAAATTAAAACAACTATGTCCAACTCGATGGGTACAACGACACGATTCAATTTTAATTGCAATTGAATTACTTTTGTTCATCGTTGACGCTCTAGAAGAAATTTGTACTTCTTGGGATGATAAAGATGCTTCATCAGACGCATTGATTTTAATAAATTCAATTAAGCAATCCGAATTTATAATAGCATACTGTGCGCGGAGTATTTATTCGGTTACACACTTTACTTGAGTAAGGGTCTTCAGCGTGCAGACATCGACCAGGCTCAACTTGTTATTACTTCTATCCAAAAAATAAGGGATAACTCAGAGACAGAATTTAAACATTTGTATCAGAAAGGTTTGGAAATGAGCAGATTGTTAGGGTTTACAATTACTGTACCAAGAATAACAGCAAGACAAACAAAACGTTGCAACATTCCTAGTAGTAATGAAGAGGAATATTACATCATCATCATTCATCATCATTTTGTTTTCGACCTTACTTAAGGTCGGTTTGACGCAGCTCTAACTTCTTTTCCATTCTGTGCTAATCTAAAAAGCTCTACATACCCTTCACAACCTAAATTTCTAATAATTTGACTAATATTACAGAAGAGCTATATTTTTGCCCTGGGTAGACTCTTTTTTGAACAATATGTCTGATAGATTTGAAAAACACAAAACAGTTCTCGTTAATTTTTCCAGTCTATTGACCAAATCATCTCAAACAACTTTTTCTGAACAAGCAGCCAACTTTATTAGCTTAGCATCATTTTATAAAAACGATCTGGAATGCAACAACGAAGCAGCCCTTAAAGCTGAATTTAAAATGTGGCAAGAGGATATGATTAAACAACCAAACGAAAAAAGATATGCTATAGACTGCTTAAACATTTGCAATGAACATTATTTTCCAAGCATTCATAAATTGCTCAAAATATTTTGTACGTTACCTGTTTCCATTAGTACAGCTGAACGATCATTTTCAACACTAAAACGAACGTAAACATATTTAAGAAACACTATGAAAGAAAGCAGATTAAATGGTTTAGCACATTTAAATATACATCGAGAAATCTCTATATCCGTTGATGAAGTGATTCAAGAACTTCAGAATCGCGGTCCTCGCCGACTTCATTTCAACCTGTAGCGACGAGCGCGCATCCGCGCGTCGCTATTAGAACACCTGAGGTTGAGGATGAAATTTCCGAACGACACTAGACCATCTTATATATATATGGCCTATTATATAGTATATATAGTGGCCTATTAGAATCACTTGCAAATAAATATGCTTACTTTTGTTAATTTTTGACTCGATAACTTACTTTTTAATATATATGTATATAGTTTTTGTAGCCCCCGGTGAAATCCTGGTTGCGCCGCTGTCAATCGCCAAGTACTAAGCACTGCAACCAGTTGATTTACAACATAAACCAGAAACTATCTTTTATTTCAAACGTACTTGAATTGTTAAATGCAGTAGCTGAAAGCCAAACTATCTAACAGTAGGCTTCGTTTCTTGGCACTCCAAACATCTGTAATTGTACTAACATATTCTACCGATTGCAATTCACACTTAATAGATTTTGTTATATTTTCGGTTGTGTGAGGTTTTATTATTGCTGTTTTTCTACTGCTGAGTTTGTATTGTATTTTGCATGAGAAGGGGCGAACGCCCTCTCTTGACAATACCTGGCCCCATGACTTAGTCGCAGATTATCCACTTCATACAGATGGGAAGGATTTGTCGCACCGTTTGAAATTTGTAGGGCAAAATTCTATAACCTTGAACGCAATCCGCCATTACATAAAAGGTTTTTTGCGGAAAATTTGAATGTGAATAATGAAATCTACTAATGTTTCTAATAGTCGTACCTATTCATACAAAATGTGGATTCTCATAATAATAAAACCTCTTTTTGATTAACATAAACAATTACAAAAAAATTAATTAAAAACAATTTTACAAAGCAAATTCAGAAATATATCGATATCTATACACCATACAATTTTTTTAAAGATGATATAATATCTCATTTTTACGATTCTTTTACCTATTTGCAAATTTTAATGAGTACAATATTCTTAACCGCACAAAAGGTTTTAAGAAATATTCAAACGATAAGTTAGGGCAAATAGTAGGAATTTCTACACTTTTCATTAAATTTATATAGTTATTGGAAATATTTTCACCAACACAAAGTGTTTGGAACTTCGATGAAAAGTGTTTTTCTAGTTTGTATATATAATTAACAAAACTTTCTGCAGACATTCGTAGACCACCATACATTCTATCGTGATCAAATGCTTTGAAATGTATCAATAATTTGTCCATTTCTACAGTTTGAAGATTTTGTGGAACACCTTCTAAAAGTAGAAAATGTGACACTTTTTTCATTTTTTTCGTTCATATTCATTGTAATACGCTAAAAAAACAATATTTACAACAATGTGAATCAGAAGAAAATTTTAAGTTGATCAGAAAACCACTTCCCAGGTAGAATGGTGTCGTCTTCAAGACGTTTTCATTTAGTCAGATTTTAGAATAGGTGACCAAGTAAGTGACAACTTATGAACTCACCAGCGACGTGTTAATGTCACAGCCAGAATATTGTCGATGATGTCTTAGGAACCTTAAAAGTAATGTCCTGGGGAGGTCTTACATATTTAGAAGAGACGTCTTAAGGACCTTATTAGTGATTTCCTATGTATGTCTTCAGTCTTTAATAGATACGGTCCATTGCCTTCATAGGTGCTAACCTAAGGACTATGTTACGTTAATCGTGGGCAGCCACGTTGGACGCCAATTTTATGCTACGTTGTTCTTGTAGCCGGGCGTAACACACAAAGAGAATCAAGGAATGACCGGGCTCAATCGGAGATTAGGGGGCGGGGGGTGTGGGAAGCAAACTGACATATAATGTATACGGCGGTAAGGAGTTAGTGACAGTACCTGTAAGAAAAATAGTTAAGCAAACCTGAAAAACAAAGATTAAGCATAAATTATTCGGTACTTTGTAGATGTAAGAAAACTGTTTTGGATAAACTATATATTATAATCACGATAAAAGCATTACAAAAAAATTTTGATTACAAACTGAGGTAATATTGGGGAGTAGCAGAAACGTTTCCTCACACACCAATTAAACATCAATTAGACAAAATGTTAATAAAAGATAAAAAGATAAGACACAATTGATATGAGTAATCTAGTAGTATTGGTTTTTTTTCTTTCTTTTTTTTTTTTTAAAGGAGGCAAGTCTATTGTAAAGGGTATCAGAACGACGAAGATATGGCAAAACAACGGGTAACTTTTTAAAGTAATAGCAAGTAGGAAATAGTTCAACTTACAGAAAGTCCTTCAGTAACGCTTCCTTGCAATTGAAGTGTGGGATTCACGATGTCCTGCACTAACGAAGCACTTCACCCTTTACTGTGAGGGTTTTGATGGAATTTCTTACACTCTACACTAAATCACACATACGTATTTCACTGGTGTTAGCAGCAGACACTATCAGCGGATGGAACTATGTAGTATTGATAAATTCTTGTTAATTCTATTTCCTGAGACAATAATTCCGAAATAGTTTGTAACACCACGGCTTTCAAGGCACGACGGAATGCATTAAACTAACAGCAAACGTGAGGTGTTTTATTTGCTACCTATGGTAACAAAGAAAAATCTAATGTTTTTAAATAACGAAATTTGCGCAAACAACGATATATTTTAGATTCGTTGGGGTTAGAAAATTCAGAACCTACAGTATCAACTGTCTTTACATGTGAATTAGATACCTGTTTATCAGAAGCAACCTGTTTTTCTACTAAACCTGCTACAACTGTATCACCATTTGTTTGTTTTAAAGCACTCAGCTTAAAACTGTACTTGGATAATATGCACCACTCTGATAAAAAGAACCACGAAAAACTAGATCGCACACATCGTTCAAATATAAAACGACCAATCAACAAAAAAAAACACAATTGGTAAAGCGACGCGTATCACTAAAGTAAATGTTCCGTAAAACAAGCACGGGTGGTCGAGTCCAACACGTTAGCCTATAAAGCATACTTTTTTCAAAAAGCAATCAGAACTACACTGCTTACAGTTAAAATACTATTTTTAAAGCAAAAAGGAAAACGTAATTAAAATATAGCAACCAAGAACGAACTACAACTGCTAATCTGGTTATAAAATAGTTGTTACTATCACCTCTTATCGGCTATTAACATAAGGAACCTCCAAAACGTGAATACAGCAATCATATCTACAACTAATTACCGTTGTTTATCATCTCCGATAAATTGGAAAGAAAGTTACGAATAATCCAATTTTCAATTAAACTATCATTTAAAATTAATACACGTGAGCTAAATTGCATACAATCCGAAAACTAGGCGGAAGTATTTACTTTATACAAACAGCGATCCAAACGATGTATTTTGAGGACGCAAACAGAATGGGAGCGTAACAACTATAAATGACGTCTTAGAAACCTTAAAAGTGACGTCCTATATATGTCTTTAGTCTTTAAAAGGGACGTCCCATGGACTTTGTAGGTGTCAACCTGAGAACTATAAATGACGTTTTAAAAGTGACGTCCTGAGGATATCTTGAGCCTTTAACACGGACGTCCTAATGACTTAATAGGCACCGTTCTGTAAGCTTTATATGACATCCTAGGGACCTTAAAAATGACGTTTTAGTAGTGGCTGTAAAGATGATGTTTGAAGAGATGTGAGAAGTGCCATTCTGCTGCATTAAAAAGTTGCTCTGGAATCAACGTTTTATTATAAAACAGAACACTAAAATACGTATTTATAAAACTAAGTAATTAAAGTGGTAGCAGACAAAAAATGATGTGCTATAGTATACATTCTTTTTAGTAAACAGGTTTGAAATAAAAAATCACACAAGGGTTGTTGGCACACAAAAAAGTAAACTTAGTTTACATCAAGAGTATGTACTAAAGGAAAGCAAACCCAATCATTGTTATAAGGAAGAAACATACACTTACAGATGATGTCTCTAAGCAGATGTGTTATAATCATCAGACTACGTTTTGACAACAAAAATTTGGAATTTTTCAGATTTTAGAAGCCTGAGCTATATTGTATCAATTTTAATTTATGCTGTGCTTTTTCAAAACCGTCTGGAGCTTTGTAGTGTCTGGTATACATTCATGACCAATAGAAACTGTATACTTGCTTGTTCCTGTTATGTCAGTGTTCTATAATATATTATGTATCTGTGTGAATGTAAGTTGGTATGACGGAAAAATATGTAGGGTAACATTGTATTTAATGACTATGAATAAAGGGTTGTCTTTGCATGTTCTCTTTAAGTGTTCTCAAATTATTCAACAGTTCACTGGTACAAATACATTATAGAGAAAAAGCTTACAGGTGTACTTACGTACACAACAACTGGCGACGAGGATCTTTCGAATCTACGGCATTTACGAAGAAATCATAACCTAAAAACACATGCTGCTACATCGGTATATGGTTGCATCGATAATCTTTAAACATATTACACAATGCCCAATAATACAACTTCTGGAAGCGCTGCAACAACAGTAAGTGATACAACTCACGCAATCCACACAGTATTTTCCATCGAAACATACGATATTCCAAAAAGATTTGATAGATGGTTAATGAGGTTTGAAAGCGCATTCAATGTTTTTTCTGTACCTCAAATAAAGAAAGCATCTTATTTATTACACTATATGGGTTCCGACGCGTACGATATCCTTTGTGATAAAATTTCACCAGAAGTTCCTGAACAGAAAACATACGAACAACTCACCACGTTAATGAAATTACACTATAATCCAGAGCCATTAGAAATCGCTGAGAACTTTCACTTCTTGCAGAGAAAACAGCGGGAAGGTGAAACTGTCCAGGAATATCTTACAGCTTTACAACGCCTTGGCGTAACCTGTAAGTTTGACGATTACCTCAAGAAAGCATTACAAAATCAGTTTGTTTTTGGCCTCCGAGCCCAAAGCATTCAAAGCAGGCTGCTGAAACAAAAGGACCTCACAATCGACAGGGCAATCGATATTGCAGTGAGTATGGAGGCATCTGCAAGGGATGCGGCTCAATTACACCGTTCAAACACAACTACAACGAGCATCAACAGTATAACTACTACTGCTTCGAAAGTGCATAATGTAAAGTATAGTAAAGTAAAAAATAAACAGAAAAATTTAAATACAATTTCAAATTCTAATACATATACACATGCTAATACAAATAATGTACAATGTTTTAGATGCGGAGTCATCGGACACTTGGCAAATTCTTGTAAAAAGCGTTATTTGTCATGTTCTATTTGCAATCGGAGGGGACATTTGAGTAAGGTATGCTTTAAAGCCAAAGACATGCACACTATAGAAGAAGTTGAGATTGAAGAAATCCTACATACAGACTGACAAATGCACAAACTATCGAAAAAAATTTATCCAAACGTTACAGGTAAATGGGGTATGTATAGATTTTGAGGTAGACTCAGGTGCAGCAGGGACATTAATTAATTGTAATGATTTTAAAAGGATGTTTCCTAAATTGAAATTACAATCGGCCAATATAAAATTGGTTACATACAGTAAACAGGTGTTAAACACAGTAGGTTACGTACAGGTAGAAGTTTTACGCCAATCTAAAGTATTAAAGCTAGATTTGTATGTTGTAGAAACCGATAAAGCTCCATTATTAGAGCGGGAATGAATTAGGCAATTAGGCTTAGCATTCACAGAGGTTTTAGCCACAGATGTTTCAGATTCAAATTCTAAACTTGCAGGAATTTTAGAAACATTTTCTGAAATTTACAAAAAAGATATAGGGAAAATTGTAGGTTTACAATCCAAATTAAATGTCAAACAAGATGGTCTTACATATTACATTAAACCGCGTAAAGTGCCATATGCTCTAGTACCCAAAGTAGAGGAAGAATTACAATTCTTAGTCCAAGAAGGGGTGCTAGAAAAGGTAGAAAGTTCAGAATACCCTACACCAATTGTACCGGTTGTAAAACCCAATGGCAAAGTACGGATATGCGGAGATTTTAAATGTACTCTTAATAAACATTTAATTATAGATGAACACCCCTTGCCTTCAATAGAAACATTGTTTTCTACAATGGCAGGAGGGGAAAAATACAGAAAGCTTGATTTACATCAGGTTTATCTTCAGTTAGAAGTGAGACCTGAAGATAGAAAATTTCTAACCCTTAATACTCAAAACGGATTGTATCAAAGCACTCGACTAATGTATGGTATTGCCAGTGCACCTACTATTTGGCAAAGAGAAATAGAAAATATTCTTAAGGATATACCCGGGGTGTCGGTGATCTTTGACGATATTAAAATTACAGGCCCTGATGAAGAGACGCATTTACAACGTCTCGACACAGTTTTGAGTCGTTTAAAAGAATACAATATTAGAGTAAACAGGGAAAAATGTAAATTCTTTACAGACACAATTGAGTATTGTGGATATACTATTGATAAGTCTGGTATTCATAAATCAAAACAAAAATTGAGGCAATTTTAAACGTCAAAATCCCAGCAAATAAAACGGAAGTTCGTGCTTCAGTAGGACTTATAAATTATTACGAGCGTTTTCTTAAAAATATAAGTAGCACACTACATCCAATTTATAATTTGGTGAAAGATAATGTACCTACTCCCTGTATGTTTGTTGTGGTTTGTTTAGTATTCTTCTTAATCTTCTTTGATTAAACCACTCATAGTTTTAAATTATCTTTATTAACGTTTGATCCATAACCTAGGATCGTTTTCAAAATAATAAATAATAAAACTTGAAGTTTTTATTATTTTGAAAACGATCCTAGGTTATGGATCGAAACGTTAATAAAGATAATTTTAAAAACTATGAGTGGTTTAATCCCCAAAGAAGATTTAGAAGATAATGTACCGTTTAGGTGGGATAACAATTGTCAGAAAGCATTCACCGCAATAAAGCAGGAAATAGTATCTGACAAAGTGCTAGCGCATTTCGATCCCAACCTACCACTAGTACTTGCAACGGATGCAAGTCCCTATGCTGTGGGGCGGTGTTGTCTCATTTATATCCTGACGGAACTGAACGGCCAATACAATTCGCGTCACAGACTTTAAACACTACGCAACAAAAGTACTCCCAAACAGATAAAGAGGTTTACGCCATAATTTTCGGAGTCAAGAAATTTTTCTATTACCTTTATCGTAGACCCTTTACATTATATGTAGATCATTAACCACTAGTACACATTTTTTCCATTTCAACAAACTTGCCGCTACATACAGCCACTAGAATGCAACATTATGCATTATACTTACAAAACTTTACATATACAATCAAATACAAGAATACAAAATTACACACAAATGCAGACGCATTATCTAGATTACCACTAGCAACAACTAGTGATTACAAATACGATACTCCAGATCAATTTGAAATTTTTCAAATGGACACTCTACCAGTCACAATAAATAAATTGGAGGAAGAAACTGATAAGGATGAGAAATTACAAAATTTATTAGTTGCATTAAAAGCAGGGAAAAATATTCCTAACGAACACCGGTTTAACATACCGTTACATGAATTTACACTACAAAGTGGTTGCATTTTTAGACAGCACATGGTCGTGGCACCAACAAGTCTAAGACATAACAGTTCCTATGCTCCCAGGAAAAAGTAATGAAATAATTCAACTACATTTTCGTGCCAGGAGTAACATCACATCTAATTTAAACATTGATGCAAATGTATATTCGGTGCTGGGTGTTGCTACTACGCTTTACAGACTACTAGTGGGGATGTCGCAACAGCAATTACCAGCTGAGATAACAATAGGTCTTGTTTGACAAAGTATTAAGGAGAAATTTATGCTGAAAACTGCAATTTGTCATTCCAAATACAATAGCACAGAGATAGTCAAGCTTCTAAATTATTGTATACACTATTATATTCAATGAAAGAAAATATTTAGAACTCCATTGAGTTGGATAAACAGTGGTTTATTACACAGATCAGCTAAATTCTAAGATTGGTTATATTGAATATAGAAAGAGAATGCAAGATGGGGTTTGTATTAATTCATGAAATCAGTAGAACTTTAAAATATAATCTAAGAACAGTAGCTAGTGACAGTTAAACATAACTGCATTTACCTGTTTCATAGAAGTGTCTTAAAATTCCAAATAATTTCCAATCTGATTTTGATGATTCACCACATTTAACTAATTTGTTATAAATACGCTGTTCTTTCACAGGAGACCAGTAAACTTCTTTTTTTCTTGGCGATAACCAAAACTGCTGTACTACCGCCAAACCCGGTTAATCTCAAGTGGCGCCGAGTCTGGGCTCGCGACCACCTGAGCATTACACAATGCTACAGGTGCTACAAGTATGGCCACAAGTCGAAAGACTGTCGCGAGCGTACCCAGTTCTGCGGAGGTTGCGGTGATATAGGCCGCGATTTCAAGAATTGCCAGAAACCAGGGTCGCGCTGCGTGGTCTGCATGCAGACCAACGAACGAAGAGGCGGTGGCGCACTATACGACCTGCATCACAATGCAAAGTCCCGGAATGTCCGTCGATGCTTCGACTGAAGAGCGTTATCACCAGCAGCATGGATTATGGCCAGTAAAGATAGCCTTCATGCGCGACCAAAGCCCGGATAGAAGGAGCACGAGTACAGAAAATTAAAAGGGGTAGCGCCAAAGTATTAAGTTAAAAGTAGAGTTAAAGAAAGTTAAGAATAAAATCAAGTCAAGTAAACATAAAGATAAACCAACACTAAAGATAAGGGAAGTTAAAATGGGTTAAAGTTCAGAATTAGGTTAAAAGTATGGGAGAAGTAAATACAAGTGAGGGCTCGGGTTTGATTTGATTCGGCCCCGGGTTCGGGTTCAGATTTGGGCTGGTTTTAGCTCGGGTTCGGACATGCCTTCGGGCTTGGGTCTGGATACGGGTTTCGGCATGGGTTCGGGCAACGGTCGCGCGTCCCGGACTCAAACAAAGTTAAAGGCAGAGTATGACCTCCTCGAGAATAATAGGGGCAGAGTTAGACCAAGAAGTTAAAGCTTAAAGTGAAAGGCAAAGTTAGACCAAAGTTAAATAAAATTAGAAATTAAAGCAAAAACGAAGCGAAACGAAATATAAGTTGAAGTGAAGGGCAAGATATAGCTGATTTAAATAAAGGTTGAAGTGGAAATAGAGTGAAATTTAGGCAAAGATGAGTTCGGACTCGAGTTCGGGTTCAGAGAATCGGGTTGGGGTCGGGTATGGAGTTTAGTTTGTGCTCGGGCCCGATTAAAGGGAAGTTAAAGTTCAAACACGGCTGTAGAGTGGCGGTCGGGCGGAGGAAAGGGAAGGGGGAAAGTCAAAAGTAAAACAAACAATAAATAAATAAATAAACGAATAAACAAATGAATAAAATAAAATTAATAGATAAATAAAACAGATAAAGCAATACATAAACAAATGAATAAATAAAATAAAAAAATAAAATGGATAAACCAATAAATAAACAAAATCAAATGGGCATAATAATAGAACCTAAAGCAGCGTCGTTGTAATTTGTTGACAGCTCGGATTCAAATTATCGACTGCGCCATATTTGTTTGTCTCGTTCAATATCAGTAAAGTTAAGCCACAGATTACTTTTATTATTAATGAATATAAATCTTACATTTATTAAAGACATCCAGCCTCGGCCGTCAGTACATGAGAAGTCCTCTAGTAAAGTTCGCGCTTATTACAATATTGCCAATGGCAACTAGTTACAACAGTGTAACCAACTTACATCAATTAAGATTACCAAACAAACTGTATACTTGCTTGTCCCTATGCTCCAGGAAAAAGCAATGAAATAATTCAACCACATTTTCGTGCCAGGAGTAACATCACATCCAACTTAAACATTGATGTAAATTTATATTCGGTGCTGGGTGTTGCTACTACGCTTTACATACTACTAGTGGGGATGTCGCAGCAGCAATTACCAGCTCAGACAACAATAAGTCTTGTTTGACAAAGTATTAAGGGAAAGGAGAATTTATGCTGAAAACTGCAATTTGTCATTCCAAATACAATAGCACAGAGATAATCTAGCTTCTAATTATTGTATATACTATTATATTCAATGAAAGAAAATATTTAGAACTCCATTGAGTTGGATAAACAGTGGTTTATTAAACAGATCAGCTAAATTTTAAGATTGGTTATATTGAATATGTTACGTTATTAGGGGCAGCCACGTTAGGCGCCAAAAATGTTACGTTACGTAATTCGTGGCAGTCCCTGTTCGGGCGCCAAAGTTATGCTACGTTGGCTCGTAGCCGTGCGTAACCCAAAGATATCAAGAAATGACCGGGCTCAATCGGAGATTAGGGAGGGTTGTAGAAAGCAGACCAACATACAATGTACGCGGCTGTAAGGAGTTAGTGATAATACCTGCAAGAAAAAAATTTAGAATAGCAAACCTGCAATAAAGAAAAATTAGTCCTGCAAACCTGAAATAAAGAAAAGGCATAGCAGCAATGAAAAGTCTTAGTTATTCAGCACTTTGTAGAATGTAAATAAAACTGTTCAGATAAACTATATAATATAATCACGATAAAAGCATTATAAAAATTTTTATTACAAAGTGAGGTAATATTGGGGAGTAGCAGAAACGTTTCCTCACACACCAATTAAACATAAATTAGATAAAATGTTAACAAAAGGTAAATAGATAAGACACCATTGGTATGAGTAATTCAGTAGTATTGATTGTTCTTTCTTTCTTTTTTTTTATGTTTTAAAATAGCATGCAAGTCTATTGCAAAAGGTATCAGAATGACAAAGATATGGCAAAGCCACGGATAGATATTTACAGTAATAACAAGTAGAAAATAGTTCAACTTACAAAAGTCCTTCAGCAACGCTTCCTTGCAACGGAAGTGTGAGATTCACGATGTCCTGCACTAACGAAGCACTTTACCCTGGACTGTGAGAGTGTTGATAGAACTTATTACACGTCACACTATTCACACCTACGCATTTCACTGGGGTTAGCAGCAGACACCATCACGCGACGGAACTATGTAGCATTGATAAATTTCTTGTTAATTCTATTTCCTGAGGCAATAATTTCGAAATATTTTGTAGCACTAGTTTAATTTCAACTGGGATCAAATGTATACTATTTTCATAAACCTCCAAAAAGCAGTGAGAAACTTCAACCAATATCTTTGTAAACCGGTAATCTGTTATATTTCGCATATAACGAAATTCGCGCAAGCGAGGATCTATTTTAGATTCTTTGGTGTTAGAAAAAATGCAGAAACTCCAGTATCCACTGTATTTAAATGATCGAAAGTATGCACTAATCTGATAAGACAAAGGGACACTAGACTAGATCGCACACACATTAATCCTAAAGAAAGAATCGGTCAGTTTAGCAAGTTCTACGACTCCTATTTCACAAGACAAACAACTAAAACCACACATTAGTAAAATACGCGTATCACTAAAGTAAGTCCGTCAAATGTTCCTTAAAGCATTTGTCTCACAAGAAAAACAACTAAAAACATGCCGTGAGATCGCACACACAGTTTAAGTATAAAAAGACAAATCAACTAAAAAAAACACAATCAGTAAAACAACGCGTATCACTAAGCCAATGTTCCGTAAAACGCACGTTCAACGTACTTAATATATCGGAACCAAGAACGAACCACAACTCCTTATCTGTTTATTCAATTCGTCGTTATTACAACCGCTTATCGTCTCTTATCTACACTTGTATATCCACATAAGGAACAAAGTTTATATTTACGGCACGACAAGGACGATGCAATCTATAATTAATACGATGCACTCGCCTAAGAAGTTAATAAATATCAAATATAAAAATAGTAATTTGTAGAAATGTATTTATGAATTAAGTATAGCGTAAAATGTTAAATTCCAAAATGCACGTTACAAATATAGAAAGAGAATGCAAGATGGGGTTTGTATTAATTCATGAAATCAGTAGAACTTTAAAATATAATCTAAGAACAGTAGCTAGTGACTGTTAAACATAACTGCATTTACCTGTTTTATAGAAGTGTCTTAAAATTTCAAATAATATCCAATCTGATTTTGATGATTCACCACCTTTAACTAATTTATTATAAATACGCTGTTCTTTCACAGGAGACCAGTAAACTTTTTTTTTTCTTGGCGATAACCAAAACTGCTGTACTACCGCCAAACTCGGTTAATCTCAAGTGGCGCCGAGTCTGGGCTCGCGACCACCTGAGCATTACACAATGCTACAGGTGCTACGAGTATGGCCAAAAGTCGAAAGACTGTCGCGAGCGTACCCAGTTCTGCGTAGGTTGCGGTGATATAGGCCACGATTTCAAGAATTGCCAAAAGCAGGGTCGCGCTGCGTGGTCTGCATGCAGACCAACGAACGAAGAGGCGGTGGCGCACTATACGACGTGCATCACAGATTTTAAATGTACTCTTAATAAACATTTAATTATAGATGAACACCCTTGCCTTCAATAGAAACATTGTTTTCTACAATGGCAGGAGGGGAAAAATACAGAAAGCTTGATTTACATCAGGTTTATCTTCAGTTAGAAGTGAGACCTGAAGATAGAAAATTTCTAACCCTTAATACTCAAAACGGATTGTATCAAAGCACTCGACTAATGTATGGTATTGCCAGTGCACCTACTATTTGGCAAAGAGAAATAGAAAATATTCTTAAGGATATACCCGGGGTGTCGGTGATCTTTGACGATATTAAAATTACAGGCCCTGATGAAGAGACGCATTTACAACGTCTCGACACAGTTTTGAGTCGTTTAAAAGAATACAATATTAGAGTAAACAGGGAAAAATGTAAATTCTTTACAGACACAATTGAGTATTGTGGATATACTATTGATAAGTCTGGTATTCATAAATCAAAACAAAAATTGAGGCAATTTTAAACGTCAAAATCCCAGCAAATAAAACGGAAGTTCGTGCTTCAGTAGGACTTATAAATTATTACGAGCGTTTTCTTAAAAATATAAGTAGCACACTACATCCAATTTATAATTTGGTGAAAGATAATGTACCTACTCCCTGTATGTTTGTTGTGGTTTGTTTAGTATTCTTCTTAATCTTCTTTGATTAAACCACTCATAGTTTTAAAATTATCTTTATTAACGTTTGATCCATAACCAGGATCGTTTTCAAAATAATAAATAATAAAACTTGAAGTTTTTATTATTTTGAAAACGATCCTAGGTTATGGATCGAAACGTTAATAAAGATAATTTTAAAAACTATGAGTGGTTTAATCCCCAAAGAAGATTTAGAAGATAATGTACCGTTTAGGTGGGATAACAATTGTCAGAAAGCATTCACCGCAATAAAGCAGGAAATAGTATCTGACAAAGTGCTAGCGCATTTCGATCCCAACCTACCACTAGTACTTGCAACGGATGCAAGTCCCTATGCTGTGGGGGCGGTGTTGTCTCATTTATATCCTGACGGAACTGAACGGCCAATACAATTCGCGTCACAGACTTTAAACACTACGCAACAAAAGTACTCCCAAACAGATAAAGAGGTTTACGCCATAATTTTCGGAGTCAAGAAATTTTTCTATTACCTTTATCGTAGACCCTTTACATTATATGTAGATCATTAACCACTAGTACACATTTTTTCCATTTCAACAAACTTGCCGCTACATACAGCCACTAGAATGCAACATTATGCATTATACTTACAAAACTTTACATATACAATCAAATACAAGAATACAAAATTACACACAAATGCAGACGCATTATCTAGATTACCACTACCAACAACTAGTGATTACAAATACGATACTCCAGATCAATTTGAAATTTTTCAAATGGACACTCTACCAGTCACAATAAATAAATTGGAGGAAGAAACTGATAAGGATGAGAAATTACAAAATTTATTAGTTGCATTAAAAGCAGGAAAAATATTCCTAACGAACACCGGTTTAACATACCGTTACATGAATTTACACTACAAAGTGGTTGCATTTTTAGACAGCACATGGTCGTGGCACCAACAAGTCTAAGACATAACAGTTCCTATGCTCCCAGGAAAAGTAATGAAATAATTCAATCTACATCTTTCGTGCCAGGAGTAACATACACATCTAATTTAAACATTGATGCAAATGTATATTCGGTGCTGGGTGTTGCTACTACGCTTTTACAGAAAACTACTAAAAGTGCGTGAGATCGTCGCACACAGTTTAAGTATAAGACAAATCAACTAAAAAACACAATCAGTAAAACAACGCGTATCACTAAGCCATGTTCCGTAAAACGCACGTTCAAAGTACTTAATATATCGGAACCAAGAACGAACCACAACTCCTTATGCTGTTTATTCAATTCGTCGTTATTACAACCGCTTATCGTCTCTTATCTACACTTGTATATACCACATAAGGAACAAAGTTTAGATTTACGGCAGACAAGGACGATGCAATCTATAATTAATACGATGCACTACGCCTAGAAGTTAATAAATATCAAATGATAAGAAATAGTAATTTGTAGAACTCCATGTGAGTTGGATGAATTACAGTGGTATTAGCGTACACAGATCAGCTTAAATTCCAAGATTGCACGTTACATTGAATATAGAAAGAGAATGCAAGATGGGGTTTGTATTAATTCATAAAATCAGTAGACCTTTAAAATATAATCTAAGAACAGTAGCTAATGGCTGTTAAACATAACTGCATTTATCTGTTTCATGGAAGTGTCTTTCAATTCCAAATAATGTCCAATCTGATTTTGATGATTCACCACATTTAACTAATTTGTTATAAATACGCTGGTATTTCACAGAAGGCTAGTAAACTTCTTTTTTTCTTGGCGTTAACCAAGGCTGCTGTACTACCGCCAAACCCGGTTAATCTCAAGTGGCGCCGAGTCTGGGCTCGCGACCACCTGAGCATTACACAATGCTACAGGTGCTACAAGTATGGCCACAAGTCGAAAGACTGTCGCGAGCGTACCCAGTTCTGCGGAGGTTGCGGTGATATAGGCCGCGATTTCAAGAATTGCCAGAAACCAGGGTCGCGCTGCGTGGTCTGCATGCAGACCAACGAACGAAGAGGCGGTGGCGCACTATACGACGTGCATCACAATGCAAAATCCCCAAATGTCCGTCCATGCTTCTACTGAAGAGCGTTATCACCAGCAGCATGGATTATGGCCAGTGAAGATAGCCTTCATGCGCAATCAAAGCTCGGATAGAAAGAGCACGAGCTCAGACAATTAAAAGGGGTAGCGCCAAAGTATTAAGTTAAAAGTAAAGTTAAAGAAAGTTAAGAATAAAATCAAGTCAAGTAAACATAAAGATAAGCCAACACTAAAGATAAGGGAAGTTAAAATGTAGTTAAAGTTCAGAGTTAGGTTAAAATTGTGGGAGAAGTAAATACAAGTAAGGGCTCGGGTTTGGATTTGGATTCGGCCCCGGGTTCGGGTTCAGATTTGGGCTAGTTTTAGCTCGGGTTCGGACATGCCTTCGGGCTTGGGTCTGGATACGGGTTTCGGCCTGGGTTCGGGCAACGGTCGCGCGTCCCGGACTCAAACAAAGTTAAAGACAGAGTATGACCTCTTCGAGAATAATAGGGGCAGAGTTAGACCAAGAAGTTAAAGCTTTAAGTGAAAGGCAAAGTTAGACCGAAGTTAAATAAAATTAGAAATTAAAGCAAAAACGAAGCGAAACGAAATATAAGTTGAAGTGAAGGGCAAGATATAGCTAATTTAAATAAAGGTTGAAGTGGAAATAAAGTGAAATTTAGGCAAAGATGAGTTCGGACTCGAGTTCGGGTTCAGAGAATCGGGTTGGGGTCGGGTATGGAGTTTAGTTTGGGCTCGGGCCCGATTAAAGGGAAGTTAAAGTTCAAACACGGCTGTAGAGTGGCGGTCGGGCGGAGGAAAGGGAAGGGGGAAAGTCAAAAGTAAAACAAACAATAAATAAATAAATAAACGAATAAACAAATGAATAAAATAAAATTAATAGATAAATAAAACAGATAAAGCAATACATAAACAAATGAATAAATAAAATAAAAAAATAAAATGGATAAACCAATAAATAAACAAAATCAAATGGGCATAATAATAGAACCTAAAGCAGCGTCGTTGTAATTTGTTGACAGCTCGGATAAATAAAGTAAAATTCATAAAAACAACGAGAACAACTGAATTCAATTGAATAAAACAGATCGGATAGAAACATACGCGTAAGCAATGAAGCAACATAAACAGTGGATGATTAATTCCACTTGAACGTGGTAAATCAAATAAGCTGACGTCAATAAAATGAAACCAAAATAATAAAGAGCAGTTTAGACACCGGAGGCAGAGGGCGATGACGAAGAGAGGCAAACATTTCCTGATTAATATTAATATAAATAGAGATAAATTAAATTAGACTAAGCGAAGTATCTTAGAGTAGGTGACTTATTTAAATTTTTGTAAACTAAAGGGGTGCAGATCAGGAAACAATAAACACATGTCTTATATCAGGTTAGTTATAAGTCAACCGTAAGGTCGCAACGGTAACCAGAACTGCCGCTCACGTCATTTTCATGGCGTTCTCATTTCGCGTTTTGCTATGGCTCTGTAGCTTCGAGCCTTTGATGATTCTAAACTCAAACTTATGGGAGCCAGCTTGATTTACACTAATTTTATTGAGCTTTTAGTTCTTGAGTCAGGAAATTAATCGCGTCTAAACCCGATGTAGCACAGTCTAGGTGGGGCATCGGGGAAGTGGCCGCAAATAAAGCGGCCCGAAATCACATTATAATGTACTACCGTCAAACCGCAACAGCTACTAACATTATCTAAAAATAATATAACAAAAATATAATACAATTAGGCTTTAATAATATTTACCATCAATATTTGAAATGAATCATGAAACAGATGAATTCGTTTAACGTAGTTCTCGATTCTTGGTCATACAAAATTTGTAATTGGTTTGTGCATACGAATGCGTTGTTCTTCAAGCAAAACAAATGATTAAGGTACAAGCGCATGCAAGTCAACGATCCAACACGTTTGTATGTATATACGTCAGTACCCCAATACGCAAGCGCATCGATCATTTAAAAAATATTTAATAAATTTCTTTATTACAATAACAATACCGATAATTAATGATAATAAACTATAATAATCCAAATTATAACAGTTTTTTTAACCACTGCAGAACATCAACGAATTTTTAGTTGTAATAACTCTTGTAAGTCATTAATATCATGCAAACCATTTTTAAATAAATAAATACCAGTATTGGTATCATGCGTGCTAACCGCCATACATAAATGGCTAATGGTTGCTAACATCAGGCGCCGAATGTTAATACAATTATTACCAAGGCCAAGAAGCTTTCCTGTTTCGTAGATATCTCATCTGTAGAGACATTAGCTAGAGCTCTTGTCGAGAACGACTATGGAACTAATAAGAGTTCTGGCGTGTAACCTGCGTCTGACTTTGTGCGGGAGTACAGCCCTAGTGCGCTCAACACTAGGTTTTGTGTTTTAACGATGCGCTCTTTTCTTTTATTTTCTTCTTTTTATATATAACGCCTTTAAAACGACGTATTTAATGATTTTTAATAAATAACTTAGTTTGGATAATTCTTTTGATAAATTTATTTAATAATTCTTTGGACATTTGTTTAAATAGCACATAAAATATCCTTTTAATAATTTCGTAAAAGATACGATAAAACATGTTTTTCAAGCTTCGTTAGAAAATCTTCAAGTAGATTTTTTTTATAATTCCCAACTTTTAAGAAGTCGTTTTGTATATTAATGGTTTTATAAAAATAAGGCAGATTGTATGCTGTATTTAAATGGGATATTGCTTCTACGTTCGCACCTGCGAGTATCAAGTATAGTTCATTCACGTCAACTTTGCGATAAAATATCGATCCAAGATGAACGTCCTTCGACCGTACTAGGAATAGTTAGATTTTATGTAATGTTATGGAGAAAACAATAAGTTCAAATTTTAAAGGAAACGTTCTACAAAGTATGTAGAAATTTTATGGTTTGGAAACTAAGTCAGATGATGAATGGAAATGGTACTTTTGGTCAGGATCTACACACAGTAGAACATCGAAGTTTGGTATTGGAGTTTGGTTGGTCCAGATTGTGCGTATAAGAAAAACGCATAGAACTTCGTATGATCCGGTCCAAGGGTCTCACAGCTGTTCGTGTTCTGTAGAACATGTGGATTTTACTTCACTTGTTTTCTGAAAAGCGTATGTATTAACACTTGCCCTAACAGGCTGTAACGCCAACATGTAAACAACACCTGTTGAGCCAAGGTAAGAGATTAAAATTATCCTTACACCACGTGTACATTTGGTGATCTTTGATACGAGGCTGTTTCGAAAAAATATCTTAGTAACCACTTATTATCATTTATCCGTTTAAAGAATTAAGAAGGACCTTAGTAAATTTTTATTGTCAATACTAGTACCGTGTAATCAGTTATTAATTTTTATGAAATTAGGCAAACCTAAAGAGTTCTTATTGATGTTTCATATATGCATGATTTCACTTACAATTACTGAACAATAAATTAATAGACAACGTAGTTAAAGTTTTATAAATATGTTAACAGAAAAACAGATCTGATATTTCTGGTATAAATTCAAGTTAAACTTTTGTAACTAAAGCAACATTTAAATTTTTTTGATATTTTTCTTTGAATATAATCCTACCTTATGAGTAGATGAAACTTGTATTATCTTTTCTTAAACATGAATTTTATATTTACAATTTTTATGAAAGAACAATTTTAATTAAAGAAGCAACATTTAATTTTCTTAATTAATTGTTTTATTCTGAACAAATACGTTCAGAAATAGGGTCACAAAGTATAAGATCAAATAGAGTAAGGTGGTAAACCCAATTTAACAAGAAGCTTCGATAGCCTTTTCAGAATTCGAAGCATAAAATCTGCGCTCATATTATTGTGGTCTGATTAACCTTTGTTGTTTTTTTTATATGAGGTAACAAGAGAATACCTCCTGTATCCTCATTTTTGTAAATTTAATCAAATTTTCTTTACAGCTTCTGCGCCAGCAGTTAATACGGCATTCCTCCCTAAGGACGCCCAGGTCCCCCTTAGGGAAACCCTGTGTTTAGAGTTAATGACTTGATGGCGCCCTATTCAAACCCCTGTTTTGTTAAAAATCTATCCCTTGTAAAAAAAATAATGCTCTGTAAAAAGAACCACGACCAATCCTCATAAGCTCTGCCCAAGGAATAGACCCCTAGCATAGTCGAAAGATATTTGCGTTCCACCATTTTAAGGAAATCCTTCCTTAAAGGTCACTGGTCACATTAGAGCACAAAAAGAACCCCTAACTAGTTAACCCAACCAGTAAAAATTATAAATTTAGTTATAGCCAGTAAACTTCTTTTTTTTTGGCATTAATCAAAACTGCTGTACTACCGCCAAACCGTCACCATTACTGAATTCAACAGCTACTAACATTATCTAAAAATAATATAACAAAAAATATAATACAATTAGGCTTTAATAATATTTACCATCAATATTTGAAATGAATCATGAAACAGATGAATTCGTTTAACGTAGTTCTCGATTCTTGGTCATACAAAATTTTTAATTGGTCCGTGCAGACGAGTGCGTTGTTCTTCAAGCAAAACAAATGATTAAGGTACAAGCGCACGCAACACAACGATCCAACACGTTTGTATGTATATACGTCAGTACCCCAATACGCAAGCGCATTGATCATTTTTAAAATATTTAATAAAATTCTATTGACACTTTATTACAATAACAATACCGATAATTAATGATAATAAACTATAATAATCCAAATATTCCAAAATAATTTTCAATGTACCATAAATCATAAAAAACTATCCGATTCATTGAAAATGTATTCGAGTTTTACAGATATTGATTTGAACATTTACTAAACCTACTAATAGTCTGTTTCATGACGTCTTCAAGACTGCTTTTTAAAACGTCCCAATGACATTGTCGATATACGTTTTGAAGTCGTCATCGTTTGTCCAAATGACATCTATTCGTATCTTTTAAGACTCTTTTTGGTCCTCCATAGCACGTCTCTAAGACGTCTTGACTTAGTCAACTGACATTGCGAAGTCTTTGGGCCCAAATGAAGACGTCTTACAGACGACACCCTTCTACCTAGGTTATTTGAAGCATGCGCAAAGAAAAACACTTAAGCTGGAAACACTAGCCTTCGCATCTGTAAGAGGTGGATAATCTGTGAGTTAGTAGTCTAGTGATAGTGACTCATGACCCCTATGTCGTCTAACCAAAAGATAACCCAAATACACACTGAAAACTGGCGCTAAGTGAGAAAGTTTGAAATAAAACTACCATATCCAGTAACCTTACTTTTAATACAGTACGAAAACCCCAAACATTAAGTTAGAACAATTTGGCATATATCACACTCGACCTGAATTAGAGTTGAGAAAAGAATACTGCAGAGAAAAACCCAACAAGCCTACATTTCCAACTGCATAAGGACACCTCTTCAAGGGTGCCTGGCGAGCAAGCACACTGTGTTCATTTAATATTAAAGGATGTCAACTGTTACCCAGAATATCTATATATGACAACTGAAAAAGATTTAGTGTAGTCTAGCTAATCTTTTCTGAAAGCGACTGGGGTTGGATGACCAAGTTAGATTTAAAATAGATTAGTTGAAGTTTATAAGAGATTAATTGTAAAGTGGGGTTTTGTTTTAAATAGAGACTTTTATTTATGATATAGATTGAAGCGGGCTACTGCTACCGCGTTTCTTTAATTTAAAACAAGTAATAATAAAGGTCTTTATTACCCACTGTTCACAAGTCTAATTAACAGTATATGCCTTATTTATAGATGTTTTGAGTCCACTTAACAATGAAGCACTATCACACTAATGAATTTACAAGCACTAATATCTTCTTAAACTAACTTCTTAACCATAGGTCCATTAACAACACTAACACAACTATTTATTTATTATACACTTCTATCTATTTATGTATACTACAAGCTGCATGTACATTAGACACAGCATATAACATTTATGTATATTCTTGACTTCCAAAAGCTCAACTACGTTTACTGTACACGATATAATTTATATTAGACATTCAAGTATAGACTAACTCTTACATTCATAAGCGGCCTTATATATACCCTGAATTAAAGATATGACTCATTATCTAGTATTTTCTAGAAGAATTCTGTAACCGTAGAGAATAAACAGTGCTTGCGGCGTTTTGTGTATGTTTGATGGGTTGTCTAGTAGTAGCTCGCAACAATATTGTTTTAAGGAATGATTTGTATATATTTCTGATTTATATAGTGATTAACAGGAATGATATTAGTATGAGAGTGTGCTGCATGTTGTGAGGATTTCACACAGATTAAATTGGATAGGAAAAGAAGTGATATAAATGTACATATTAATTTTTACCAATAGGATCGGTATAAAGACTAGGGACAATAGTAATAAAAAATACATGATTTTTGTTTAATTTCGAAAGTGTAGAGGTAAAACAGTATTTTTTGTGGTAAACTATCTGAAAATTTGTAAATCAGTTTAAATATTGAAGCAATTATAATAAAAAAAACTCTATAATTAATAATACTCACATAAGTGTGAGTTATCCTAGAGAAATTTATATGATTCAACTATATATCAATTGGCGAATTTGTAAGCTGTATTTATAAAGAAATATTGAGTGTAAAATAGTGATAATTAAGAACAGTTTATTTACATAGTAATAAATAGTAACAAGATATCTAAATAAAGAGTTGGAAGAAGCAAAAAACCTTTATGTATGAGAAACGGTGAATAGAAGTGATACTACTACTCTTTCAAGTAACGCATTTTAAAAGCAGGGACATTTCTATCGGCAATCGTACACACGCGCGCGTAATTCGGCGAAGTGATTCCCGTACCTTCCGTAATTATCTATATAACTATCTCATCTGCCATAAATGTACAGTTACACTCACCGCAAAATTTGTAAACGTCAAGGAAAATGCTCAACCTTACTTTGAGATCCTGCAGACAAGCGAAACATCAGGTAAACCCCTGACCTGTTCGCTATTGTGTGTGCTCTACCCGTGACGGCAACTATGCACCCGAATTTAGAGACGCACAGATTACATCCAGGGGTATGCTTGATTGACGACGTGAGTAAAGCGTAACTATTCTAATTTATATTATTGTTATAATTCTACTACATTAATATAAAAACGCAACAGTTGACACTCTAACAATGGGACGGTTTCTATAAAAATGTTCTATAAAAATTATGTGTTCAAAAGTTACCCTTTTTCTACATTAATTTGATTTTCAGCGATTAAGTCATCCATATTTTCTACGTTAGTTGTTTATTTAGTCTCTATATGAAAAACATATTACATTCTATCGACAAAGCTAAAAACATTTTTCAAATTTGCATTTAGACTCATCTCTTTACTACTTCTATAGTTTTTTGACACTTTTCAACACATTACTGGCGCCATTTATACCGTTGATAACCTATTTTATAGTACTATACAATAAACCAATATGGCGACTTCCTAATAAAGCACGTATATTTTAATTATTGATACAGTAAATTTCAATATATGTTAATTACAATTGTGATTTGTGTGTGAACCAGAATTCCGCTTACTTAAAGTAAAGCTTTATATAAATCAGATATTTAATTTGGGTTACCAAAACAATGGGTACCATATGGAAAATGTGTTGAAATCCTAATTACTATATCATTATCATCATTAGGTCTTCAGTCCAGGAACTGGTTAGAGGCGCACCGTCATAGTTTCCTATTCTGTACTACCTACACATTTCCTTAAAATTTGCACAGTCTGCATCTATCACAATCTACATGCTGGTCTACGTTTATCTCTTTTTTCCTATCTTTGCTTGGAATATATCCCGTACTATTCCCCAAAAATGCCTTAGGACGTATCGTGCCCTTCTATTTCTCCTATTTTTTTGTTTTCCACAAATATCTTTATTCCTTCACTATTTCTATAATCTATTTGTTATTAATTTCTGTTCATGCTCTCATCTCATACATTTGAAGCACAACATTTCGGAAGATTTCTAACTTTTTCTGCCTGCTTTTCCTACTGCCCCTATTTCATAGACATACTGTGCTGTACTCTTGCAACAATTTTCTTCAGGTTTCTATGTTTGTTTACTTTGAACATAGCCGCTGTTCTTTCTTGTTAGATACAGTTCGATTCTCCTTCTATTATTTCACAATTATATACCCTTTTTCCCTGATATTTAGTGGTATGTGAAGAGAGGTAAGCAGCCTGTGGCTGCCAAGTTCCCACAGCACTTGAATATTTGTCAAATTATTAGTTTTTTCCAATATATCCTTTCGCACAATCAACATTAGTTGAAAATGTTTCACAACCAACACTTGTAGTTGTTTATAATAATCATTAGATTTAAATGCACTTATTTATTCGTTATTAGGTTTTCTTTCTTGAAACTTTTTGGACGCATATCTCCATTTATTTATATTCAGAGATTCAATTCCCTGAAATTCCCACAACAGCCTATACACAGCTCGGTTCTTCTTCTATTGTTTTCTAATTATTTGACCTATTTTACCAAGATTCAGTGGTATGTGAAGAGGAGGCGTCGCCGTGGATCAATGTAGTAAGCGTAAGACTACGGATCCCAAGGTCCTGGGTTCAAATCCCGACACGGCCGACTGCTTGAAAAATGACAGGTGAGCATTTTTCACAAAAATTACGCCCTCGTTCGGATGAGAGGTTAAATGGAGGTCCCGTGTGTGGGTGTTGTCACGCACGTTAAAGATCCCTACCTTGCCTGCAACGGCAAGGATTCGGCAAAATTCTAAATTTCCGGGCAACAAAAAACTCGCCTCCTGGCCAATGTAGTACCTTCTGGTGGAGCATTGGAAATATAAATGCACGGTATGTGAAGAGGATTAAGCAGCCTGTGGCTGACAAGGACCCTCCCCCCCAACACTTAGACATTTTTTGAATTAATAGTTGTACAGTAAATTCTTTTGCATAATAAACATTAGTTGAAACTATTGCAAGACCTATACCTGCAGTTGTTTATAATAATCATTAAATTTAAGTACAGATATGTTTTCGTCATAAGTTTTTTGATCTTGCGACTGGTTGGATGCGTACCTTCATTGATTTCTGTTCTGAGCTAGTCTACTCATTTCCCTGAAATTCCTACAACCTACTTCTTTCACTATCTGTGTGCAATAGTCTAACCTAGGTCTACCTCTACTTCTCTTTTTTCCTATCTCTGCTTCTATATATTCCGCACTACTTCCTCATGTCTTAGTATGCGTTGCCTAAGCTCTAATTTTTATTTAAAATACCTAATTATCTTACTAATAAATTTATCCAAGATACTTCTGTATGCCTTGTTAACCTACTATTAGCTACTAATTGCACAATATTATATATATGTGTGTATATATTGCTGTGAAACCTACAAAAAGCCTCACCAGAATAAAAAAAAATATTCGAGCCTCTCGAACTGGGCACCAAGATTTGCTGTGATTCTCGCCCTGTTGAATCTCTTCAGATAGTCGCCTTTTTACTCTTTCCGCCTCGGCTGCTCACCTAGTTAAAACTTTCATCTTCATTCATAAAAAAAACAACACATTCCTACCACAAACATCAACGTTAACTCTATTTACATCAATATTCATAATACATTAAAATTTCAAAATTAAATTTCAGCATAATTTTCAGTATCATAAAATTTCAAGTTTAACTTTGTCATCATTTTTAATTTGCATCCAGAATTAAAGTCCTGGTAGGATGCATACTAATTAAGTTACAATATGTGCAGACCTAAGTCTGAATAAAAGGGAGTATCTTCCACCCCTTTACGTTAATTAAACAGGTTAGTCTAATTGAGCTCAAAGACAGACCCAAATTTTCATCATAATCAAAACATAAACTGCTAAATACTCCTTTCTACTTAAACAAGAAAATTTTACCTTAAAATTCAAAATTTGTTGTTTATACAAATTCACCACTGTCCATTTTTTTATCAAACAAATTATAAAGATATCCAACACACACCAAAACATCAAAGTTCGAACAAAATTGTATAATTTACCTGAAGGTTACTGCACTCGTGGCTTCAATGTACATCGTCCTTGCTAATTTCACCATTCCAACTGGGTTATGTTTACGTCCTCAGATTCCTGGTCGCCTTTTAAAATTCATCTACAACACCATTCGTTTACAAAGTTTCAGAGCTTCTCAGGAACGTACCTATGTATATCTAAATCTTGTTTGTAGATCCAATCACGTTTACTAATAACATTTGATTACTCACTCCCGAAAAATAGCACTAAAATTCATACTTCTTTCACGCTATTCCCCAAAACTGCCTACTTTTGTTTATTCATTTATCGTTACAAATTTGGATAATTGGTACAGTAATACTCGCAAATATAACTAGACTTTATTACCTTGTATCTTCTTTTCTAAGTGCACTAATGCATAATAACTTGTATCGTAGCACGTATTCTGCTTGAAGTATGGTATCACATCAAAAAAATTAAAGAGAAAACTGTTTTAAAGTATTCAATAATCAAAAAATATAAGAGAGCGAAACACCTATAATCACAGGTTTATATATTGCCCGTACGTCGGTTTTGTCCCGCAACGGACAATTTCCAGAATTTCGCATTCTCTGTTTTCTTTTCGACAGCTCGGCACGCGATTCTCCAAAATTTGCACTCGCGCCAGTTGAAAATCTAAGAAATTTTCACACGTCTCGCCACGCGTCTGCGAATAACTAATTAATTTTGTATAGAAATTGTTGTGTTTTCACCTCTCATATCTGCAACTTATTTCAACCAATCGTTTCCTCGTGACGTTGCTCAAATCACGCCTTTTATTATCTGTGTCTCTGCCTTGCGCATTTTATCTGTCTTTTTCTAACCTGGCCTTAGTGGTGCAAATCGATATTCTTTACTATCGGTTATTTCAGTCCACGTGGATTCCTATGTTAATATAAGCTACGGTTTATCCGACCGTTTGCAATATACGCAGAATTTTCATGTTTATCCAAACAAATTAAACAGAAATTGACTTTTAAAAATACGCAGGTGTTCAATCGTAACATTTTAACCGTCTAGATATATTTGTATGCTAGCAACGCGTCTCATATTTGGTATTATTGGGTTTTAAAAGCTTTTATGCATATAATACCTTAATAATCGTTCAATTAACTACAATTAAAATAATGATGAATGGCATTGACTTCTACCCTTTAATTTTTAGTGAATACAAATTAAATATTAATTATTATTTGTACACTTTGTTTATTACCCGTTACTTAAAACTTGAATTAATTAATATAAATTTCGCACGTAATTTCTATTTGTTTCTTTATACTTGGAACAATCAAATTACATACAAGTTGAGCATTTCAATTCTGCTCCCCTCTATAGAAAGCGTCCAGTGAATAATCCAAATCCCCCATTTTCAATGAAACGAATAAATTTGTATGCTCCACGGCCCCAACAACGCGTATTATCTAAGAAAATTCCGTATACACGGTGATTAAAATTCCTTGATGCCGTTAATCAATTTTCCACCCTGGTCCAAACTTGAGTAATATATATATATATATATATATATATATATATATATATATGCTACGAACGTGGCCTTAAAATAAAAAAGTTTACACGTTGGGCGCCATTCAATTATTATGATGAGCCCTTTTATACAAAAAGCCCTACGTTCTGGGTGCCAATTAATTGCTACGTGCTTCTAACTGCAAGCTCCACTGTTGTGGGGAAGTGATGTAACTATTGTAACTATTACCTCTGCTTAAAGAAATTTTCCACAGCTGCTCAGCTGCTTCCTGATATACAAAACCAACTACTCAACAATAAAATGCCGCTACGGTAAATACCCTACATTTATTAACATACCAGAAAGAATGTACACGCCGAAATCAAAATTAAACTCTTCTTTCACACATTATTTATAAGTTATATACATCCTATTTAAAAATATTCTCCTAACAGTACATTTAGATATCAATAATTACCCCAGATAAATTTTACCTTCTATTTAAATCAGAGAAAGTAATAGGGTTTTACCACATTTCTTACTTTAACCCTGGTTCAATATGAGCTCATAGTAAAACCTTAGCCTTTCGTGATAACTTTTGCAAATCAATAATCAAAAAGATCCTTTTATCTTATAGTACAAATATAGTACAAATATCATAAATCATTCCTTAGCCGAAATTCCCACATTAAATACAGTAAAAATAACCCAACTTGAAAATTTCAATCCGTGCCTGTTTGTCCTTTTAGTTCATAAAATTATCCCCCCAGTGCACCAAGTCATTAAGCACCTATCTACACACATATACAACGAAAAACATCAGTTACCTGGATACCATGTTTACCCACGAGCCAGCTACCATTGTATCGAAGCCTACTGCATTCAGGAACACCCCAATCTAGATCGCAATAACCGAAACTGCAAGCTGCAACCATATTATCAAGAAGTCGTCTAATCTACCAATCTGATAGTGCATCCAAACTCCAAACTTCTTTTACCAATACCAAAAAAATTTGGTAATCAACTAAGCCAATCAAATACTGACATTCACTCCATTTCAAATGGCATACTTTGTTAGTGCAAATTAGAATCAAACTGTGTTTACTTACATCAATTGGCGTAAATTAAGTGTACTTAAATGCAAACTTAAAAGTATTTTAGTATTGCAGCCGTCAACTTGTTGAGAAACAAGATCGATGTACGCTTGTTAAAACATAAGAACTGTAAACTGGTTGAAAACTCAGAGAGTTCCCTATTCATGTCTGGCGGTTTATATCTAGTTCCTTCATCCCTAAAAACCTGCAACAATTCCTCAAATTTCTTTCAATACAAATATCCTCAAAATCATTTCACTTCCAACGGCCCCAGTTTTCCAAAACCTGCCTCTAATCCACACAATTCTCTTCGAAAATACAAGTTTCAAGCTCACAGTAACACACCCGTACAAAATCGTTTCGTCTTATTCCAATAACGTTGTGTATATCTGAGCCTTAAGATTCAGCAAAGCCTCCCATAGATGTCCATAACTAGGTCTCTGCCATGAAGAATTCTTGGTGACCGGATAGTAAACATAACGATTTTTATCCTGAAGAACCAAAGCTTTTCCTACAGTTGGCTGATGTTTATCCTAATTTATCCACACATCCAAACTTTTTCTTAAAGACAACAGTTATTCCCCTTGACATTTCCAAATCCTGAGCTACACAATGTGCAAGGGAATACTCTTCTGGTGCTCTAAACAGATCTTGCAGTTTTTCAACAACAACGCCAAACCTCGCCTTAGCGGAACCACCATCCGCCGCCATAAAACTCTCAAAATCTATATTTGGCTCATGATTAATAACTTGTCGAACACCATTCTCATTATTCGAGCCTTCTTGGTTGTTGCCAGCGTAGGATGTTAAACGGTCAAAGTGTACCACTTTCGGTTTACCACGGGGAAATCTTCTGATCCGATACACTACATCATTAATCCTTTTCATCACTTCGTACGGGCCTTCCCATTGTCTTTGTAATTTTGGCGACAACCCACGCTTTCTTTGTAAATTATACAACCACACTAAATCTCCAGGTTGACAACCGCCTTCTTGTGCTCTCGTGTCATATTGTGATTTCATTCGATCGTTTGCTGCCTGAATATTCTATCGGACGTTTTCGTGAATGCTATTTAATCTTCACGAAGCTTACTAACGTAATCTTTATCTGCGATTTCTTCTCCAGGTTTAAATCCAAACTGAAGATCACATGGTAGCCGCAATTCGCGTCCTAACATTACGCAAGCGGGAGAGTATCCTATACTGTCATGTACCGAAGACCGGTACACCAGTAGAAACAAATGGTTCTAGTCTCGTTGATGTTCAAAGACAACTTTGGCTAGGTACTATAATAACGTTCTGTTCATTCTTTCAACCATTCCATCCGATCGAGGATGAAATGGCGTGGTTCTAGTTTTCCTGATTCCAAGATGCTTGCAGACGTTCTGAAACAAAGCTGATTCGAAATTCCGACCTTGATCGGAGTGTAGTTCCAACGGAACTCCAAACCGACAAAACAACTCCCTCACTAGTACATCTGCAACTGTCACGGCTTTTTGGTTAGGTATAGCATACGCTTCCGGCCATTTGATAAAATAATCCATTGCAACCAAGATGTATTTAATTCCTTTTTATCAATGGCCACGCTTCAAAAGGATTCCCCACGTTATACTGTCACATTCGCGCTTTCCGTTTTGTAACCGGTCCATTTCCAAAGGCACACAACTCATATTTTCGGCACCACCCCTTCACATCTTCTTTGCAGTTCACCCAATAGAAACTTTCTCTCATTCTTTCGGGAGTTCTTTTCACGCCAAGGTGCTCTCCGGTGATATCATCGTGCAAATGCTGCAACACTTCCGGCATTCTACTTCCCGGCACTATCACGTAAAGTCGTCCCTCAGTGCCATCTTCACATTCCAGGCGTCGTTTCAAGATTCTATTTTCAATCACCAAGGAGTCCCACTGTGTCCAGTATGCCTTCAGGCTCCTACTTGAAATACTAATTTCTTCCCAAGCTGGTCGTTGTCCACTACTTTTCCACTCAATAATACGTCACAATTTGGTGTCATCCTCTTGGTTGTCTCGTATTCTTTTGGGTTGCCAAGTATCATCGGTTACCGTCATTTTATGAATGACACTTATTTTCTCTTCTATCTTGGAGCGAATATTGAAGTTTACCGGACAAGGTCTCCTTGATAGATCCTCTGCATTCCAATGGCTAGTTCCTACACGATGATCTGTGTCAAAGTTGTATTTCTGCAGCCGTTATATCCACCTTGCAACTTGCCCTTCAGGATTTCGAAACTGCAGTAACCATTTTAGTGCAGCATGGTGTGTTCATGACAGGAATTTACGGCCGTATAAGTACTTATAAAGGTTATATACGGATTTGACGACGGCCAACAGCTCCCTTCTTGTCACACAACAGTTCCTTTCTGGCCGCGACATTTTTGAAATACTCAATAACTTTTTCTTGTACGTCTTGCACTGAGAAAGAACGCTTCTATAGCTGTGTTACTGGCATCAATATCCAAGCAGGATCTTCCTCAACCGTGGAACACTCACACACGGGACCTCCATTTTACAAAGTAAGGTAATATTGGGGAGTAGCAGAAACGTTTCCTCACACACCAATTAAACATAAATCAAACAAAACTGATAACAAAAGATAAATAGGTAAACACAATTGATATGAGTAGTCCAGTATGGTTGATTTTTCTTTTTTTTTAATAATAGCATGCAATTCTATTGTAAAAAGTATCAAAACGACGAAGGATATTGCACACAGTTCATTTACATTTCCAATGCTCCACCTGTAGGTACTACATTGGCCAGGAGGCGAGTTTTTTGTTGCCTGGAAATTTAGAATTTTGCCGAACCCTTGCCGTTCCAGGCAAGGTAGGGATCTTTAACGTGCGTGACAACACTCACACACGGGACCTCCATTTAACCTCTCATCCGAACGAGGGCGTAATTTTTGTGAAAAATGCTCACCTGCCATTTTTCAAGCAGTCGGCCGTGTCGGGATTTGAACCCGGGACCTTGGGATCCGTAGTCTTACGCTTACTACATTGATCCACGGCGACGCCCGGATATTGCACACATTACATGTGATTTTCCAATGCTCCACCCGAAGGTACTACATTGGCCAGGAAGCGAGTTTTTTTTTACCTGGAAAATTTTGAATTTTGCCGAATTCTTGCTGTTCCAAGCAAGGTAGGGATCTTTAACGTGCGTGACAACACTCACACACGGGACCTCCATTTTACCTCTCATCCGAACGAGGATGTATTTTTGCGAAAAATGCTCGCCTAACATTTTTCAAGCGGACCGTGTCGGGATTCGAACCCGGGACCTAGGATATTGCACACAACGGATAGATATTTAAAGTAATAACAAGTATGAAATAGTTCAACTTACACAACCAGGAGCACCGGAAGGGTTTCTATAGAATTGGACTAATTCGGCTACTGATCTAAAGCCTACTGATAGCTTGGTAAACCGGATGCAATGGTGTAGCTTAGCAAAGATTCACAGTCGCCGGGTCCAACTTCACGTCCATTTGCATTTCTGGTTGCTAATATCCTTCTTTTCCATTGTTGGAATTTGTGGTACAACAGACAGGAACACATACAACAAACGCAACTAAGAACAATTAAAGTTAGTATAATTCCGATCCAAACATCCGCCAAGAATTTTTCGTATTGCGGATCTGCTTCAGCAAAAAGAACTTCGTCAACTTCTGAAGCTAATTTCAGTTGGTAGAGGCATTGTTTGAATACGGTGAAACATTTAAAAACACGATCACTCTCACAATCTCGTCTTTTAAAAAAAATGTACGTTCATATTTTATTTACTTATTATTGAATGCAAGGTAAATTTAACATATCATTAATACGGAATGAGTTAAACACTTTGGAATTTCATTTTGCAAATGTTTTAGGGAGTTTAAAACCTGACTAAAGTGGCTCCTTTAAAAATTCTGTACAAGGTTATTGTACTTACTCTGATAAAAAAAGAACACCAAACTAGATCGCACACACATTAATCCTAAGAAGAATCGGTCAAGTTTAGCAAGCAAGTTCTACAACTTTTATTTCAAAAGAAACTCAACTAAAAACACAATTAGTAAAGCACGCGTAATCACTAAGTGCGTCCGTCAATGTTCCGTAAACAAGCACGTGCGGTCGAGTAAAAACACGTTCGCTTATAAAGTATCTTTCCTTCAATGCAATAAGAACTACACTACTAATCTGTTTATATAAAATAGTTGTTGCCCATAACATCTGATCGTCTATTATCTCGACTTCGATAATACCATAAGGAACAAAATTTATACGACGAATAATCCAATTTAAAATTCGTTCCTTGCAATTTATTTATTAATGAAAATCAATCTTCAATTAATACACACGAGTTAAATTGCATACAAATCTGAACTATTTGAAAGTATTTACTTTATACAAACAGCGATCAAAAAACGATGTAATTTAAGTACGCTAACAGAAAGGGAGCGTAACAAATTGCCACCCTCTCAAAAGGATTCCCCACGTTATACTGTCACATTCGCGCTTTCCGTTTTGTAACCGGTCCATTTCTAAAGGCACACAACTCACATTTTCGGCACCACCCCTTCACATCTTCTTTGCAGTTCACCCTATAGAAACTTTCTCTCATCTTTCGGGAGTTCTTTTCACGCCAAGGTGCCCTCCAGTGATATCATCGTGCAAGTGCTGCAACACTTCCGGCATTCTATTTCTCGGCACTATCACGTAAAGTCGTCCCTCAGTGTCATCTTCACATTCTAGGCGTCGTTTTAAGATTCTATTTTCAATCACCAAGGAGTCCCACTGTGCTCAGTATGCCTTCAGGCTCCTACTTGAAATACTAATTTCTTCCCAAGCTGGTCGTTGTCCACTACTTTTCCACTCAATAATACGTCTCAATTTGGTGTCATTCTCTTGGTTGTCTCGTATTCTTTCGGGTTGCCAAGTATCATCGGTTACCGTCATTTTATGAATGACACTTATTTTCTCTTCTATGTTGGAGCGATGATTGAAGTCTACCGGACAAGGTCTCCTTGATATAGCCTCTGCATTCCAATGGCTAGTTCCTGTTACATGCCAAATTGTCATAAAGTTGGAAAGGGGGGGAGGGCATGAACAAACGAGGTACGTCTGCTCCTAGGAGTAAACTATACCGCGGTTCGGCTGGCTAGTCGCGACGGGCGTGGGTCGAAGAGGAGGGGAGTTGAAGTAATATTATATTGCCGTTAGTCTTAGGTCAGGGTAATATGAGGGCACCACCCTTATCTTATTCGAGTTCCGCCTAAAATGGCACGGATTCCTAGTCCTTAAGAGAAGCCTACAAGATGAGGGAAAACTCGACTTCTTTAGACAAGAACCCGGATAAGTCCTACCTGGCCGTGAAAATGTTTAATTCTACAATTGTGCCAAGCTGATTGCAGTTCCCGGTCTTCGTACTTTATATGCACTCTACTTCCGGTTGAAATATCTAAGGTAGTGAGTCGGTCTTACCTATAAATTCCTTAGGTAACTAAGGTTTCCACAAAACTATCTATAAAAGAAACAATAAATTAACTGAATACCTGTTAACAATAATATGACTTGAAAGTCTAGTTTCACCGGTTAATTCTTTGGTTGAATACAGGTTCTCTGTGTATGACCAATTTCACCGCAGTTCCAGCATTAAAAGTCACTTCTCCGTATCCTTGTCTTTAAAGCCCTTCCGGCATTTAATTTGCACACGGTTGATTAATTATTATATGCTATATGCATATTGACCAGGTTATTATAACGCAGACCGAACTTTATATTCATATATATATATATATATGCATTCAAATTCAAGCTTATGAGCCAGGACCTCTACATAATGGCCGTGTTATACTTACTAAATAGATAATTCGCAATTTAAACGCCAATCTAAATTTTTTAACAGCAGCTTCAGGAAACTATCGTCGCTTGGATAAACAGATTCTAACTTAAACAAAAAAGTCAGCTTCCATTTCTGGTACAACTTACCAGGATTTGCGAGTGGTTCTTAACTTGTGGTAAACCTGGTTGAAGGTGAGGTCCAGGATAGCAACTCAAGCATCGATCTTTAAGGCCGTAATCATTATGTCGGTGATCGGGAAACGTCTACAATTTGTTAAACTTCACCAGCAATAGTACCCCCAAGAACATTCTAATTTAGCACCAACTGCCCTATTACAAATTTAAGTTCTTCAAATACGTGGGCCAAGGTGTTGTTACCATCGGGTGGAGGTTTACACTTTACTTTCGGCTCTGACGGTAATGACTCCATACTTCTGAATTCCGAATGTCCTGATTTAAAACTTAGTTTGTTAATCCAAGTGGCCGTGTTTGACAAATCATATTATTCTTGCAGCCTAACAAATCTTCAAATATTGAACAATTTACTGTTCAACTTTTGCTCAACTGTTATTGCAAGTTCAGTGACAGCGTTTTCAATGCAATGGAGCTTTCCATTAATCTTTCTCCAACGTTCACATCTTTTCCTTCAACTTTACTTCAATGAACAGCATTTTAACATTAACTTTTCTTCCATTTACTTACCATCTTTCATTTAAAATGTTCGGTAAGGTTTAATGCTGTTGCCCAATAACGCTAGTGGACATTATCATGCCTGTGCCCTGAACCAGGCACGTGATACGTGTTTTGTCCCTTGCTGCTAATTCTTGGAAGAACCTAGCATCTGCCGTAGCAGGAATGCGAACAGGAATGTGAAAGTCAAAACTTGTCTATACAAAACGGGTTGTTAGGAACGAATATACATGAATAGAATAACTGTTTAAATGTGGATTCTTTAAAATGATTGACATACCTAATGGGGTTTCGACAACCGGACTTACTAAGAATACGCTAAACTAATTTAGAACTACCAACCCTTGGTTTTCCCCTTGAGAATTAGAATGTAATTTCCTTACCTTCCTAAAATATGGATTTTAAAATGAAAATATGCGAAATGGTTAATGTGTATTTACAAAGATAACAACCGCAGGTTACATTCCTACACGATGATCTGTGTCAAAGTTGTATTTCTGCAGCCGTTCTATCCACCTTGCAACTTGCGCTTCAGGATTTCGAAACTGCAGTAACCATTTTAGTGCAGCATGGTGTGTTCATGACAGGAATTTACGGCCGTATAAGTACTTATAAAGATTATCTACGGATTGGACGACGGCCAACAGCTTCCTTCTTGTCACACAACAGTTCCTTTCTGGCCGCGACATTTTTGAAATACTCAATAACTTTTTCTTGTTCGTCCTGCACTAGAGAAAGAACGCTTCCTATAGCTGTGTTACTGGCATCAATATCCAACACAAATTTCTCCTGCATCCGTGGATAACTCAGAATCGGTGCTGTAACTAGTAGCCGTTTCAGTTGATCAAATGCGCTGTGGCAGTCGTCATTCCAATTATATTCTTGTCCATCTTCGGTTCATTTCGTCAACGGTTTGGAAATGTTCGCAAACTCAAGTATAAAACGTCGGCAATATGTGCACAATCCTAGAAAACTGCGTAGTTGGTGCATATCTGCTGGTGTAGGCCACTATTGTACTGTTTCTATTTTGTCAGGGTCAGCTCTTATTCCGTTCTCCGAAACCACAGGTCTTAGGTATTTCACCTCTTTTCCATATAAGTGCATTTCTTAGGGCTCAAGGTAAGGTTTGCCCCGCGTAATCTTCGGAATATCTCCTCTAGGTTCTTAAGGTCTTCTTCAAAAGACCCGTCTAACATTATCACGTCATCTAGGTACACCAGACATGTTTTCCAAGACAGTCCACGCACTATCGACTCCATCAAACTTCAGAAGTAGCAGGGACATTGCATAATTCAAAAGACATGACCTTGAACTGCTATAATCTAGTTCCAATTATAAACGCAGTTTTCTCTTTATCATTTGGTTCCAAGCCTACCTGCCAGTACCCGCTTTTTAAGTCCAAAGTCGAAAACCATTTAGATCCGGATAGAGTATCCAAGGTGTCATCAATTCTAGGCAACGGATAGCTGTTTTTCTTTGTGACATTGTTTAGCCGCCGGTAGTCTATACAAAAGCTTGTGTACCCATCCTTTTTCTTGACAAGCACTACCTGGGATGCCTATGGGCTATTCGCGGGTTCAATCACTCTCTGTTTTTCCATGTCTGTGATAATCTGCCAGACTTCCTTACGCTTTGCCAAAGAAAGCCGCCTGGGATATTGTCTTATCGGTTGCGCATCTCCAGTATTGATCCTGTGTTGAACAACATTCATCCTTCCTCTCTCACCATCATCCAGTGCAAACACGCCTCGATATCGTCTGACCAGTTCTTTTACCATGTCCAGTTGGTCGCCGTTTAGTCCTTGACATTGAAGATATCAACATATCCAGCAATTTCTATGAGCAACTGTTGGCTGGTTTAACTTTTATGTCGTCCACACAACGTTTAATATGGCATACTGCAATGCAACTTCCCATAATCTTTCTTCAGGGTCACTCTATGCGGATTAATGTTTAGCACTCTTACTGGTATCATATTCTGAAACTTAATCAATGTTCTTCCAATCAGTAATCCCTCCTGATCCATTCCCGATTCAGTTACTTCCATCATGCATACCTGTCCTTCTCGGAGCGTACCATCCAGCCGTCCCATTACTATCATTTTCGCCTTCTCGGGTATTTTCATATCACCATCCCTTGAAATGGAATCTCGTCATCATATATCAAAAGCGCATTTTCTTTCATGTTCACATGAAACCCATATTCTCTCATGAGATCCATTCCCAAGATCACTTTTCTGTAATTTCAGCTACCAACACCGATGATTATTAATTAGTTTGTCTCCAATTCCCAAAGTTACGGCAGTCTCTCCGTGAGTAGAAATTTTCTTACCACTTGCCGTTCGAAGACATATCGATACAGGTACCACTTTTCCTCGACTAACCAAATATGGTCTCACAATAGTCCTTATCGCTCCTGTATCCACGAGTAATCGGACAACTCTACCATTAATTCTACCATCGATATAAATGCTGTCCGGACTTTCCATCCACGATGTAGCACAGGTGATAATATTCGCTGCACTACGTTGTGCTGTCGACGTTAGCCCCCTTGCATTGACCTGTTTAGCTCAACCGGTTGATTCTTTGGTTGAGTACAGCGTCTCTGTATATGACCAATTTCACCGCAGTTCCAGCATCGCAGAGCCCATCTCCGCGGTCGTTGTCTTTCTAGCCCTTCCGCCTTTTGCTTTTCAAACACACGGTTGATTATTTCTTCTATGCTGTTCTGCAATTGACCAGGTTCTTCTAACGCAGACCGAACTTTGTGACTCATCCTGTATGATGTCTGCCTAGCTGCTTCAAATTCAAGCGCATGAGCCAGTGCTTCATCTAACATTTTTGGCCGTGCTAATCTTAGCGCTTGCTGTATTTCGCCATTTTTAACGCCATCTACAAATGTTTGAACAGACAGTTCGAGGAAACTATCAGATGTCGTTGGGTATGCCGATCTAACTAATCTGGCAATGTCAGCTTCGAATTCTTGCAGGCTTTTACTTGTCTTTTGCGAGTGGTTCTTAACTTGTGGTAAACCTGTTGAAGGTGAGTGTCTGCATATCTCATCTCAAGCTTCGATGTTAAGAGGCCGTAATCATTTTGTTGGTGATCGGGAATCGTTTACAAGATGTTAAGAGCTTCCCCACCCCCCCCCCGAAGAGCCTTCTCTTTTTTGCACCAACTGTTGGCTATTGCAGCAGCTTTAAGTTGTTTCAAATACGTGGGCCAAGGTGTTTTACCATCGAATGTGGGCGGTTTCACTTTAAATTTTGACGGTAATGACTCCATGCTTCTGATTTCTGGAATGTTCTGATTTATAACTTGGTTTGTTAATCCAAGTGGCCGTGTTGTTGGTGAAATCATTTGTTCTTGCAGCCTCAACACATCTTCTTCCATTTTTACCAATTTACTGTTCAACTTTTGCTCAACTGTTTTACCTGTTCAGTGACATCTTTTTTCAATGCAATGGAGCTTTCCATTAATCTTTGTTCTAACGTGTCTGTTTTTTCATTCAACTTTTCTTCTATTTTTGCAGCATTTTCACTTAACTTTTCTTCCATTTACTTAGCATTTTCATTTAACCTTTCGGTAAGGTTTAATTCTCGTTCAACTGACTTCATTACGTTTTCACTAAGTGTCTCTTCTAGTTTAGCAGACCTCTCTTTCATTTTCTTAGCGTTTTTACTAAACCTTTTTTCCGTATTGGATTTAAAATCCTTAAGAAAATTCATTAAAGTTTCTGCATCCAGTTTACCTTGGCTTCTTGTAACTGGCATATACAAACTACTCAAATGTCTTTAGACTTAATTAATCACCCAACACAGCCTGACAACAGTGTAGCGGGCTACTATTAACGTGTTTCACCAATTTAAAACAAGTAATAACAAGTCTTTATTACTCACTGTTCACAAGTCTAATTAACAGTATATGCCTTATTTATAGATGTTTTCTGTCCAATTACAATGAAGCACTATCACACTATTGCTATTTACTAAATTCTTAACCATAGGTCTATTAACAACACCAACACCACTATTTATTTATTACACTTTTGTCTATTTATGTATTTTACAAACTGGTGGTACAATATACACGTTCACATAACACAGATTTATATTTACTAAAAACTTTCAGAACGTAACGAGATGATTTATATGCGACATTCTGATATGGACTAACTCCTACATTAATCACCCTATAATTAAATAGATGACTCATACTCCGGTATATGCTAGAAAGTTCTCAGTTTCTGTAGTATATACATTGCTTACGGCGCTTGTGTGGTTGATGGATTGCCTAATAGTATCTCGTAACAATACATATTCTAGAAGGTGAATTATTTAATTTTAATTGAACAATCTTTATTATTTATATTTCAGCAATGGAAGGACATTGCTGATCCACCAAACTGCAATGGCATTATTTACGATGGTGCTGCCCTTTTCTGTCTCCCATGAATTCAAAAACTTTTATTTAATATTTTAACTTAGAATTAAAGCCGTATGTAAAGAAGAAGGCGCTTAGGATGGGAACTGTTAGAGTCGATCTAGTTTGGGATCAATACAAGGCTGACAGCACTAAAAGCTGTTCCCGAGAAGAGAGAGATCGTGGTATTCGACGACAGGTCACATCTAACTGCCACCCAACTGGAATGATTTTCTTAAAAATCCACAGAACAAAGAAGAAGTTTTTTCGTTTTTAGCCAACAGCTTTATTCAGACGGAGAGCACAATTCACCACGTCTCCAACGTTAGAGATGTAATTTGTTCATCAATCGTAGCCACTTCATCGCTGGATAGCCAAAAATGTAGTAGCATGGTAGAATAATTTTAGGCGTTGCCGGGGATCAATGTAGTAACCGTAAGACTACGGATCCCAAGGTCCTGGGTTCGAATCCCGACACTGCCGACTGCTTGAAAAATGGCAGGTGAGCATTTTTCACAAAAATTACGCCCTTGTTAGGATTAGAGGTTAAATGGAGGACCCGTGTATGAGTGTTGTCACGCACGTTAAAGATCCCTACCTTGCTTGGAACAGTAAGGGTTCGGCAAAATTCAAAATTTTTCAGGTACAAAAACTCACTTCCTGGCCAATGCAGTACTTTCAATGGGATCATTGGAAAAGCACATGTAGGGGTAGAATAATTTTACAATGTAAAAGCATGACAAAAAATGGTGCAGAATTGTTAGTCATACATATAGTTGATACTGATGTTGTTTTGGCCATAGCATTTGTTTAAAACTATGAGTTCTGGGATTACAGGAGTTGTGGGTACTATTCGCCACAGGACAAAAGACGAGATATATATAGCAGCACATTTAATTGCATGTATAATAATCACAATGTAACATATTAAAAATGATTATTTGTTTGGTTGTTCTTTGATAGATGTTTTAACATTATTTACTTCCTTAGACGTACTGGGCGAGAAATCGTTTGCACTTTCCGGTTTTGACGCTTTTACGGAGTGTGACAGTGTCTCCTTCTTTTCATACAAGGGAAAGAAATCTGCATGGAGAACTTGGGAATCCAATCCTGCAACGACTGAAGCTTTTAGTAGCATATCTAGATCTTTGCACTATGTGCCCGAAGATGTGTTTACTGCTTTGAAGTAATTTACTGCCAGGTTTTACGATCCTCATGGCTCATCCGGGAGTATGGATTTTGTACGAAAGGAATTTTTTGCACAGAAAGAAAACCACCCCACTTAATTCCTCCGACATAAAATTATCTAAAGAAAGCACATGTTAAGGGCCGCTTGTCAAGTTGGTAATGTATGGGATCATGCAGATATTGCCGAAGACAATATTCGTACTCCAGAGGGTTGGGGATGGATTAAAAAAAACAATAACTGGTCTTCCTATGGTCTGATCTTCCTGAAATATGGGAAGCGTGCAGAGAATTGGCAAGGTACAGGCGTAAAATAGGCTGTATAAGCAACCGCTGCACCTGCAAAAAGGACAATCTTGCATGCACCTAACAATGCTCATCATGGAAAGGAGATTGCGTATTTCGATATTTTACGTCACAATACTTCTAAATTTTTATTGTCCTCTTTTAGATATTGATATATCCTCGGGCGCCATCTTGTGCTGTTTACCTATTTGATACTATAGAAAACTCGTTATAATGTAAATAGTATAAAAAAATTGAAGTTTAGAACAAAGTAGTTGTTAAGCACCTTTTTATTAATACAGGCCGCCATCTTGGATTCTCTGTACTTGTAACAAAGTGGTGCGGGCCAAATCACTATTTATCGCCTAAATCACCTCTATGCCAAAGCATTTGTTTCTATGATTATTTGAAACGATTTTTCACGTACCGCTAGTACTATGAAGTAGGTGGAGGTTTTAAAAAATTAATGGCAGAGGTTGCGCCTCTTTATAAAATGTCTGTTAGGATTGCTTTTAAAAATTTGATTGACAAAAAATATGAGGTTGTTGTTGATATTTTTAAAGCAAAAATTCAAACATGTAACTTTAACAGTAGATATTTGGACAACCATTCAAAAAATAAATTTTTTAGGAGTCACTTTTCAATATATTGTCGATCTAATGTTAGAATGTGTAACATTAGGTGTTATACAATTGTGAACCCCTTACAGCACAATAAATATCTTCTGAACTTTTAAAACTTCTTAGCGAATGGAACTTGGATACCAAGAATGTCATAGCAGTGGTTACTTATAACCGGTGCTACGCACAATGACTTAGTCCAAAAAAAGGAAGAAAAAAGAAAAAGAAATTGACCGGGCTCAATCGGTGAGTGGGCGGGGCAGAATACCTACACAAATTAAATCAGGCTGAAATAAAAGTAAACAAATAACACACTCCTAACCATAATCATACAATTTCTAATTAACAAAAAAAATAAAAAATTAATTAGGTACAAAAGCATAATGGTACCACCAAATAAACAATCCGTAATTACAAGTTACATATATTTACAATATTAACAGGAATCCTCTCTAACATGCAGAGTTGCCGTTTTTAGGTTTACGTTATTTCGCAACACAACAAAATCCGAAAAGAACACCAAAAACCACAGCTCTTAATGGTAGTAAATATAAAAATTATGCATGCCTCATTGGCAGGACAATATCTTAACTACTAAAAATTTAGCACAAAAAAATTAAAGCACATGGTAACCCAACAGTTATAACTCATCCTCGTACGCCTACGATCACTTACAGTAATCCGTTTAAGGCCACCAAGTGTGGTTACCAAATGGTGTCAATTAGTACTTACGCACTCACCCTCGAGTTGCTGCCATCGGACCGGCTCCTACCATATCTAATGACGGGGCGAAGGAGAGGGGCGCGTGATCCCACCTTGGGATTGTCCTTCCATTACAACAAAGGGCGACCGATCATCCATCGTAGCCTTAAGGGCCACCGGAAGAAGCTATTGTAAGTACAAGTAAAATTAATTTATTGATGTCAAAAAGTACAATTTTACTAAACCATAAATACCCATTACGCTGTGAGGCGTGCGCAAAATTTTCGTAAGAAAAACAAAATTGAGAAAACCAAAATGAATGTTTTCGTAGTGTGAGTTGAAAAACAAATGAATATTAATTTCGTTTCACTAATGACCAGAGCTCAAAGTAATATTGTTGCTAAGGATTAAAACTAGAAAAACACGGTTTTATCGGATAGTACGCGGCTTCTATTCGACGAATTTTTCGATGAAAAACACATAAGAATGAATTTTTAGATACCTAGAACAAATTGTTATAGCACAAACTTTACGTTGAGGAATTCTGAGAAACAGTATTTATTATTAATAGGCGGTAGGATTTAAAAACAGAAATAGAATTTATACGAACGGAGAATGCATTAACTAAGGAAAGAATTATCCTAAATTACCGAATTAATTTTCGTTCTTAAAGCAAAAGGAATTTGACTTGAAAATCATTAGACAGCGTATTTATTATTAATTATAAATTAACGATTTTATTTAACAGTAGAAATGGAATTTATTCGAACGGATAATGAATTAACAAGCGAGAAAAAGGGTAATTAATTTGTGCTGAAAATAAACGTATCACGGGGCCAACATTATAAAAGCTATTTATAACATATTTGGAAAACATAGACACATACCGTGTTTTGCACGCTCATTAAATTTTGTTTTTGAGAATTCTATTTCAAAAACGTAAGGATTTGTAGTATATTTGGTGTATATAAATTACGCCTTAATTCGTTACTGCATTAAACGTTGTAAACAACCTTTAATTCGATATACGATCGAACACAACGCGAACAAATTAGTTGGTTACACCTGGACATGACATACAAGATTGATCGGTGTTTGTGTTAAGTGCGGTACGGTCTAATAAACTACTATTATACAAAATATGTATAATGAGATGTGATTGTGTTATTAACTATTAATACTACTTCAAATAATAATAATTAAGTAATATATAAATATAGAGTAAACAAATTAAGTACAAACTAAAGCGACGTGTTAGTGTTTCCACGCTATGACGACAGACGCCTGATTCAAATGCAATCTACAAAGGGATACTCACCTGTTGGATTAAAGTTCAAGGTTACTACTTACATTTATGTTATATTACAATACATAACAGGATTGTATGAATTTTTAAGTAAAGTTTGAACAGTTGCTACATGATTTGTACAAAGTACAGTTGTTTCGTATTAATTAAAACTCAAATTATATAGAAAAATAAAGTTGTGCAGTGCGCTTGCGCCTTTTATAGTTAAACGCGTACGAAAGTGGTTTTGTTAAGTTTATCGAAGACTCCTCATTCGACCTAGTACCGGAACGGTTGTGTCGGGACAACCTATACAAACAATAAAGTATAGTGCTTGTAACAGTGCATTCAACTGACTCCTCCGGGGGCATTGTAGCAACATTGAAGAGGACCACACACCAAGGACAATATTGGTGAGTGAATTTATGCATTTTGTTTGTCTTTACATGTATACAATTTTCGTATTTAAAGCTCGCGTTTTGTTATACGTTCGCAATACAGTCCGCTAAAACTAATACGACGCGCCAGCACATTATTCAAGTTAATTAATTACAACAATTGCTAATGACCAATTTCGTAAAAAACAACTATAAAAAGGAATTGCAAACGCGAGAATTAAGAAAATTGTTCTAGATGTAAAAACGCGATGGAACTTGCTGCGTGCATTGGCGTAACATAAAAAAACAAGAGATAGAAAGAAAGCAAGTAAGTCCGGGCTCAGGCGGCGAGTGGACGGGGTCTTATAACTATAGCTAAATTAAAAAAAGAAACTTGAAATAAATAGAGGAAAAAAATATATACACTCACTCATTCACACTCAGAACAAAACATACAACGGAAAAGAAAGAACTTATAATTAAAAAAAATATTTACACAACACAATAAAAAGAAATTATTCAAGAAAAATGGCGAGCTGTAGTTTTTAGGCAGCTACCCCCTGACAGTAATTAGAACAAAAAGAAAGAACCAAACGCAACCCTAAAAACCACAGCTCTAGAATATCGTAAATATACACTTAACCTATTTTTACAAACAATAGCAACAACATTTTCAATTGTGCCAGCAAGTCTTTAAACAATTTTTCATTAATAAGTAGTATATTTTTCGTGATTTATAACCAAATAGTAAAGCATTAGTCAAAAAAAAGTAGTAAATACCAAAATAGATCAAGAAATTTCCTACCTAAGAATTCAACTTGGAAATGCCATATTTTAATGGTAAAACCCCAGGCGTTCTGGTTCCGAAGTCAGAAGCGCATACAGAGAAAACAGAAAAAAGGAATTCACCCTCGAGTTACTGGCATCGGGGTGGAACCAGTCGCTGGTCTCCGTCAGCAAACAGGCAGTCTTACGTAAGGCAGAGCGCATTTGGCTTCGCATTCCCAGAAGAAGCGACAGCTCAAGGGATTAACGTGTCCCCCGCAGGAAGCTAGAATAGTTACGAACAATAAATTAATTTATTGAAACCGAAACGTATTGTTTTATATAAACTCCATATACTCACCACGCTAAATAATGCGTGCCGAAAATTCGCATCAAGAAAACGAGCGAAACAATAGAACGTGTTTTCTGGTTGCTAATCGAACAGCAAATGAATTGTTACATTTGTTAAAGCACCAAAGCAAGGAAATAAACCAGGAAAACCCTAATTTTATTAAAATAAATTCGCCGAATTCTTTAAAAAGGGAAAACACACCAGCATTTAATTATTAAAATACTTGGAAAGTCGCCTATCTAATTAAAGCGTAAATTCCACGGGACGAAATTCTTAGAAAGGATATTTATCTTTCTAATAAAGCACAAAGATTTATCAACTGACATAGATAGGATATTTATTATTAATTGCAATACAAATTTTAATACACGAAAGGGTTATTTTTAATTAACGGAATTAATTTTTGTGTTGAACGCCAAAGGAATTTAAGGTAAAAATTATTGTTTATACACTAATTAATTATTTACCAAAATAAACGTAACAAATCATACGTATTACATAATTGCCCCAGGAATGTTTAGTGCAACTGAAATTGAATATTTAAAAAACTTTTGTAATTAATACAACCAATTAAGAAAAAGACAAAGAAGTTTATAGGAATAAATTTACCGCTCTCAGTAGAGTAATACCCTTGGTACATTGCGTCATTGCTTAATACACCAATAAAATTAAACCTAAGTCGGCGTAAGGGCAAAAATTTAAGGAAGCATTGTTGACAAAGATTAATAAAAGGCTTGGGCAAATAGAAAAATCGTGTATAGTAGCTACCGCTACCCTACTTGTCCCACGTTTCAAACAACTACATTTTCAGGAACCGTTAGCTTGTTCAAACAACACTAATTTTTGAAACGTGAAATTGTCGTCAATCTAGCCGCTATTCCAGAATCAAAGCTCAGATAGTGACAATTACACTGAATCTAGAGATTTTGATATATGGGAGCATCACAAAATAAATTGATCATTCAAAATACCAAAAGAGTAATAGTTACAATGCCTCGACCCAGCAAGATGAAGTGGGTCAGTATTTGCATATGCCCGTGCATATCTTAAGTAAGGTCTCACTTTTAGTTTGGGAGATGAAACACTAGCTTCCTAATTTGTACAAAGAATCACAAAAATATTAGGAATTGTTGCTACTTCAGTACCTTCTGAGCGATTATTTTCTAAAGCAAGTGCAACAGTAACAAAAACTCGAAAGGGTTGTCAGGAAAAAAACAATCAAAGCTGCTACTCCTACAATCTGTTGCAGGTGAATATTTGCACTAGTTAGTAACTACGTAATTAAAATTATCTATAATGAATTTCCTTGTATGGATATTGCCATCCCTGAAAGCGACTAATACTTGGACTTTTTACAAGCCCAATATGTATGTAAGTGTTCATTGGTCTGTGGCCATGCGCAATGCATCAAAGTACCCGATGTTACAACCCTCTCCGCTAACTCGGAAAGTTACTCTTCGTTCCCTCAACACACTCATGTAAACGACACGATTGATAGTTAATGGAGAAAATGACCTATAGAATGTATTGTTTTATTAACAGAAAATGTGTGGTATGGTATTAAATGAAAATGCCTTTGTGAACATTCGACCAACTTTACGCACTAGTAGAAGATTATTAAAATTTGTTATTTTTATAGACAGGCAATTTATGTATTTATTGTCTACCACCAACAGTTGACTTAATAAAACGCGTGAGGTCTTATACCCGAAGTAGGTACATTCGTATGCTTTTTGCATCATAAGAAAATAATTTATAAATACGTAAGAGTCACATAACAACAAACGCTCATTTGTACACAATTCATGTAATTATTCGGTATTATGCAAAAGTGTTTTCAAAATCCAGATGTCTTCACATACTAACGAACGTTTATTCGCATGCAATATGTGTGATTATTCCGCCCTACAAAAAATTACTGTACAACTACATATGCGGTCACATACTAACGAACGTCCATTTGTATGCAATTTGTGCAATTATTCCGCATCACATAAAAGTACTTTAGAAATACATATGCGGTCGCATTCCAACGAACGTCCATTCAAATGCAATTTGTGTAATTATTCCGCATCACATAAAGGTGCTTTACGAATACATATGCGGTCGCATACTAACGAACGTCCGTTCTCGTGCAGTTTGTGTTATTATTCCGCATCCCAAAAAGGTACTTTACGTATCCATATGATGTTACATACTAAAGAACGTCCATTTGAATGCAATTTGTGCAATTATTCTGCATCATATAAAAGTGTTTTACAAAGACATGTACGATCACATTTTAACGAGGATCCACTCACATGCATTTTGTGTCATTTCTCCACGTTACATAAAAGTAATTTAAAAATACATATGCTATCTCATACCAACAAAAGTACGTTTGCATGCAATTTCTGCAGTTATTCCGCATCAAACAAAAGTGTTTTGCGGAGGCATATGAGATCGCATACTAACGAACGTCCATTTGCATGCAATTTCTGTAATTACTCCGCATCGCGAAGAAGTACTTTACAAAATCATATACGCTTGCATACAAACACAGGTCAATTTGCATGTAGTTTGTGTAATTATTCCACGTTACATAGGCGTAATTTAAAAGGACATATGCGATCGCATACCAACGAGCGTCCATATGTATGCAACGTATGTGATTATTCCACATCACATTTAAGTAATTTAAAAACACATGTGCGATCGCATACCAAGACACTACGGGTAATATGCAATTTGTGTAATTATTCCGCATATCATAAAAGTAAATTACGAGTACATATGCGGTCGCATACCAACGAACGTCCATTCTCATGCAGTTTGTGCTATTATTCCGCATCACAGAAAGGTACTTTACAAAGCCATATGAGGTCGCATACTAACGAGCGTCGACTTGTATGCAATGTGTGTAATTATACCACATCAGCTAGTGCTAATTTACAAATACATATGCGGTCACATACCAACGAATGTCTGCTTACATGCAACTTCTGCAATTATTCCGCATCACATAAAAGTACTTTGCAATTACATATGTTGTCGCATACCAACAAACGTTCATTTGTATGCAATTTGTGTTATTATTCCGCCTCACAGAAAGGTACTTTACAAAGCCATATGAGGTTGCATACCAACGAGCGTCCACTTGTATGCAATTTGTGTAATTATTTTACATCGTATAGAAGTAATTTACAAATACATATGCGATCACATACCAACGAATGTCTGCTTACATGCAATTTCTGCAATTATTCGGCATCACATAAAGGTACCTTACAAATACATATGCAGTCGCATTCCAACGAACGTTCATTTGTGTGCAATTTGTGCAATTACTCCGCATCAATTAAAGGTAATTTAAAAACACACTTGCAGTCACATTTTAAAGAACGTCTATTCGCGTGCAATTTGTGTAATTATTTTGCATCGTATAAAAGTACTTTACAAATACATATGCGGTCGCATACAAACCCACGTCCATTTCTTTGCTATTTGTGTAATTATTCCGCATCACTAAAAACTATTTTACGAAAACATATACGGTTGCATGCTAACGAGCGTCCATTTGTGTACAACATCGTATAAACATACGTTAGAAGTTTATATATCCACGCACACTAAGCATCTACTGTTCGTATGCAATTTGTGTGATTATTCCGCATCACTAAAAGGTTATTTAAAGAAACATTTACTGTTGCATACCAACGACCATCCATTTGCATGCAATTAATGTAATTACTCCGCAATAAAAAATGGTAATTTACAAACTCATGCGCAGTCCTATACTAAGGAACGTTTATTGGCAGTTAATTTATGTAATTATTCTGAATCCCTCGAAACTGTCTTGAATGTTCGTATCTTCGCACATGCTAACAAACGACCATTCGTGTGTAATTTGTCTAATTCTGCCACACCAAAAAAATATTTCCAAAAAGCATTTTGTGTCCCATACTTAGGAGTGCCCATATCGTTGCACTTCTGTAATTTTGTGTATCACGAAATGTCTTCTACAATGACATGTGTAATGTTGTAGTTATATACGCGTTTGTTTGCAATATGTGAAAATTCTACATCACTATAAAATAATTTGAGCTAATGTGCAACCCCATACTAACTAACATACGACCATTTACATCAATTGTACGTTATTATGTTTCGTCAGAGAAAAATCGTTTACGAAGACATACTAATACTTCAGTGTTGGGTAAAGCACCTTGTAAAAGTATTTTAATTACCAAGCACTAAATACCACAACCAAGTGATTTACAGTATAAACTATGAAATACTTTTAATTTCAAGCGGTTTTGTACTGTCAAACGTAGTAGTTGAAATCCAAACCATCTAGCACCAAATCTTTATGGTAAAGTAGTTGAAGTCTCTGGAATATATGCTTTTTTGGCACTCTAAGCTTCTGCAATTGCACAAACATATTCAACTCGCAATAGGTTCTGTTATTGTTACTGTAGTAGTCCAACTAAACTTATTTGAAAGGGATTGGGATCGGGATATCAATTTAAATTTAAGGTAGATTAGATGAGGTTGATAAGGGATTAAATGTTAAATGGGGATTATTTTTAGACACTGACTTTTATTTATGATATACATTGTTTTAAGGAATGATTTGTGTGCCTATATGATTTAGAGTTATTCACTGTATACGCCTCCGAACATTGTAGATGTAAATTAATTGCGGTAATTGCGAAAAGCTAATTAGGAGAGATAAAGTGGACTGTATAAAATTTAAAGGATATTTAACAAGCAACAGATAATTAAATGTTCTTAATCACATCAAAGCAGAAGCGTTTACTATAGCACTCACCTGGTTGTTTACGATGTCGTGCCAATGCAAAAAAACAATGTAGCATCTAATCTGCCTCGTGCAGGGAAGCGAAGCACACATTTATTACAATAGCGGTGTTCTACAAAACAAGCGGTTCATGCACAATAGCGATGCGAACAGTCGAAAAACAAATCGATTGTCTTAACAAAGCGGTTCATCTAATTACCTCCACGTAGAACGTGTAAACACGATGCGGTGTAGTCGACTACTAGAGCGAAACTCTGCATGTAGAACGTGGAAAACTAGCGATGCGACGAGATCGAACGACGAGACGAGACTCTGTCTGGTTTGGCGTGTTTTCCAGTTGAGCACTACACTCTTCGCACATGCTGAGTAACGTTTATCACTCACGGCACTGTTGCGTGCTTAGTAAACACATTGGACTTTTGCACTAACAAATTTAATTTTACCGCGGCGAATTTAAATAACCAACAAGCTCAATGTAATAATAAATTTTAGTTTTAAATGTTTACAATATAAACGGAACAGTAGGTAAACTATTAAATATTTTAAAATTTTCTTTTACGTATGGATAGAGACGTATTAGTGGATATTCTAAAATTATTTTGAAATTATACATGGTGTTCCAAACACTAAGTAAATAACAAAGTTGTGTTTTTAACCTTTTTTAACTTAAATCCAAAAATGTAATAATTTACAGGGCTGTTATTTAAAAATTAGTGTTTGGAACATCCTGTATAATTTTAAAATGTACTTCTAATATGTCCCTATCCATAAGGGAAAGAAAATTTTAAAAATATTTAATAGTTTACCTACAGTGTTCTGAGGCGTATACAGTGAATAACCCTGTATAGTGATAAACGGGATTGCTATTAGTATAAGGGTGTTCTTCATTATGTTGGGATTTTATACGAATTTCATAGGGCAGGTCAAGAAAAGAGATATAGATGTACCTTTTAATATTTAATTAGGGCCTGCATAGAGACTAGGGACTAATTGCTGGCGAAACAATAATAATAACAAAAACAAGTAGGTTTTTGTTTAGTTTTGAGAGTGTAGTGTTAAAAAGGTGATTTTTTAAACCTTTTAAAAATTTGTAACTTAGATTAAATACAAAAGCAATTATGATAAAAAATTACATTACAATTACTAGAATTCGTTCCACGAGCGAATAAAGTAGAGAGCAGATCGTACTGAGAGTCATTTACATCACAAGAATATCACGAGTGGTAAAATTCAAAATAGTGGGCGGGGTCTTATACCTATAGCTAAATGAAAAAAAAGAAACCTGAAATAAATAGACAAAAAAATTTATATAAACACTCACTCATTCAAACACAGAACAAAACATACAACGGAAAAGAAAGAACTTATAATTAAACAAAATATGTACACAACACAGTAAAAAAAATTATTTATGAAAAGGGACGAGCTGTAGCTTTTAGGTAATATTTTTAGAAATTTATAACCAAATAGTAAAGCATTCCTCCAAAAAAAAGGAAAGCAGTAAGTACCAAAATAGTTCAGTAAAGAATTAAATTTAGGAAGGCCATCTATGAACGATAAAACCCCAGGCGTTCTGGTTCCGAAGTCAGAATCGCATCCAAAGAAAAAAAAAAGACTCACCCTTGAGTTACTGACATCGGGGTGAAGGCTGTCGCTGGTCTGCGTCAGCGAACAGGCAAGCTTACGGCCAAGCGGAGCGCATTGGACTTCGCAGTCCCCCAAAAAAAGCGCAGCTCAAGGGATTAACGTGTCCCCCGCAGAAAGCTAGAATAGTTACGAACAATAAATTAATTTAATGAAGCCAAAACGTATGGTTTTATATACAAACTCCATATACTCATCACGCTAAATACTGCGTGCCGGAAATTAGCATCAAGAAAACGAGCGAAACCAAACAACGTGTTTTCTGGTCGCTAATCGAACAGCAAAAGAATTGTTACATTTGTTAAAACACCAAAGCAAGGAAATAAACCAGGAAAACCCTAATTTTATTAAAATAAATTCACTGAATTCTTTAAAAAATAGAGAACATACCAGCATTTAATTATTAAAATACTTGGAAAGTCGCCTATCTAATTAAGGCGTAAATTCAATGGGACGAAATTCTTAGAAAGGATATTTATTTTTCGAATTAAGCACCAAGATTTATCAACTGACATAGATAGGATATTTATTATTAATTACAATACAAATTTTAATACACGAAAAGGTTATTTTTAATTAACGGAATTAATTTCTGTGTTGAACGCCAAAGGAATTTAAGATAAAAATTATTGTATATACACTAATTAATTATTTACGAAAATGAACATAACAATTCCTAATAATTTATTTAATAAATCAATTCGTTGTATTATACTAGCATGTAATGTGTTTAATTTAGCAAATGTTACAGCGTTCTCTAACGTGGCTAAAATTTGTTGAATTATGGTATTGGATGATATCATTTGATTGAATATCGTGTTGAATTTTATTAGGTCTCGCATTCCTAACATTGTGGTTTGCATGTTACTTTCAAGTGTTAGTATTCTGTTAGTTATACTGTCCTGGTTTTTTTACTAATTTACTTAATGTAACATTGAATTTTATTATGATTTACTGGGTTAGGGATATTTGATTTCTAACAATAGTCTTTATGTCATTCTGGTTTTCAATTAGTTGTTGTATTGCATTGTCATATCGTTCGCAATCTTGTTGTCCAAATTACCTGTGATCGCTTTTATAATATTGCCTAATCTGTTAATAAAGCCTCTTTTCTGTCTTGTGATTTGGTCTGTTGGTATCAATCGAGTGAATTTGTCGTTTGTGTTCTTTAAGATGTTCTCTATTATGTTTTGTATTTTAGCATGTCAGTAAGTAAGGCCGGTCTGACTTCAAAACTGTGCACGCGTATGTTTTTCAATGTAACATACGCGTGCACCGTTTTGAAGTCAGACCGGTCTTATAGTACTTTCAATGGAACATACGTGTGTGACTTCAAAACACGCGTATGCTACGTTAAAAAAATGTAAGTGCGTGCAGAAAAAATGTGGAGCTGTTTTGAATTCGGTTCCCTAGCGAGAAGTTATAAAGTAGGTCAGATTCATAATATCACATTTATTTATTTATTTATTTAATAAGAAACATGCAGGCTTATTAGCTTAATTACATGTTTCTTAGGTAACTACAACAAAACAGATTCTTAATGTGAATACTGCAACAAATTAATTTACAATTATACAAAGCACTTGTATGCACAGATCTGAATAAATATATGGTAACTAAATTAATAACAAAGTAACAAAGTAAGGGCTCAGTTACTACTTAGTTAAAACTTAATTATATACTAAGTTTAATTCCTAAACGATATTACTATCAGGATGTGAGTGATTTTTCCTACGCAGTCACAGTATATTTAGCAAAACTATTCATATTTTACAGCTGTGATCTATAAACAGCAAGACTGTCTCCAAATAATTGGCATGATGTTCTTTTACTTACATCATTGAAGATTATAGCAAGCCTTAGAACTGGAGACTGAGTTCCAACGGTGGTTCTTTAGCGAGCAACATATAGTAAGGCAGTGTTACTAAATACGCGGCCTGGCACATAAATACCAAATTTGGATAATAAATCTGGACTATCTATACTATTGTTAAATATCTTATACAGGAAGATTAATGCAAAAATACACCTACGAATTTCAAGGTTTGTCATATTGAACTCTGTCCTAAGTGGCGCGTAAGATTCAAATGCAGGTGCAACTTTATATTTTTTTATGTAAGAAATTTATTTTGTATTTTTTCCACCATCTTTATATCCTTTATTTTATACGGGGCCCATATCATTGAGGCATACTCCAAGTTGGGTCATATCAGCGTCTTAAACAACACACAAAAGCTTTTTATAGAGGTAAAATGAATACTATTGCGCATGATATAACCCAACATCTTATAACTCGCTTTACAAACCTTTTCCAAATGAATGTCAAATTTAAAATTAAATTGAAAATGTACGCCGAGGTCTGTTATATCCGAAACCTGTTGTAGTGTATCCGTGCCAATTTTGTATAGGTATGGTGTAATATATGTGTTCAATGAATATGTCATATAATAACATTTCTGGGTATTAAAATACAATTTGTTTAATATGCTCCATTGATATAACGAATTAATATCTGACTGTATGAGGAGTCTATCTGTAGCAACATTAATTTCTTTGTATATTTTTAGGTCGTCCGCATAAAGTAAACAGTTACAAAATAGTCGTTAATGAATATAATAAATAGGAGAGGTCCCAAATTTGATCCCTGCGGTACACCCGATGTGGCTAGATAGTACTCTGAGAACGTTCCTCTGCATGTAACAAACTGCGTTCTACCTATAAGGTAAGATTTAATTAGTTCTAATAGCTTCTGGCTTAGTCCAAATAGATGTAATTTTTTTAGCAGTATACAATGGTCTACTTTATCAAACGCCTTTGAAAAGTCCGCATATATAACATCAACTTGAATATTATTTTCAAGTGCCCTTGCTACATCATCACAGAATATAGACAGATTTGTAACAGTGGAACGCTGTTTTACAAAACCATGTTGCTGCAAAGTTATGTAGCTTTTGACGTGACTGTATATTTTATCGTAGAGAATGAATTCAAGAATTTTAGCTGGTGTAGATAATAATGATATTGGACGATAATTGGAGAACAATCGCCTATCCCCATTTTTGTATACTGGGGTGACTTTTGTAATTTTCCAGGTATTTGGAAATATTTCAGATTTTATAATTAAATTGAATATTATTAAAAGAGGGTATAAAAGGATATTTTTGCAAGCTTTATATATATAGGATGGTATACAGTCTGGGCCAGATGACCTGCCTTTAACTTCTTGAAGGCTATTTCAATTTCATTTAAATATATTTTATTGATGTTCAAAATGCTATTAATAGTTGGAGTTGTTTGATCAATAGACATATCTAATTGCTTTGATTTAGTGTATACAGATTCAAAGTGATGGATGAAACCACTAGCTATATTAGTGTCCGTTTCCAACATCCCATCATTATCTGAATACATTATTGGTTGCAGTCACCCTGTTTTTACATTTTATGTGGGTCCAGAACGACTTTCAGTCACTTGAAAGATTGGTTTCTACATCTTTTATATATTTCCTATAAGCAATGTTTGATTTTCGTTTGAGTTCAGCTCTGACCCTATGGAATTCCTGTATGTAGAATTCCGACTTGTGTCTGCATTTATGAAAGTAAATTTTTAGTTTACAAAGGCGTATTAATTCGGAGTCATACCATTTTGGATATTTATGTTTTAATAATTTTGTTTTAGGAACGGAAACGTCAATACACTTATATATATTTATGTAAAAAATCTCTAGTGCAGTGTTAACATCCTGCTGTTGATTTAGAACGTTCCAATCAATATTTGACAAAGTATCTACAAGTAGGTCAAAATTAGCAAGATTAAAATTGTAGGTAGACCTATTTACGGCGACTTCTGCTAAATGTTTATTGGCGTTTTGCTTTGGTATTGTATACCTCAAGAGTAGTGGTGGGTGGTGTGCATCTATGCACACGAGTGGCATGCAATCTTGACTTATATGGGTCTTACAGTACAAAGCACTAAATCAAGTGTTCTACCCTTAGTATTAGTTACATCGTTACACGAAATTAAATTAAAAGTTGTTAAGAAGTCATCTAGTCTTTTTGAGATGGAGCAACCCTGATGCAAGTTATACGAACTTGAGGTCACCTCGGGAATGTTAAAGTCACCAACAATTATAATATCACAACAGAGCATAGTTTGCAGATGTTTATCAAAACTGTTAAAGTAACATTCATATTTCGCACGTGTAAAGCTAGGTTCAAAGTAAACTGATGATATTATAAATTGTTTTCCATTTAACAATACTTTAACCATCACAGATTGAAAAAAGTTATTATCACTACTTATAAGGGATGACTTAATTGTTTCCTTTACAGCAATCAGTACTCCACCCCCACGTGTTTTATTTGATTGTATTTTATCCCTATCGCAACGATAAATCACATAATTGTCATCAAAAAATTAAGTATTGCTTACATTTTCGTCAAGCCACGTTTCTGTAAGAATAATGATATCATAGTCTTCAAGAGTATGGTTTAGATAAAAGTCATTCAGTTTTGTTTTTAAACCTCTCACATTCTGATAATAAATATTAAATGATGTAATTTCGAAATGGGAGTGCTACTAGTCGCCCCTCTTCACATTTAATTACATATTATTACACATATATAATTTATCGGTTAATTTATTAATCCAGCACCAAATTAAGTACATAAAAAGACTTTAAGATAACAAAAAGACAACTCAATTTAAATTGAAAAGAGATAATTCAAATTTGTATACAATGTGTTCCAACTACAATATTTTATCAGAATTCTTACAAAAAAACAAACAGATAATCTTATTCTAAAGTTAACTTAAACTACTGCAAACCGATTGATAATTTCTTAATCCAAAATTAATATTAAAAGTGAAAAGAATCCAGTCCAAATGATCATTACATATTGTACAGCTGGCACTTTACTCTCAAAATTAGTGTAATGCACCCAACGCAATTAATTCTCGCACGTTATTTATAAAGTGTCTCGTATTTCCAATTTTTATATTTATGATACCGTCATATGTCCAGCAGTTCTGCCAATCATACTTACTGGCTGCTTGTTTAAGTAATTGGTATCTAACTTTGGTCAGGTCCTCGTTAATAGTTATTTCGTCTAACAATTTCTTATTAGCCATCATGATGGTCTTATACCTATGACTGATAAATTTTATTATAATCACTCGAGGTTTACCGTGTAGCTTTGGGCCAATTCTATGACATCTATCTATATGTTCACTAGTTAAGTTGATGTTTTTTGACCTGCATAAATTTATAACTTTCATTTCAATATCATCATGTTCACTTTCTTGAAAACCAAAAACCCGAACATTGTTGCGCCGAGAATACATTTCAAGCGAGTCATATTTATCCGCAAAATCAGATGCTATAGCCCGTACTGCATCCTTATTGGCAGCTTCTAACTATTCGAAGATAGTGGACTCAATTTTATTACATACTTGATCAACCAAGGTGTCTATGAACCCAGGTTTCTTAAAAAAAGATTCAAGAGTGGTTTGCACTATATTTGATATTTCCTGCCGGTCCTCTCTTGTTAAGACCATTTTAATTACTATATTATAAATTGATCGTTGCTTTGTTATCTTTCAAAGACAAACAAGTACATGTAATGTTAATATTCAAGACAATTGATATATAGTTAATTTGTAAACATTTAATCTTTTACCGTAATCAGGGCTTTAGTTGAAGAGCAGCAACAACACACGTCTACTTACTACGAATCTTCATCTAAGTCAATTGTATAAAGAATGCTGTATTTATTTAAAGTGGATTCTGATTTATGTTTTTACTTTTGTTTAGAGGCTGCAAATACACATAGGCTGGTTTGACTTCAAAACGTGTCCACGCGTATGGTACGTTGAAAAATGGCCAAAGGCAGATATACTGATTGCATCAATTTCTCATTCTCGCTTTTAAAAAATAACAAGTCTTAGTTATTAAATCGCGAACACAGTTATCTGCAAGAAATATATACTGATTTGTCAAAGACAGACAGACTGATTGGATCAATTTTTCATTCCGGTTTACCGAGAAGTTATAAAGTAGGTCAAATTCAAAATTTCACGCACATATGCTACATTGAAAAATGTAGGTGCGTGCAGAAAAAATGTGGAGCTTTTTTGAATTCAGTTCTCTACAGAGACGTTATAAAGTAGTTCAGATGCATATTATCGCATCTAAGTCATTTGTATTTAATTAAAGTGGATTCTGATTTATGTTTTTTACTTTTTGTTTAGAGGCTGCAAATACACATGGGCCGGTTTGACTTCAAAGTCTGCCCACAGTAGGAAAAGCAGCGGTGGTAATCTAGGTCAATCCTATTTAATATAAGTGAAAGATCTTCGACTTGCAATCATAATAACATAAATTAGTTAACGGAGTGTTGTGTGTAAGATAGAAGCAAGTAATTAAATGCAATATGGATTTTAATACTCTTAATAAAACCACATATCGCAAACCTTATGTAAATTCAAAAGATCTTGTAGTGAATAAGAGGTTTGAAGTTTTGAAAGTGGAAACTGTTAAGACAAAATATGGAGAAAGAGTATTAGTGGAATCAGAAGAGTTCAAAAGTATATTACCATTAAGATATTTTAAATATCTTCAAACACATGGAGTGAAACAATTAAATGAAAGTATTGGTTCAAACAATAACGTATACATAACTAGTAAAAAATCATCTTACGTTACCGTTTACTCGGTATATGCGACACAAAGACAGTTGGTAACGCTAATCTATAATGTGGAAATTAGCGCGCCCATCTGTCAATGACGTCACACACTATGCAAATTATTACACGTAAATGACGAAATATGCAAAATTCATAAAATGTATTATAAAAAACCCCACACACGGGGAACTTACGCGAATAAGTAAGCGTCTCACAGAATTACTTCCTTCAGGGTTGCTCGTGGCTCCCTACCTGATTATTTAAAGATGGCGGCTGCGGGATTTCTTCAGGGTTGCTCCAGCCAACGACTGCGGGGCTCCCTTCAGGAATATTTAAAGATGGATCTCAGGGCGTCCTATGGGATTATTTAACGATGGTTCTCAGGGCGTCCTTCGGGATTATTTAACGATGGTTCTCAGGGCGTAGACTGCTGCTAGGCCAGGTTGCTTCTAGATTTGTATCTTCTTCCTGTATGTAGAGGTAACGACGGGAACGGGTTTATAGGGAACGATAAACAAAGATAAGCAAGAGAAAAACGAATCTACATAATTAAGATAAAGATACGATACCAGACCCAACACCACTGTTGTCGAAGTTCAAAAGCAAAATCCAAGTCCCAGCGTTTTGTGGAAACTCCCCCTTTTCTTCTCCCACACGCGTCGGCGCGATCTGGCGCAAACCCCTCTGTAGTGACGGAAATACGCGCAACAAGTCTTTCAAATTTATGGCGCGAAACTCCCGAACTTATTTAAAAATGTCTAGTGCCAAATTTTTGGCACGTAACAATCAATCGGTCTAACTGTCAACAAAGAATTTTCAGAATAATATGTCACTATTCTAAGAAATTAGTCTATTATGATAATAATATACATCTTGTTCTTTACTGTTTATTTAATTACAACACATCTAAGTCAATTGTATAAAGAATGCTGTATTTAATTAAAGTGGGTTCTGAATTATGTGTTTTACTTTGAGGTTACCGTAAATAAAGATGATTTTAACAACTGTTTCCAAAAGCAATTTGCTATGCAATTATTTTGATTGCATAGGAATAAATGCTCTTGCAATTTTACATTATTTGGAAATTTGCTTATCAATCATACGTTTTATAACATTTGGTATGCATTTTTTTTTATATATACATAAGAATAAAAACTTTTTTAGTTGCTTTGTTTACGTCAGAACATAATTATGTATAAATAGTCAATAAATCTCTACAGATATTAATAAATTTAGCTAGTGATTGTAAAGAACATCCATCATGAATTCTGAAACGGTAGCTGAAGTTAGTAGTGATTTAAAAGTTAACAGTGAAGTGTATGTATATAATTAAATCGGTTGATGAAATTATCAGGCACATCATCATTATTAAGACAAACATAAGTTTATTAAAACTTGCAATTAAGAACAAGGTGTACGAAGACAATCTCCAGGAAAATCCCAGTAGACTGGAGTCTAATTTGGCACTTCTTAAATGTTACCTTGTACGATTGAAACACTTGAAACGCTCTTTAGAATACCAAGGTAAAGGTATTGATGCAACGCTTTCTGGAAGTCATAGGCAAAAGCATTTGGTTTGGCACGATGTAGAATCCTGTTTTGGGAGTCGAAAAATTACGGGACTTATTATCAATTTAAGTTATAAAGATCCTCTAGTGTTCATAGACAAGGCGTTTGCTAGTTTTAAACGCAAGATTGTTGCTTGCTTAAAAAAGTCAATGTTGAAAGTTAATGTAATATTTACCGCTAACTTTGTTAAGCCTACAACTGCTGAAACAGATTTGAGGACGTTTCCTACTGCAAATTGTCACATCGATATAAACACCAATCTCAAGCAGTGGTATACGGAGAACGTATTGGCCGAGATGTCGAAGCGATTGGAAGAATTTAGCGAAAAGGATTCAGGTTGGGCAATCCAAGAACTTTTACGCTTGAAGGTAAATATAAACAATCATGATCCGCTTAAAGAAGGGTGTTCAACGTTTGTTCCGGTTCCGGACTCTATAGCAAAAAAATGAGCTGTGGAAATGTAATAAATAACGACCAACATTGCCTTCTTTGGGCCTTGGTTTCCGCTTTACATCCCGCTAAACAAAATCTTCATAGAATATCTAGCTATCCACATTTTGATACAGTATTACGCTACAATTCCATTAAGTTTCCAATTGCATTAAAAGACAAAAAAAAATTAGAAGCTCAACAATCTCGCAATTAACCTATATTGCATAGAAAATACTAAAATACTCCCATTTTGTTTAAGTGAAAATTTAGAAAAAAGAAAACCTATTAATCTGTTAGTTTTAAATAACGATTCCTTACAATATTCTCGTCCGACAAATGCTAATGAGAATCACTTTCATTTTACTTGGATTAAGGATATGTCAAAATTATTTGCAAAACAGTTGTCTTCACATCACCATAGAAAATTTTTTTGTTATAGATATTTAAATAATTTTAGTACAGCAGCATTACTTAAGCATCATTTGAATCATTGCAAAAAACAGAATACTTGCTCAATAAGATTACCGAAAGAATCTGAAAAGTATCTAAAATTTAAACATCTCCACTACCAAGAAAAGGTATCATTTGTAGTTTATGCAGATCTCGAAAGTATATTAGAACCATGCAATGAGCCGAAGGCAATATTAAACACAGTCCGTTACCAAAGACATATACCCTTTAGTGTAGCGTACTATTTGAAATGTTCGTATGATAATAAATATTCCAGATTTCAATTGTATCGCGGAAAGGATTGTATAGAATGGTTTGTTGCTCAATTGAAACTAATTTCACAAACGACGAATAAAATTTTCTGTAACCCAAAACCTATGAATCCTTTAACAGAAGAACAAAAGTCAGCATTTAAATTTGCCCTTCACTGTCACATTTGCAATAAACTTTTTAGAATAGATGAAATTAGAGTTCGCGATCACTGCCATTTTACAGGTGAATTTCGAGGAGCGGCTCATCAAGATTGCAACATCAATTAGCATAATTCTTGTATGATACCAGTAGTTTTTCATAACTTATCAGGGTACGATTCGCATTTCATTATTAAAAAAATTGCGTTAGGGTTTTCAGGTTCGTTAAGCATTCTATCAATAAATAAAGAAAAATGCATATCTTTTACAAAATATGTAAAAGGTACGAAAGTTAGTTTTAGATTTATCGATTCATTCAGGTTTATGGCATCTAGCATCGAAAAATTAGCTTCCTACTTTGATAATAATAAAAATCCATCACCAAGGAAAATTGTAACACTGATAATGAGTTTCGGTTACTTACGCGAGTTATGTAATCCCCCAATTGATATATGTATAAAGAAATAGATTAATTAAAAAATTATTAAAAAGTGTTAGGAATGCGCTAAGTGAAGTGCAACATTGTAAAACAAGGACAATTTGTAAAGTTTATTAACGTTCATGAGAACGGATGCGCTACTTTGTAGTACAGACGATAGTGACACTGCAGATGTTAGGTCACAGGCGGTCACAAACGGTCAGGTACTGCGATTACTTAGAAATTAAGATTATAACAATCTATTCATGAATAGAATTAAGAATAAGCAGACATGAGATCTGCAAGCTCCCACAGCTATTGAGGGGGTAGGGATATTATAAAAAGCCCGGGAGTCCTAGTCGACGACAGTTAGTCAAGTGATCAGCTTTTACATTGCAGTCTACTTGCTACTCAAAATATTACCTTTATCAATTAATTTCGATTTAAGTAAAGTATAATTGTAACTTGTCAAAATTTCATATTTAATTTCTGTGTAATAAAATTAAATTTGTTAAGAAGTTTGGAAATGGTTTTTTAAAAAGGCCGCTCCCAAGCCACGAACCTTAACTGGCGCAGCGTAACGGATGTCAAAAGGTCACTAGGTAACCAAAATTCGAAGAACTGATGGTCTGGAATTTTAATTTCGAATTTGGCAAAACCAAAACAGAAGTTGGAAGCGAAACAAGAATCGTTCATATTCAACAAAAGAAAACCGGCGTGGAGAGAGACTCCATGAAACCAGCAAAACAATTAGTGTAAGTTTATTTTCCTTTAAACCAATTGAATTTTTATTTTATTTTACAAACATAATTAATATTTGCTAGTTTATGATTTATATATGTATATTAATTATTGATACCATTATTTTATGCAATTTGATGAAAATAATCCACTGAGCTATTGCAAGGGATTATCTTCAAGCTATTTTTGAAAAATTTATTCTTTGTATATAAAAAACTTGAGAAAATCAAAAAGTCGCATTTTAAGCTGAGATAATACCCTTTTTATTTATATTTGTTAGTTTAAAATGCCACAGCTACTCAATACAATAACATACGATCTCAGGGCTAAACACTTTATTTTATTAAAGTAACGTGAATTCTCATATAACGAGTATGAACAATGTAACTAAGAAACCACACTACGGAAACTATACTATCATCAAGTTATTCATCTTTAAAATACTAGATTATAATTAATACTTAGTATTAAGAGCCGCATGTTTCAATGTTCATCGCATGCCCGCCACGCAACAACTAACTAGCTTTTCGCGTCGCTCGAAGCTTCCACTACCTGCCTAGATATAAATGTGCCCACTTCAAAGCGCACTTGAGACCATATTTACGAAGTTAACTGGTGTAAGAATTTTTAGAAACAAAACAAAAACGAATCTCTAAATTCAACAAACGGTATTAACTGACGCAATACCCTGAAAATAACAACGAAAATTAAATCACAAATTTAAAACCAAAATTCTCGTAATAACGCAACAAAATAACAAAATAAATTACCCAAACGCAAACTCATCGTATTCCATAAAATAATAAACACAACTCGCAATCTATTATTAAATCTACATCCTAGTAACGAGAATTGACAAAGCGCGTAATCTCATCATTAAAAGTGAATAAAATCATTCACGCAACGCTATAACGAGGTTATGATTGGAAACTAATATATCTAATTATAACTACGGAATAATACCATATAGGAACATCCTAAACTCTACAAGCTAGGTTAAAACATCACAGATATAAATATAACCATACGAAAACCTTTCAGAATAAGAGTCAAGCATTATTAATTAAAACAAAAACCATTAATTACGACCGGAAACTTTTATAAAACATCATCTTAAACATATCTAATTATAAAATCAACGTAATGAATACGAAAAATAATCACGATATTAAAACGCATATTGCAACCTTATGAAAAGCACTCTATAATTAAAATACTGCAGCAATTAATAGAATATAAATTTCAGTCATGCCAAACATATCATTGTATAATTAAATATTTCAAGACGAGATAATTAATTAATTAAAAGACGCAAACTATTCAAACAAAAGTTATCAGGAAGATCAAATAAAGTATAAATTGTATTAAATCACAGCATTCACTAAATAACACCTACAGTATATTTAAAAAAAAACCTTGCAACAGAGACACTGACGCAACCAATTAACTAGCAACATCCTACAGTAGATTACAACATGTAATTAAAACGAAACCATTGTATGTAACTTTGAACAACGCAAAAGACGACACCTTGCAAACTTATAATTAACACTTAAGTTCACGAGACGGGAAGCATCGTTGACGCCTATAAATTACACAAACCCACAGGAAGAGATAATTATTACAGACAGAATTAAATCGACATAACTAAAAATAGAAAAGCTTTAACTGACGCAAAGCAAACGAAGTGAAATAAATTACCACAAAAATCATTGAGTCACCATAAAACTTCAGAGATAAAACCTACAATAAAATTAACATCACTAAATTAAAAATAAACGTAACCAAGACAATACCAAGCGTAAAACCCATAAAATAAATACAGCACCGTGCAATTAAATACAAAATAAGCAACTCATTTCTTTAAATAATCTAAAACGAACCAACCTAAAAACAGTAAGAAACCCGACGCAATCTAAACGGAAAATTAATAAATCCATGCAAGGAATAACGATACAAACCACGAAATATATCCAAATTTTTACAAAATCGGAAAATAATCAAAGTCAAAAAAAAATTAATTATTAGAACATTCTCTTAGCCAAAATGAGTGGAGATATGAAGATCTATTTGGAGACTATTTTAAATTTTAATGAAAACCAATGTCTGCTCAGGAATTTTATAACAGCCTGTGAAAAATTTTTAAAAACATTCTATAAGCCCGGAGACAACGAAAAAAATGTATTACTCCTTCGCCTTATTATCAGCAAACTAACTGGAAGGGCACTAACATTAATTGCGAGTCGAGACGACATAAACAAATGGGACGACTTCAGACGCGTATTGATTGCATATTTTGGCGATCAAACGAACCTAAAATGCCTAGTACGCGATTTAATAAACCTTAGAATGGAAAACAACCAATTCCCCGTACCAATTTGGAATGAAATGCCAAGATGTAAGAAGTTTAATTATGACAAAACTAAAAATTATGGAAACCGACCAAAATATCAGACTTTTAAAAACAAAGATGTATGACGAAATGGCATTAGACACATATCTGAATGCACTACCAGAACGACTTTCAGACAAAATCAGATTTTAACATCCCCAAGACTTAGAAGAAGCAGTGAACTTATCTCCAGACACGAAACCTAACCTGAACGATTTCTCAACCAATCATATAATTACGCGATTCTTATTTAATCAATCGCACCCAACTATGCAATCTTTATTCAAATTCGGTACAACTAAGCACGCTACTTCCACTTCCACTCCATTTATCTTTAATGTTAACAATATCTGTTGTTAAACCTTTTGTGTCCTTGCACCTACAGCCACGGCAATATCAATATTTGTAACCGACAGTACCGGATAATCCTGTAAAGTCTTCAAAATTTCATAAAATCTATCCGATACGGTAGAAATATCGCTTCCGCTATCTATTAATACAATGCAATCCAGATTAGCTACTTTAGCGTTTATACACGGTTCCGTAACCTCCCCCTGATCCCCAGTACTCTCATCATCACTCAACAACATCTGACTATCATTATAGAAACGAGTAATAGCACGCACCTGTCTCCTATCATTCGTATTAGATTCTTGCTCCTGCACACCACTTACGGCAAAATTATTTACTACAGCTACCGGTTGCCTACCATCGCAACCCTCTTCATACGAGCTACGATCCTGTATCTCTCTATCATCCCTATAGTTTCTATTCCTTTCATTACTCCAACCACATCTTCCCCTGTCCTCCCTATTATAAGTTTCGTCAATCTTAAATAAATATTTCTCCACTTCCTCTATTTTTGTGAGACCCTGACTGACAATACCTCTTTGTACTTCGTCAGAAAAATGTTTAGAAAGCATTTAAATCGATGTTCTCTCCGGAATCTTTTCCGTGAGAAAACTTGCCTCCCTTACAAATTTTAAAAAATATTCTACCCTACTTCCTCTTTCGAAATTGCCATAATTAATTTTAAGGTATAAATCCTTCTGTTTTTATATACCCCAATATCTATTTTTAAAAGCGTCAAAGAAATCTGCATAGGAGTTAATCGAACTTTCTTTCAAAGTGGTCCATTCCGTGGCACCGCCTTTTAAACAATTAATTACTAAGCTAACCCTATAAGTTTCGGGAACTCCTGCATCATTAAAACATTTTTGAATTTTGTTAAGAAATACAATAGAATGCACGGCCCCATTAGGACTGAAACTTAGTTGCAACACCCCCCCCCCCCCTCTTTAAAATGCTCTAAATACGACTTATCTTCTACAACACGTTTATTTTCAACTGCACTTTCTCGTTTTATTATTTGTTGGTCGACCAAAGTTACCACTGTGCATTGTAGCGAAGCAATTCCTTCAGTTAGGCGCAACAACACTAACTATAAATCATTAGGTACTGTAGCCTGTACCGACGCGTTTTCTTCTAAACACACGGAGCTTTCATCTTTACCCTTCTTGTTTCTACGTGGCATCGTTCCCTATTTGTTTATCTACAATTCTCGAATACCGGATAAGTACGCTACAGAACTCGCCTAAAGAATGTAACTTGAGAACCGTAATAAAATAGGTAGTAGCTCGAAATTTATCTCACGTAATTTATACCTTGTCGCTTACTACTAATTAACGTTTTTTATAAACAAAAGTTTATGTGCGGTTCCTGCCTCGCGATAATTAATATCACACAGTTCCATTCAATTAAATAATATTGCATGCTTACATACCTGGGTTGTAGCATTCGTTAGTATTTTGTTTGCTTACGTGCAGATTCCACCTGTTTACCAAGCCAACCATCTGCAGTTCAACGTCACGCCACGTGCAAGGTTGCTGCGCTCCTATCTCCTTCTCTACCGCCAACTTTTAACACTACGTCGCGGTCGGTCAAGTATTAAGGAACTTATGCTGTTCCCCTTACAATCGACACTACACATATGTTCAAATACCCCTTTGTAGTTAATTTAATTTACAATTTCATCATCGAAGTATATGCCCCCGGTGGTCGCCACATGGGATGATACTCTTTTTGTTTATATTTGTTAGTTTAAAATGCCACAGCTACTCAATACAATAACATACGATCTCAGGGCTAAACACTTTATTTTATTAAAGTAACGTGAATTCTCATGTAACGAGTATGAACAATGTAACTAAGAAACCACACAACGAAAACTATACTATCATCAAGTTATTCATCTTTAAAATACTACATTATAATTAATACTAAGTATTAAGAGCCGCATGCTTTAATACTCATCGCATGCCCGCCACGCAACAACTAACTAGCTTTTCGAGTCGCTCGAAGCTTCCACTACCTGCCTAGATATAAATGTGCCCACTTCAAAGCGCACTTGAGACCATATTTACGAAGTTAACTGGTGCAAGAATTTTTAGAAACAAAACAAAAACGAATCTCTAAATTCAACAACACGGTATTAACTGACGCAATACCCTGAAAATAACAGCAAAAATTAAATCACAAATTTAAAACCAAAATTCTTGTAATAACGCAACAAAATAAATTACCCAAACGCAAACTCATCGTATTCCGTAAAATAATAGACACAACTTGCAATCTATTATTAAATCTACATTCTTATTACGAGAATTGACAAAGCGCGAAATCTCATCATTAAAAGTGAATAAAATCATTCACGCAACGCTATAAAACGGTTATAATTGGAAACAAATATATCTAATTATAACTACGGAACAATACCATCTAGGAACGTCCTAAACTCTACAAGCTAGTTAAAACATCGCAGATATAAATATAACCATACGAAAACCTTTCAGAATAAAAGTCAAGCATTATTAATTAAAACAAGCACCATTAATTACAACCAGAAACTTTTATAAAACATTATCTTAAACATCTAATTATAAAATCAACGTAATAAATACGAAAACTAATCACGATATTAAAACGCATATTGCAACCTTATAAAAAGCAGTCTATAATTATAATACTGCCGCAATTAACAGAATATAAATTTCAATCATGCCAAACATAACATTGTATAATTAAATATTTCAAGACGAGATAATTAATTAATTAAAAGACGCAAACTATTCAAACAAAAGCTATCAGGAAGATCGAATAAAGTAAATTGTATTAAATCACAGCATTCACTGAATAACACCTACAGTATATTTAAAAATAATCTTGCAACAGAGACACTGACGCAACCAATAAACTGGCAACATCCCGCAGTAGATTACAACATGTAATTAAAACGAAACCTTGAAGAACGCAAAAGACGACACCTTGCAAACTTATCATTAACACTTAAGTTCACGAGACGAGATAATTAAAAATAGAAAAGCTTTAACTAACTAACAAAGACCAGCATTCAACGCGAATTCTATTAGAAACCGACCAATGACAAATAATAATAACAATCCTAATAATTATTATAAATCCACACCAATGGATACCTCATCTGGTAATACTAGACCAAACACAAAAATAACACACATTCGACCGAACCCTAACCAAAAACGCACTTTTACATCAGAAGAACTGTTTCACCAAGAAGTAGAGGAATATTAAGATGACCAGAATAATTGCACTCGACCAAGTACAGACAGTGGTGCATTATTACAGGTTTTGGCGCCTCATTCCTCCAGAATCCCTCAGTTCCTCACTCATCTGGACCAAATTTACTTGTAAATTCCCATAAGGAGGAAATGATGGATATGAATCTCCTCCTTGCTCCTCCTTGCTCTCCTCTTTGCTCGGACAGCCCGATATCAACTATTTTAAATACGTCACACCCGCATTCTTTCCACCCGCGAGATAAATCTTTTTCTACATTTCCACCCACAAGATGAATCTATATGGTTTGGTATCAATTAATATTAGAATTTTCTCAGCTACCTGAATTTCTAGGAATTTTTCAGATAGCGTCATTACCCAGGGATCTACCCTCATTTTAAGAATTTTTACCAGCAGCAATTGTTTGGCCGTCCGCACAAAATATTTTAATCATTTGATACATCAAATTAGTCTAGAATTTTACGCAGAATCAAAATCTAGAAGCAGATTTAATATAGGACCACCCATTACAAAGTTATACATATACCCTCTGCGAGATAAATCTTTCTCCACATTTCCACCCACGAGATAAATGTGCCTTGTTTGGTATCAATTAATATTAGATTCCCCTCAGCTACCCGAATCTCTAAGAATTCTTTAAATAGCATCATCCCATAGGAAGCTACCCCAATTTTAAGAATTTTTACCAGCAACGATTTTTTGGCCGTCCGCATAAATTTTTTAACTATCCGACACATCAAATTAGTCTAAAATTTTACGCAGAATCCGAATCTATAAACAAATTTAAAAAAGGACCGCTCCTTACAAAGTTACACTTTAAAGCTCCCAAACCTCTAATTTTTTTGCTTGTTTATTTAGCGCCTATATAAAAGATTATTTTTATTTTTTTTAAGATAAATGTCCCTTATTCTTAAGCATTATAGAGAAATTCGAAACTTGTTCTTTAATTGAGCCTTCTAAACCCAACACACTTTATCAAAAAACATAAGGAACTTTTATGGGTAAAAAATTTCACCAATTCTCCAGATTTACATTTTAATTTCTAAGCAAGAGTTATGTAATCCCCCATTTATTATATATAAAAAACTAATAATAAAGAAGTTATTAGAAATATTAGGAAATGCGCAACAATGTAATTGAAGGACAGTTTATTTCAGTTTATTAACGTTCATGGGAACGGAAACGCTACTTTGTAGCACAGAGATAAGTGACACTGCAGAAGTCAGGTTACAGGCGATCACAGATAGTTACGTACCGAGATTACCTGGAAAGGAAGCCCGCAACAAATTAGTTATGAATAGATTTAAGATAGCAACAATGTATTATGAATAAGAGTCTAGTGTAAGCAGACATTAGGTCTGCAAGTTCCCACAGACTTGTGAGGGGATAGGAATGTTATAAAAGGCCCGGGAGCTCCACTCGCAGGCAGTTAATCCATCGTTCAGCTTTCACATTGCAGTTCGTAGACAATTCACTTTGTACAATTAATTAATAGCTTCGGACTTAGAGTAATTATTTCAAAGTTGTCTAAATTCAACATTAATTTCTGTATGATAATTAAATAAATGTGTTAAGAAGTTTGGAAGTTTTTTTTAAAAAACCGCTCCCAAGCCACGAACCTTAACTGGCGCAGTCGTAACGGATGGCAAAAGGGCACTAGCGAATCCAAAATCGAAGAACTGGTGGTCTCAAATTTCAATTTCGAATTTGGCAGAACAAAACAGAAGTTGGAGGCAAAAGAAGAATCGTTCAATACCAGCAAACAAAAGAAGTTGAAGACGAAACAAAAATTGTTCAAATTCAACAAAAGAAAAATTGGAGGCGATACAAGAACAGATTAAATCCAAAAGAAAACCGAAACAGAGAAAGAAATCAATGAAATCAACGAAGTAACTAGTGTAAGTTCATTTTCCTTTAAACCAATTGACTTTTATTTTTATTTTTAACAAACATATTCGATATTTGCTAGTTTATGATTTATATATATATATGTATATCTTTAACTTGTAATTTTAATCAATCTCGACGATACTTTGACGACTAATGCACTGGAACATGCCTCCATCGCTTTTTATGCCGATGGTCGAGCGTGCGCAGCTCCTTATTATGTTAATTGGCTTTATATGCAAGTCTTGACTAGAAAAGTGACGCTTATAATTGTTTTATAGTAGGTTTTACCTGTATGTATTTAACCACCAATACCATTTTTAGAATTATTATAAAAAATTACTCTTAGCAGTATTTTTAATATAACTTCGTCGTGTAAGATATCAATTATTATTGTGGTTTTCCTTAGGTTCTCAAATCCCTTGGAATTTTTTTCAAATCGAACGACCCCTTACTGATTTACAAATCAACCTTTTGCAAACCATATGGAATTCATCTTTGATCTATTTCTAAACAGTATTGTTCTGTCTTTTGAGATAATCCCATCGTGTAACCTATAAATTTAGTATAGAGTTTCCTGGGGAATCGAAATTAATTATCACGTCTTTTCAAATTAGCTCCAACAAAGACCTGCATAGTGTATTAATATTCAAAAACCTAACAGCACAACACCCCTGCATTTTTATTTAGATTTAGCTCGATAATAGAGTAAAACTCAAATAAATATTTATTAGTATCTAGAATTGTTAAAATTTTCAATTAGTACATCCACATTCAAATAATTAAATCAAAAGGTATAATACATATATTAATTCTGCACGGTGAGCTAGAAAGTGGTTCGGTAATCTATTTTAAATGTAGTTCAAAATAAGACGTATTCTCTAAATAAATTTAGTGAAATGTATGATCATCAGCCTTGCATTGCTTTGTCAATGACGTCTGACTATTAATTTAATAAAAGTACCTTTCACAATTCTAGTTAATATACGGGAATACACATTCTATAATTTGATTTAAATTGGGTTATTGTAAGGACAAATTTTACTTATACTTTCTCTATGTACATAAATACGGGGGAAATGATACCAAAAATTCATTTTAAGTTTATTTTTGTAAAACGTAAAGTCGTTTATAGTGTAATTAATAGTAATACAGAATTTTCCGTCTTTGAAAATTTTGTGTGAGGACTATCGACAAAGTTTGAATTCTGTTAACGTAGAAAAAATTAATATTTACATGTATAATTCAAAAACTGTTAATCATTAACTATTTCTAAAATGAACATTTTAAGTATTGCATGGCAGTGTGTGCGAATATTTTTACTGGATGTGACGCCATAAAAAAACACAACGAGAGGCACATCGAGATGGTTTATTTCCAAGAAGAACTAAAAATTACAGACAGTGAGTGGGAACAAATTAAGGATTTGGAAACCAATCGATCCGCAGCGCATAAAGAATGTATAAACGCTGCAATTTAGTTACAGCAAGCCAAGTTGCTATTTGAAAAACCATACGCCATAACAAAATCTTCTTTCAAAATCATAATTGTAGGCCTGAACCCGTTCGACGATTACAAAATAATTTTCAGATTTGTTGACACCATTTCGCAGACCGTACTTGATGTATCCTTCAACGTATTTAGGAAGTTTATATTAAATCTTCCATACATCATACGCACTATGGAAGTGAAATCAAATTCGACAACTTGCGTTTTTATTTAAATACGAATTGTTTAGTGAAGATGGTGACGTTTGATGAGAATTATGTTATTTGCCAAAGGAACTTTAGAGCACTTTTTAGGGATATCTCAGATCGTTCTCAACCATGCTAATACTTTAAAAGTACTAACGGAAAACGGTACTCCTAATATAGATCTGTTTCTGTTAGATGTCGCAATGGAAAGATAGAATAGGAATAGTGTCTTACAGAATCTCGCACATAATGTAATTAAAAGCAAATACAGTATTAGTGATATTGGGGTCATATTATACGAATTTATACGAACCTACCCAAGATTGTTGGAAAACAGTATTTGTAGACAAGTTGAATATATCGAAGAGTACAACAGGTTCTTATTCTACGCATTTATGAGTGATGTTTAAATTTTAAGTCATAGATTTTAGAGAAAAATTTGTAACATTATTAATTACACTTTGTTCTCTTATACGTTTCTAAATTGTATTTCAACTACAGATATTAATAGCTGTATATAAAGTTATGTTACAGTTTTAAATAAAACGATTCTGATTAATAATTTTGTAAAACGTTTATAACACCCTTTTAAAAAAATACACATCTTTGTTATAATTCTTTTCATACGAACTTAGAAACCCATTTCAGTTAAGCGGACATTTGAAAAATTAAACAATACCAATGCATACTTTATATTTTATAACATAAACAAGCTAATATATACAAAAATAATTTCTAAATTCACACCATTTACTTCTTATGATAATAGTTGAGGTGGTTAAATTTTTACTTTAAAACTTACAATTTAGTGTATATTCCATTTGAATGTCTGCCAACAGTTCTATAAACCCCATCTCCTCGATTATTTCCATAAAATCATCCAGATCCTCGGACATTACTAACACAGCAGTACAGTGCTGTATTGCTTCCTCGTATGACTGACACATAAGACATTTTTCTCCTTCTATCGAAAAGTGTTGCCCACATTCTGCTTTTTGTACTTGTAGAGCATTGCGAAATCTTCGAATAACTTTCCCAAAGTCTATATACATATTTGTTATATCGTCTCTTTAAACTGTACAATCAACAAATAATAACTTCTATGCGAACAGTCCTTTTATATGAGATACTCCTATTCAGATGTGTACCGATTGTACCCGATTTGTGTGTACGCACGAAACAACCGGTAGGGAATGTATTCTATGAACTAATTCATTACATTCCTCAATCAAATGCTAAGGACTTTAAAAATAATTATAACTCTTCTTAGACCTGTAGCCTCCGGATAAACGTTATTATTTTAGGTTGAGTCGCTGTTTTCTGAATCAATTTTCTACACACTTTTCCCAAACTATGCGTATCAATTGGGGGTTATACTTTACTCCATATACCGACTTGTATATATTTTCGTATTCGTCTCTAGCTAACACGTCCGTATAATAAAGATGTACAGGCTCGTCGTCAACTGGTAACTTAATCTTTTTTAAAAGGTAGCCTCTATTTTCAACTATAACCTCCTTTATAGCTTTTGACATTCTTTCCGCCATTCCTTGTGACTAGGAAGCGGTGATTTGCAAGGATCAATCAATTGTTTGTGCACCTCTTTGAATTTTTGTAGAGATGTAGTACCTCCCTTTTTGTATGCCACAAACTTCTTTAGTACGGAATCCTGCATAAAATAAAGCTTAGGTTTATTTACAATAAAATTTTTAACGTTCATCATCATGAAATTTCGAATTAGGGCTAACCATTGAACGCCTTTTTCTATATTTATATATTCCTCGAAATCTTTACTATATCGCCCCTTATCCAAATCAAAATCTTTTACAATAGTAATAAAACTATGTTTCGAGTCGCCCCACCCCAACACTGTAAGCACATTTATTTAAATCTTGGATATGACATGTCACCACTTGTATGATCAAGAAAGATATGGCGAAAGTTTGTGTGACCCTGTTTCCATAATGCGATTACATTGGCGTTATTTCTGAGTCTATGTTTTAAGGTCCTAGCGTAAGTTTGACATAAGTAAAAGGAATCAATGATCTTATGTCGGAGACACTTTCACCCTATGAGGCAATTTCACCCTATGAAGCAATTTCACCCTATTTCACCCTATGAGGCAATTTCACCCTATAAGACAATTTCACCCTATTCTGATGGAGATAAATTCAAGAAACTTTGCCATTAATGCACCCCACAACCAGACCTAGATCCGATTATGCAAATAAAGAAATAGTTTAATATTATTGCAATATCACAAAAGTTATACGCAACAACCAATTTTAAATAAATTGTCTTTGAAACTTAAAATGGATGTCATGACTAAGTTTTATCATTACAGTGGTACCATATCTAGTTGAACCGAAAAACAGTGCAATTAAGTTGATGAATCGATGTGAATTGGTGTAGCTCCAGCAGGTGGGGTTGGGCCTGTCTGACCGCAGAGTAGTCGTAATAACTGTCTTTGTAAATTTTGGTATCTATATCAGTTTTCGAGTTAGAGGCCTTGGTGTAAAATTTATAATTTTATGTTAAAATTTTTCTAAGTCCGAACTACTAAAAATTTTGTCAAATCCCAAAATATTCAAAAGACATATCTCAGCTGAATGTTGGATATAGTTTGGATGTATGTCGTATGGATGCGAAAGAAGTGAGAAGGACAAAGTAGGGTGGAGGGTTTATGCTAGTTTACATTGTTTGGAGTTGGGCTAGTCGGTGTTGTCTGAAGTTATTTTAGGGTAGTTGGACCTGTCAGGAGTTAGGTTAGCTGATGGTGTTAGGTTAGGTTAGTTGGACTTGTGTGAACTTAGGTTAGATAAAAGGCAAAATTGATAGGTTAGGTCAGCGCCGTCGCGCTGACTTAACCTATCAATTTTCCCTTGTATAATTTGAAATTTGGCACAATGCTAGGTCTTTATGGCGCGCACATATATCGACATTCAGAGAATAGAAAAAAATATTTTTAGATTAAAATGGCGGGGGTTAATTCGGTCATAAGAAAAAAAGTTTTAATAAATATATCGGTTGAGGTGACATTTGAAAGAGGAATCTAAATGGCTTTTAAAAATATTTTTTTTATAATTTTCGGTCTAGTAGTCTTCATGATATAGCTTAAAATGTGCCAAAAATAACAGCTTCCCCTCCCCTTGTTCTCCTACATTTCCAAAACTAAAATTTTGATTTGAATAGGGATAGTAGCTATCGAGTCATAGATTATCACAAAAATGCAGTTTTTTTGACAGTGTAATGGTTGCTGGGAAAAAATTTTTTAAACTCAGTAATAGACAACGTATTTACTAATGTAACAGTACAATGTGGGTCAATATATTCATGTTTCAGTTATCACAATCATATTCGGATAAGATTTAAATATACATAAAAAATAAAAAGCATCTTAATTTGGTTTATTGATTGCTCACTGTAGTACTGGTACGGAACCCTAATAGTGCGAGCTGGACTCGTTTTGGCTAATTTTTTTATTCGGTAGAATTATCGAATTTATGACGTTGAATTCAGCACCCTCAATCTTATTAGCGCGTCACTATAGTCGTAGAATGTTATGCTCGTCTAGAAATGGCGTTGAGAAGATGCCGCCATTTGGTGAATCGATTTGCTTTTGGAACTCTGCCGTTACTATTACGATCAGTAGCTAATTTTCAAGGAAAAGAGTTTAGTAAAGTATACTGCATTATTAATAGAAGAAGTGTTAGTAATAAAAGAAAATGAACATTCAATCAAGTCGACACAAAGGTGAAGATTGTTGAAATATATTTACATAGACAAACAATTAACGTGATCATGGTGCATCGTCAATATTGGACCTAGTAAGACCTGTCCAAACTATTTTTGTAATTTTTGAACAACAGAAAAATTATTTACAGATACATAGCACACTCAGATACTAAGAAACATCCGTTAGCAAGTTCTTTATGTAATTAATCTGAATCCTAAAAAGGTTGCATGAAATTTATATGGCGTCACATACTAACAAATGTACATTTACTTGTAATTTGTGTAATTATTCCACAATACGAAGAAATTATTTAAAAATACATATACGAACACATACTAACGAACGCCCGTTTCGATGCAATTTATGCGATTATTCTGCATCACTAAAGAGTACTATAAAAGCACACATAGGAACGCATACTAACGAACGTCCCTTTTCATGCAATTTGTGTAATTATTCTGCTAAACAAATTAGTTATTTAAAAAGACATATACGAAAGCATACTAACGAACGCCCGTTTACGTGCAATTGGTGTGATTATTCTACATCACAAAAAGGCACTCTAACATCACATGTGCGAACGCATACTAATGAACGGCCATTTATGTGTAATTTGTGTGATTATTCTACATCACAAAAAGGGACTTTAACATCACATATACGAACGCATACTAATGAACGGCCATTTCTTTGCAACTTGTGTAATTATTCCGCAATAGGAAGAAATGTTTTAAAAATACACATACGAACACATACTTACGAACGCCCGTTTCGGTGCAATTTATGTGATTATTCTGCCGTACAAAAGAGTACTATAAAAGTACACTTAGGAACACATACTAACGTACGCCCGTTTTCGTGCAATTTGTGTGACTATTCTACGTCACTAAAGGGCACTTTAAAATTACATGTACGAACGCATACTAATGAACGGCCATTTGCATGCAGTTTGTGTGATTATTTTGCAATACGAAGTAATGATTTAAAAAGACATATACTAAGACATAGTAACGAACGTGCATTTGCTTGTAATTTGTGTAATTATTCTGCAATACGAAGAAATGATTTAAAAATACATATACGAACACATACTAACGAACGTCCGTTTCAATGCAATTTATGTGGTTATTCTGCATCACAAAAAAGTAATATAAAAGCACACATAGGAACGCATACTAACGTACGCCCGTTTTCGTGCAATTTGTGTAATTATTCTACAAAACAAAGTAGTTATTTAAAAAGACATATACGAAAGCATATTAACGAACGCCCGTTTTCGTGCAATTTGTGTGATTATTCTGCAATACGAAAAGGTGATTTAAAACAACATATACGTACACATACTAACCGATGTTCTTTCCCATACAATTAATGTGTTTTTACACAACTATCCAGTAATGAATTTATTACGCATTTAAGAATGGATTAATAACTGTACTCATTTTTCAGTAGATGCATATGAATTCGTAATCTAACACCTTTAACCAATCAGGAACATCCAGGTCGTGGATTATGATCATGATTCAACACCTATGACCAATCAGTACAAACCTTCATTTTTCATAATCCGTGAGGTATAAATTTCGTATCATGCAACGTAGGCTATTACACTTTGACAAATAAAGTTTTGCCTGTCGATGTTGGCGATATTAGTTAATACGTTTAGAAAATATCTCATAATGAAGATTTGTGTAGTCTTGGAAAAATTATTGTATTCTACTCGCGAGTTATGGCCATTACTCATTCGGATTACGTCGCTCGCCCTAACGGGTTCACGGCGCAAACCTTCCGAATGAGTAATGACTATCATAACTTGCTCGTTGAATAATAGCTATACTATAATACTGTCGCAGACAATCGTTTTGATTACATCGCATCTAAAGACACACATGTGGCTCTTGAATAATATTGTACAAGTACATTTGGAGACATTTCACTTTAAGTAGAACCTATAGTTTTGACAGATTGGTCAAAAATGAAATAGAAGCGGTGTAGTTGACATATTATGGTGATGTTTAGGTTAGCTGGTGTTGTCTGGTGTAAGGTTAGGTTAGTTAGACTTGTGTGGACTTAGGTTAGATAAAAGAAAAAATTGATAGGTTAGATCAGCGCGGCGGCGCTGACCTAACCTATCAATTTTGCCTTTTATTTAACCTAAGTCCACACAAGTCCAACTAACCAACCTTACACCAGACAACACCTGCTAACCTAACTCCTGACAAGTCCAACTACCCTAACATAACTTCAAACAACACCGACTAACCCACTCCAAACAACGTAAACTAGCCTAATCCCTCCACCTTACTTTAACCTTCTCACTTCTTTCGCATCCGTACGACATACATCCAAACTATATCCAACATACAACTGAGATATGTCCATTTTGAATATTTTGGGATTTGACAAAATTTTTAGTAGTTCGGACTTAGAAAAATTTTAACATAAAATTATAAATTTTATACCAAGGCCTCTAACTCGAAAACTGATATAGATACCAAAATTTACAAAGACAGTTATTACGACTACTCTGCGGTCAGACAGGCCCAACCACACCTGCTGGGAGTCGGAGCTACACCAATTCACATCGATTCATCAACTTAATTGCACTGTTTCTCGGTTCAACTAGATATGGTACCACTGTAATGATAAAACTTAGTAATAACCTTCATTTTAAGTTTCAAAGACAATTTATTTAAAATCGGTTGTTGCGTATAACTTTTGTGATATTCCAATAATATTAAACTATTTCTTTATTTGCATAATCGGATCTAGGTCTGGTTGTGAGGTGCATTAATGGCAAAGTTCTTAAATTTATCTCCATCAGAATAGGGTGAAGTTGCCTCATAGGGTGAAATTGCCTCATAGGGTGAAATTGCCTCATAGGGTGAAATTGCCTCATAGGGTGAAATTGCCTCATAGGGTAAAATTGCTTCATAGGGTGAAATTGCCTCATAGGCTGAAATTGCCTCACAGGGTGAAATTGCCTCATAGGGTGAAATTGCCTCATAGGGTAAAATTGCTTCATAGGGTGAAATTGCCTCATAGGGTGAAATTGCCTCATAGGGTGAAATTGCCTCATAGGGTGAAATTGCCTCATAGGGTGAAATTGCCTCATAGGGTGAAAGTGTCTCCGACATAAGATCATTGATTCTTTCTACCTATGTCAAACTTACGCTAGGACCTTAAAACCAGAAATAACGCCAATGTAATCGCATTATGGAAACAGGGTCACACAAACTCTCGCCATATCTTTCTTGATCATATAAGTGGTAACACGTCATATCCAAGATTTAAAGAAATGTGCTTACAGTGTTGGGGTGGGGCGACTCGAAACATAGTTTTATTACTATTGTAAAAGATTTTGATTTGGATAAGGGGCGATATAGGAAGAATTTCGAGGAGTATATAAATATAAAAGAGGCGTTCAATAGTTAGCCCCAATCCGAAGTTTCATGATGACGAACGTTAAAAATTTTATTGTAAATAAACGTAAGCTTCATTTTATACAGGATTCCGTACTAAAGAAGTTTGCGGTATACACAAGGAGAGGCATTACATCTCTGCAAAAATTCAAAGTGGTGTACAAACAATTGATCGATCCCTTGCAAATCACCGCTTCCTAGTCAGAAGGAATAGCGGAAAGAATGTCAAAAGCTATAAAGGAGGTTAAAGTTGAAAATAAAGGCTAGCTTTTAAAAAATATTAAGTTACCAGTTGACGACGAGCCTGTACATCTTTATTATACGGACGTGTTAGCTAGAGACGAATACGAAAATATATACAAGTCGTTTTATGGAGTAAAGTATAACCCCCAATTGATACGCATAGTTTGGGAAAAGTGTGTAAGAAATTGATTCAGAAAACAGCAACTCAACCTAAAATAATAACGTTTATCCGGAGGCTACAGGTCTAACAAGAGTTATAATTATTTTTAAAGTCCTTAGCATTTGCTTGAGGAATGTAATGAATTAGTTCATAGAATACATTTCCTACCGGTTGTTTCGTGCGTGCACACTAATCGGGTACAATCGGTACATATCCGAAAAGGAGTAGCTCATATAAAAGGACTGTTCGCGTAGAAGTTATTATTTGTTGATTGTACAGTTTAAAGAGACGATATAACAATATGTATAAAGACTTTGGGGAGGTTATTCGAAGATTATGCAATGTTCTACGAGTAAAATAAGCGGAATGTGGGCAACGCTTTTCGATAGAAGAAGAAAAATGTCTTATGTGCCAGTCATACGAGGAAGCAATACAGCACTGTACTGCTGTGTTAGTAATGCCCGAGGATCTGGATGATTTTATGGAAATATTCGAGGAGATGGGGTTTATAAAACTGTTGGCAGATATTCAAATGGAGTATATACTAAATTGTAAGTTTTAAAGTAAAAATTTAACCATCTCAGCTACTATCATAAGAACTGAATAATGTGAATCTAGAAATTATTTTTGTATATATTAGCTTGTTTATGTTATAAAATATAAAGTATACATTGGTATTGTGTAATTCTTCAATTGTCCGCGTAACTGAAATGGGTATCTAAGTTCTTATGAAAAGAATTATAACAAAGATGTGTATTTTTTAAAAGAGTGTTATAAACGTTTTACAAAATTACTAATCAGAATCGTTTTATTTAAAACTATAACATAATTTTATTTAAAGCAATTAATATCTGTAGTTGAAATACAACAATTTAGAAACGTATAAGAGAACAAAGTGTAATTAATAGTGTTATAGAATTGTCTCTAAAATCTATGACTTAAAATTTAAACATCACTCATAAATGCGTGGAATAAAAACCTGTTGTACTCTTCCATATATTCAGCTTGTCTACAAATACTGTTTTCAAACAATCTTTGGTAGGTTCTTATAAATTCGTATAATATGACCCCAATATCGTTATTACTGTATTTGCTTTTAATTACATCATGTGCGCGATTCTGTAAGACACCATTCCTATTATATCTTTCCATTGCGACATCTATCAGAAAGTATCAACATGGTTGAGAACGATCTGAGATACCCCTAAAAAGTGCTCTAAAGTTCCTTTGGTAAATAATATATCATTCTCATCATCTTCACTAAACAATTTTTATTTAAATAAAAACGCAAGTTGTCGCATTTGCATATCTGATTTCGCTTGCCAACTTCCATAGTGCATGTAATGTATGGAAGATTTGATATAAACTTCATAAATACGTTGAGGGATACATCAAGTACGATCTGCGAAATGGTGTCAACAAATTTGAAAATTATTTTGTAATCGTCGAACGGGTTCAGGCCTACAATTATGATTTTGGAAGAAGATTTTGTTATGGCGTATGGTTTATCAAATAGCAATTTGGTTCGCTCTAACTGAATTGCGTCGTTTATACATTCTTTATGCGCTGCGGTCGATTGGTTTTCCAAATCCTTAATTTGTTCCCATTCATTGTCTGTAATTTTTAGTTCCTCCTGGAAATAAACCATCTCGATGTGCCTCTCGTTGTGTTTTTTTATGGCGTCACATCCAGTAAAAACGCTTTCGCACACACTGCATGCAATACTTAAGATGTTTATTCTAGAAAAAATTAATGATTAACAGTTTTTGAATTATACATGTAAATAATAATTTCTTCTACGTTTACAGAATTCAAACTAAGACTTACTCTTCTTTGTAGATAGTCTTCACACGAAATTTTTAAAGACTGAAAATTCTGTATCACTATTAATTACACTTTGAACGACTATACGTTTTACAAAAATAAACTTAAAATGAACTTTTGGTATCATTTTCCCCGTATTTATGTACATAGAGAAAGTATAAGTAAAACTTGTCCTTACATTAACCCAATTTAAATCAAATTATAGAATGTGTATTCCCGTATATTAACTAGAATTGTGAAAGGTACTTTTATTAAATTAATAGTCAGACGTCATCGACAAAACAATGCAAGGCTGATGATCATACATTTCACTAAATTTATTTAGAAAATACGTCTTGTTTTGAACTACATTTAAAATAGATTATCGAACCACCTTCTAGTCCGCTGTGCAGAATTAATGTATATTATACCTTTTGATTAAATTATTTGAATGTGGATGCACTAATTGAAAATTTTAACAATTTAAGATACTAATAAATATTTTTTTGAGTTTTACTCTATTATCGAGGTTTTGTGTAGACTACCGGCGGTTAAACCATGTGACAAAGAAAGACAGCTATCCTTTACCCAGAATTGATGACACCTTGGATACTCTATCCGGATCTAAATGGTTTTCGACCTTGGACTTGAAAAGCGGATACTGGCAGGTAGGCTTTGAGCCAAACGATAAAGAAAAGACTGCGTTTACAATTGGAACTGGATTATGGCAGTTCAAGGTCATGTCATTTGGATTATGCAATGCCCCTGCTACTTTTGAACAATTGATGGAGTCAATACTGCGTGGACTGTCTTGGAAGACTTGTCTGGTGTACCTAGACGACGTGATAGTGTTAGGCCAGTCTTTTGAAGAACACCTTAGAGCCTAGAGGAGATATTTCTAAGATTACGAAGGTCAAACCTTATATTGAGCCCCAAGAAGTGTCACCTATTTGGAAAAGAGGTGAAATACCTAGGACATGTCGTTTCAGAGACCGGAATAAGAGCTGACCCTGACAAAATAAAAACGGTACAAGAGTGGCCTACACCAGCAAATATACACCAACTACGCAGTTTTCTAGGATGGTCCACATATTACCGACGTTTTATACTTGGGTTTGCGAATATTGCCAAACCGTTAACGAAATTAACCGAAGATGGACAAGAATATGATTGGAATGACGACTGCCACAGTGCATTTGAACAACTGAAACGGCTACTAGTTACAGTACCAATTTTGAGTTATCCGCGGCTGGAGGGGAAATTTGTGTTGGATACCGATGCCAGTAACACAGCTATAGGAAGCGTTCCTTTTCAAGTGCAGAACGGACAAGATAAAGTTATTGGGTATTTCAGTAAGGTCTTGTCGTGGCCAGGAAGGAACTATTGTGTGACAAGAAGGGAGCTGTTGGCCGTCTTCAAATCCGTAGAGCACTTTTATAAGTACTTATACAGCCGTAAATTCCTGTTGAGAACAGACCATGCTGCACTGAAATGGTTACTGCAGTTTCGAAATCCTGAAGCGCAAGTGGCATGGTGGATGGAGCGGCTGCAGGAATATGACTTTGACACAGAACATCGTGTAGGAATTAGCCATCGGAATGCAGACGCTTTGTCAAGGAGACCTTGTCCGGTAGACTGCAATCATTGCTCCAAAATGGAGGAGAAAATAAGTGTCACCCGTACAGTGATGGTGACCGATGATACTTGGCAACCCGAAAAAATACGATAAGACCAAGAGAATGACGTCGAATTGGGACATATTATTGAGTGAAAAAGTAGAGGACAACGACCAGCTTGGGAAGAAATTAGTATTTCACGTAGGAGCCTGAAGGCATACTGGGCACAATGGGACTCCATGATGATTGGAAATAGAATCTTGAAACGAAGCCTGGAATGTGAAGATGGCACTGGGAGGCTTCAAGTGATAGTGCCGAGAAGCAGAGTGCAGGAAGTGTTGCAGCACTTGCACGATGGTATTTCCGGAGGGCAGTTTGGCGTGAAAAGAACTCTCGAAAGAGTGAGAGAAAGATTCTATTGGGTGAACTGCAAGAAAGATGTGAAGGAGTGGTGCCGGAAATGTGAATTGCGTGCCTCTGCAAATGACCCTGTCACAAAACGGAAAGCCCCAATGAGACAGTATAACGTGGGGAATCCTTTTGAGAGGGTATCCATTGATATAGCTGGTCCGTTTCCTGAATCAGGGAAAGAAAATAAATACATCTTGGTTGCAAATGGCCGGAGGCATATCCTATACCTAACCAAGAAGCCGAGACGGTTGCATTGTTTTGTCGTTTTGGAGTTCCGTTGGAATTACACTTCGATCAAGGTCGGAACTTTGAATCAGCGTTGTTTCAAAACGTCTGCAAGCATCTTGAAATCAGGAAGACTAGAACTACGCCACTTCATCTCCAATTGGATGGAATGGTTGAAAGAATGAACAGGACGTTAGGAAAATACCTGGCCAAAGGTATCTCTGAACATCAACGAGACTGGGATCGATATTTACATTTGTTCCTACTCGCGAACCGATTTTTGGTACATGATAGCACAGGATACTCTCCCGCTTGCGTGATGTTAGGACGTGAATTGCAGCTACCGTGTGATCTTCAGTTTGGATTTAAACTTGGAGAAGAGGTCGCAGGTGAAGATTACGTCAGCAGGATTCGTGAAAGGTCAAATAGCATTTACGAAAACGTCCGAAAGAATATCCAGGCAGCAAGCGATCGAATGAAATCACAAATCACACGAGAGCACAAGAAGGGGGTTATCAACCTGGAGATTTAGGGTGGTTGTAAAATCCACAAAGAAAACGTGAATTGTCGCCAAAACTACAAAGACAATGGGAAGGCCCGTACGAAGTGTTAAAAAGAATTAATGATGTAGTGTACCGGATCAGAAGATCTCCCAGTGGTAAACCAAAAGTGGTACACTTTGACCGTTTAACATCCTACGCTGGCAACAACCAGAAAGCTCTAATAATGAGAATGGTGTTCGACAAGTTATTAATCATGAGCCAAATGTAGATTTTGAGAGCTTTATGGCGGCGTATGGTGGTTCCGCTAAGGCGAGATTTGGCGTTGTTGTTAAAAAACAGCAAGATCTGTTTAGAACACCAGAAGAGGATTCCCTTGCACATTGCGTAGCTTACGATTTAGCAATGTCAAGGGGAATAGCTGTTGTTTTCAAGAAAAAGTTTGGACATGTGGATGATTTAGTACAACAGTAGCCAACTGTAGGAAAAGTTTTGGTTCTTCAGGATAAAAATCGTTATGTTTACTATCTGGTCACCAAAAATTCTTCATGGCAGAGACCTAGTTATGGACATCTATGGGAGGCTTTGCTAAATCTTTAGGCGCAGATGATGGAAAATGGAGTAACGAGACTAGCGGTGCCCAAGCTAGGCTGTGGACTAGATCGCTTAGATCGGAGAATAGTCCGGAATATGCTATAAGTAGTTTTCCAGGGAACCAACGTCCAGGTCCTTGTTTGTTGTTATCAACCACGCCAACCAACACCAAGAAAAGAGTGTTGACTGTTACTTCCAAAGACGTGGTGGATGCACCAGAGGAGACAGCTGCTGATACCGTCATCAGTCATCGAATTGGCGTCAAAAAGTATTTACAGTTACGAGACGTAACGGTTTTAAAAAGGGGGCAATGTTGCGAGCTACTATTAGGCAACCCAACAAACATCCAAAAACGCCGCAAGCACTGTATACTCTTCATGGACCGGGAAACTTCTAGTAATTACTGGAGGATGAGTCATCTCTTTAATTCAGGGTATATATAAGACCGCTTATGAATGTAAGGAGTTAGTCTATACCAGAATGTCGAATATACATTATATCCTGTAAAGTAAAAGTAGTTGAGCTTTTGGAAGTCCTAGTGAACGTACCTATAAGGTTGTAGCTAGAATATAGCAATAAACATACCTGGAGATACTATCGAAGGACGAAGTTTGCTGGTCCAATGATTGATAACAACGAATTTGTGGACTGTATTTTTAACGAGGTGGTAGTGCTTCCTCTGCAAGCCGAGACGAAATATCCATTAAACGACCAGTTTATTATCACTTACAAAGTTCGCACTATTATGGCCATAAATAACACTTGTGTAATTACAACCCTTTATTCCAAACACAACACGATTTTTAAGCTTTTATATAACGAACCATAAAACGAGCTTCGAAAACATACCAAATTGTATGTTGCTCTAAATACCGTTTCGAACGATTAACTACGCAGAACAAGACAAGTTTCTACCTGTTCAAAACTTATCACTCGTAACCTTCGTGATAAAAAGAGTGATATATTCAGGATGCATATTTCCCATGTCTTCATTAATAGGATATAGGAGCGAGTCGTCTTCAAATTAAATTTAATAAAATAATAAAAAAGACCGAACACCTAGAGTATACATAAATGTTATATGCTGTGTCTAATGTACATGCAGCTTGTAGTATACATAAATAAATAGAAGTGTATAAATAAATAGTTGTGTTAGTGTTGTTAATGGACCTATGGTAAAGGAGTTAGTTTAAGAAGATATTAGTGCTTGTAAATTCATTAGTGTGATAGTGCTTCACTGTTAATTGGACTGAAAACATCTTTAAATAAGGCATATACTGTTAATTAGACTTGTGAACAGTGAGTAATAAAAACTCTTGTTATTACTTGTTTTAAATTAGAGAAACGCGGTAGTAGTAGCCAGCTACAATATGGTGCTGTAAGAACAAGTAAACTGAATGTTAGTGTAAGAAAATGAATATGTCTGCTTAAGTAATAATATTGCTTACTATAACCAAAATATTTACATCCTAATTAAAAAAATTTTGATTGAATAAAACGCCCATGTGTCCTACCAACTAATTATTTAGTTCATGCAACCAAAAAACATACAACATATACCTATTTCTTGTTGCAACTAAAAGTTCTGTTGAGCTATAGCTACTAATGTGTCTTTGTTGTTGTAACAATTTTTTTTATGGCAACATATTATTTTTCTGAGTCGGAAATCATCAGCTGTAGCTACTTTTTTTAAAACTGGATAATTCAAATCATTGTGTGAGGTTACGTAGTATTGTCAAATTTGTTATCATTAAAAGTGTTGGTTCCTGATTATTCCATATTGGTGCTCCTGATATATGAATTTAAACTATGAACCCCTCTATTTAGGACGTTAATCTTCCTATCCTTGCAATTTTATAAAACTGTGACAAATAATCTCTAGTTAATAATATTGCCACTAGGGAAAAGTAGGGTCAATTTTCTATTGTGTCTTATGGCGTATCGATATTGTAGTCGCATTTTTATAAAATTGTGAGGTCAAATTAAACTAAGATTATTATATCTGGTACTTTATAATTGTGATAGTGTGTAAAACTTGCGGTCTATGACTTATCTATAGATGTAAAATATGAAGTATTGTTTTGTCTCTGGGTGCAAATCCGGATATAAATAATTCAAACACATAAGGAGAAGTATTTATTCTGCTCCCAAGGTATTTTTGGTGTTTAGTGATACTATTGAGTTTCTAAAATACATGTCTTTGTAGGATGTGCGAACATTAGAAAAGTGGAGACAAGCTATACATGGTACTTACAAATTGAAATATTCCTATATTGCTTTACGTACCGATGATTTTGATTCCAAAATGTTTGCATATAACAAATAACGTTGTATGGTATCTTTGTTTTATGTTATATTCAAAACCAGTTTATTTTTCAAATTCTCACAAATTAAGACTCCAAGCATTTAAATGATTTTAAAAAGTCTCAAAATTTATAATTTTTATAGTATAAGACTTAACTATATAAATTAACAAACTTTAAATTGATCTCCTGAAAACTAGTGTTACCACAAAACGTAAGATCTACATCCCTATTGTTCTGGAGCAGCTTGTATTTGTAGCATAAAATGCTTTAAAAGTGCTTTGAATAAATATGATTTATGTATAGTTACATTGCCCAGCATGCTATTTTGATTCTTTAATAATTTGAAATTCCTATAGGAATACGAGAGCATTAAATTGGTAATTGTTAAGAATTTGTGTATATTTCAACTTCTAGGGACTAGAATTTTGAATAAAATCTGAATTTATAATTATTTATGAGAAAAATAACGGATGCTTCATAAGACTGCATGTAAAAATCGCCCTACATTTCCCTAGCGGCAAGTCACGAACTAGGAATACAGCGCTAAAATACGCACAAGTTTCTGGTCGAGATTAATGTCCTAGTAGAGAGGTCCATAATTTAAACAACGTTTTGCATAGGCATTTATTATTACCAATCATGTTTGGTTTTGCAACTATATTAATATTTAGGCATATTTAAAATTGCATTTTTCTGCTATAATAGTTGAAAACCAGCAAAAATTTGTTTTGATTATGATTTAACACAACAGCCCTCTGTTTAAAGTAATATAGAAGTTTCTACTTGTGGTCTGTAATGGTACACCGGAGCCTGGGCACAGATTATCCACCTCTTACAGATGCGAAGGCTAGCGTTTCCCGCTTAATTGTTTTTCTTTGCGCATACTCCAAATAACTGGTTTTTCTAATCAACCTAAAATTTTCTTGTCGTTAACCTAACTTTTTATTTGGAAGATTCGTATTGTTGTAAGTATTGTTTATTTAGCGTTCAACAATCAATATGGGCGGAAAAAATGAAAAAGGTGGCACATTTTGTGCTTTCAGAGGGTATTCCACAAAATCTTCAAACAATATCTTTATGTTTCGTTTCTCAATAATTGATCGAGCAAGGTGAGTTCTTACACAGATTTACCATTTATATAAGATAATCTGTGCTTATAGCACATATTGTCCTGGATAGGCTGCACTTTTAGTTCTTTATTACAATATTTCTATTCCCACAGATGTGAGGAATGGTTAGCAGCATGTAATCGGAAAGATTTATTGGCGATGGATTTAGACAAGCTGTATAAAAATTATAAACTCTGTGAGGTAACATTTTCTAAACAAATATTCTTCAAAAACCTCTGAAGTTCGCAAAAGACTATTAAATAAAGCAGTTCCTACTATTTTTGATAAAAAAAAGGACTACCGGATCACTTTGAACATGAACCACCAAAAGAAATAGTAATTCTATCTAGTAACAACTAACATGTTCTCTGTTTTTACATCTAACTTATTATGTTGTCTTTCAGATATTACAATTAATACTAAAGAAGGTTCCAAAATGATTTTTCGAAAGGAAGTTATTCCCTGCTCTTATGTGAATATATATGTACCTTCAACATCAAGTAATACTTATGATTTTAATGATTAGTGCTATTTTTTCATAATTCTTATATCTTACATTACAAAGTTGTATCGTCCCAGAAGATTTCAACCGAATTGGATTAATGACAAAAAAGACAATTTAAAAATGTAAAATTTACCTTTTATTAGTTAATTTTAAAATGCACAACCTATAATTTATGGTGCCTTCAACTTACCATAATTTTGTTATAATTAATTCGATTAGGTAAAAATCTTCTGGGTATATAAGATCTTTATGCTCCTTCCATTAAGGCAATCATTTATTTTTGCATCACACTAGTTAAATAGTTGTAAATTAACCCTTTTTTATCCATATGAGATATACACCAAATACAACAATTTCTTACTTTTAGACAATATAGCCTGCAGAGTTCCACCTTCTTTTAATGATTCGCAAACATTAACGAATAGGAAACAATGAGGGTACACGTCTAACCAGTTCCAGGACTAAAGACCTATTGATGATAATGATGTACAGATATACTTCTGAATTTTCTTTGTAAATTATTTTTAATTTACTTTTTTGTATTTGTTTGTGTTAATTAAAAAGAAGTTCAAACATGTTTTATTATTACGATATCCACAATTTATATGAATAGGTATGACTTCAGGGGCCTGTTTAATAAAAGTCGTTAATAAAATTAGGATTTGTTTGGAGTGTCTACGGCAGCTGTTGTTCAAAAGCCTATTGAACCTGGTGAGAGTTTAGTGGATACTTGTAATGATAATGTAAATGACGGAATATGTAAGCTACAATTGGTCACGCAAGAAGATAAAGTCACTAACCCCTGCGTTATGTTTTGATTTAGTACTAGTAATCAAAAACGGATGCGAATGTTAGTTATTAGAGTAATAAAATTATAGATAGTAGTAACGAAGTTGATGTATCAATTTTATGTTTATAGGATTCACAAAAAAATACTTGTATACCGTGGTGAAGATACTCTCATGCTTGAATCTCTGAAGGAGAGAAGACGAGCTTCAAGTACGTAAGCTAGAACTTGTAGTATGGAAAAAGGAGCAATCCTTAAATGTGCAGCATTCACCCCTTACTAGTCATATTGTCCAACAAGAATATGGGGAACAACCAGATATGAGTGATGTTGTATTTATTAATAGTGACGACTGTCTAGTAACTAACGAAGGGGACATTGTAATGTTAGATCGAGATGATTCAACTGTACATTATCATTTTATTTAATAAGTTATATTGAATAGACATTTAAGCAAACACTGTTTCATCACAAAATATGTAAATGTATGTTTAAGATTAGGCAAAGTACATACTTTCATTTTTAACTATTAAAGTGGTTGTAAAAAATGCAGTTTTTCTTGAGCCTGGACGGCAGGCAATTCATTTTCGTCCATAATAGTAGTCTCTTGTAAGTCTTCTACCTGTATTTCAGGTTCATCAGGCAGTGCTAAGTATTGTAAATTACTCATCGAAAGATTACACAACACTACGCAGGTATTGATGATTTCACCAGCAAATGTGGAATTCAGCTGCATACAACCACTCAGAATAGAAAACTTTTCTTTTAATCACCGAATGGCATAAATTGCACACTCAATAACTCTCCGAGTTTTTTAATGAGATTTTGCAAGTCTCTGTTGAGATGGATCATTAATATTTTGAATAACTGGTGGAATGATCAAGATTTTACAGGGTAAATAGAGTCTCCCAGTAAAACTCCACCAGCAAAAGGCCTCCAACCTGTTGTATAATTCACTTAACCGCAAAACTCCTGCATCACTAATCCTCCCAGGCCAATTTGCACATACATAATATAGTTGTAAATTGGATCCGTATACAAGCATTACGTTTAAGGAATGTTTTCGATAACGATCTACAAAAGCTGGTTCAAATGCAATAAGAACATTAACCCCTATTAACGTTCCATCCATTACCCCACATACCAAAGGCATATCTCCAAACTCACTAAATTTAACCACCTCTTCTGCTCATTCATTTGACCACCTCACAACATCCTTAAGAAGTACATTATTTATAGCTGTGACAACTCGATAAACTGTCCCTTTTGAAACTTCATGCATATCACCTACACAATGGTACTGAGCACCACTTTCTAGTCAGTGGAGAGCAATTCAAAGTTGTTGCTTTGGCGACGGTGAATGATTCTTGCAGTGTGATGTTCCTATGTGTTACTTATATTATTAAGCACAGACATAAAAGTTTCAAGGTCTAGCTGAAATCTCTCATTGAACTCTTATGTATCTTCAAAATATTACCGGTATACGTAACAAAACATTGAGGTTAGATTACTGTTAGTAACATTCTGGTAGATTTCATTATTCACATTCAAATTTCCCGCAAGAAACCTCTTATGTAATGGTGGAATGCGTTCAAGGTTATAGAATTTTGTTCGACAAACTTCAAACGAACCGACAAAACCTTCACATCTGTAAGAGGTGGATAATTTTGAAAAATGCCAACTTTCTTTGATTACACTGTTCCGACTGATGTGGTGTTGGTGTATAAAGTCACCCGTAGACATTACATTAGATTTAATAAAAGTAACAAAGAAAAGTGTGATCCAGCATAATCGTTACTTTCGGACATTTGTAGTTGAATGTTGCTATAACGCGCAGACTTGTTTCAGTTGGGAGGGCCAGGCCATATTGTACAAATCGATGAAATCTTAATTACGTGACGGAAGTATAACAGAGGTCGTGTTGTGGAGCAGCGTTGGATATTAGGCATATATGATACTGCAACTAAGTCTGGTTATATCGTTCATGTACCAAACCGTAGAGCGACCACTTCATTACCCATCATCCAAGCTCATATCTTGCCAGGCTCGACAATTTGGACTGATGAGTGGCGGGCTTACGGACGTCTAAATAGAATGAGTTACAACCATGAAACTGTCGATCATCACAGAAGCTTTTTAGATCTCCAAACAGGAGTGTGTACAAATCAAATTGAAGGTTATTGGGGGCTGATTTAAAGGATTTTGTCGTAGATTATCTGTGCTAAGTTCCCCTATGTTGGATGACTGCATAGATTAGTTCATGTGGAGGCAACACTTTGGCAATTGCTCGGCTAGAGATACTTTCAATAATTTGATAAGCCATGTCCAGGAATGCTATCCAGTGTAACAATGCACTAACCTAATTTTAACAATAATGCTTTTGACAAGTGTATTGCTGCAGCATCGACAACTACGGCTTAATGTGTATTCGACAAGTTTGTTACGTTCATTTTCGTAAATCATTAATTAGTTATATACAATAATTTTTATCTTAAATTCCTTGGTGTTAAACAAGAAAATTTATTCCGTAAATGAAAACTAACCCGTTCGTATTTTAAAAATTGTATTGTAATTAATTATAAATATCCTTTCTAAGAATATCGTCCCATGGAATTTACGCCTTAATTAGATAGGCGACTTTCCAAGTATTTCAATAAGTAAATGCTGGTGTGTTTTCCCTTTTTAAAGATTTCGCCGAAATTATTTCAATAAAATTAGGGTTTTCCTGTGTTATTTTTCTTGACGACAGGTTTACGTGCTTTAAGTAAACAAATGTAACATTTCATTTGCTGTTCGATTAGCAACCAGAAAACACGTTGTTTTGCTTCGCTCATTTTCTTGATGCAAATTACCGGCACGCATTATTTAGCGTGGTGAGTATATGGAGTTTATATAAAACAATACTTTTCGGCTTTAATAAATTAATTTATTGTCCGTAACTATTCTAGTTTCCTGCGGGGGACACGTTAATCCCTTGAGCTGCGCTTCTTTTGGGGACTGCAAAGTCAAATGCGCTCTGCCTACACATAAGCTTGCCTGATCGCTGACGCAGACCAGCGACTGGTTCCACCTTGATGCCAGTAACTCGAGGGTGAGTTCTGTTTTTGCTTTTCTTGGTAAGTGCTTCTGATTTCGGAACCAGAACGCCTGGGGTTTTACCGTTCATAGATGGCCTTACTAAATTAATTCTTTACAAAAATTACTGAACTATTTTGGTACTTACTGCTTTCTGCTTTTTTTGATGAATGCTTTACTATTTGTTTTAAATAACTAAAAACTTACTATTTATCAATGGAAAAAAAAATTGTTTAAAGATTTGCTGGCACAATTGAAAATGTTGCCATTATGCTTGTAATTTTAGTTTAAGTTTATCCTTACGATATTCTAGAGCTGTGGTTTTTAGGGTTGCGTTTTGTAACGGGCATTTTTATAGTTTTAACATTTTACGCTCTTTCCCAATTCCTAAGTACATTCCTGCAATTACTATTTCTATATTTTATATTTATTAACTCGCGTGTATTAATTTTAAAAGTAGTTTAATTGAAGATTGATTTTCATTAATAAATAAATTGCAAGGAACGAGTTTTAAATAGGATTATTCGTAAATTACATTCCAACTTATCGGAAAGGATAAACAACTGTAATTAGTTATTAGATATGATGGGGCATTCACTTATTGGATGTGCCTTATGTTATTAACGAAGTCGAGATAATAGTCCACAAGAGCTCGTAGTAACAACTAGTTTATATAAACAGATGAGGAGTTGTAGTTTTGTTCTTGGTTCCTATATATGAATTACGTTGTATATTAACTGTGGAAAGTGTAGTTCTTATTACATTGAAGGAAAGATGCTTTTATAGGCGAACGTGTTTGACGGGCTTGTTTACGGAACATTGACTTAGTGCTTACGCGTGCTTTACTAATTGTGTTTTTAGTTGAGTTTCTTTAAAAATAAAAGTTGTAGAACTTGCTTTGAACTTGACCGATTCTTTTAGGATTACTGTGTGTGCGATCTAGTTTCGTGGTCCTTTTTTTATCAGAGTAAGTGCAATAAACTTATACAGAATTTTTAAAGGAGCCACTTTAGTCAGGTTTTAAACTCCCTTTTTTTTAACTCATTCCGTATTAATGATACGTTAAATTTACCTTGCATTTAATAATAAGTAAATAAAATATGAACGTACCCTTTTTTTAAAAACGAGATTGTGAGAGTGATCGTGTTCTTAAATGTTTCACCGTATTCAAGCAATGCCTTTACCAACTGAAATTAGTTTCAGAAGTTGACGAAGTTCTTTCTGCTGAAGCAGATCCGCAATACGAAAAATTCTTGGCGGATGTTTGGATCGGAATTATACTAACTTTAATTGTTCTTAGTTGCGTGTGTCTCAGGAAATAGAATTAACAAGAATTTATCAATGCTACATAGTTCCATCAGCATGATAATGTCCGCTGCTAACACCAGTGAAATACGTAGGTGTGATTAGTGTAAAGTGTAAGAAATTCCATCAACACCCTCACAGTCAAGGGTGAAGTGCTTCGTTAGTGCAGGACATCGTGAATCCCACACTTTAATTGTAAGGAAGCGTTACTGAAGGACCTTTTGTAAGTTGAACTATTTCCTACTTATTATTACTTTAAATATCTATCCGTTGTTTTGCCATAGCTTTGTCGTTCTGATACCTTTTACAACAGACTTGCATGCTATTTTAAAACAAAAAAAAAAAGAAAGAAAGAACAATCAATACTACTGAATTACTCATACCAATTGTGTCTTATCTATTTATCTTTTGTTAACATTTTGTCTGATTTATGTTTAATTGGTGTGTGAGGAAACGTTTCTGCTACACCCAATATTACCTCACTTTGTGATAAAAATTTTTGTAATGCTTTTATCGTGATTATATTATATAGTTTATCTAAACAGTTTTATTTACATTCTACAAAGTACTGAATAATTTAGACTTATCACTACTGCTATGCTTATTCTTTTTTTTTCAGGTTTGCTTAACTATTTTTCTTGCAAGTACTGTCACTAACTCCTTACCGCCGTATACATTATGTGTTAGTCTGCTTTCTACAACCCCCCCCCCTAATCTCCGATTGAGCCCGGTCATTCCGTGATATCTTGGTGTTACGCACGGCTACGAGCCAACGTAGCATAACTTTGGCGCCCGAACAGGGACTGCCACGAATAACGTAACAGTTTGATTCTTTTCTTTGCTTAATAGTTACTGTCAGGGGGTTATTACCTAGAAATGACAGCTCGCCATTTTCATGGGTAATTTTTTTTTTAATGTTTGGGGGTTTCTTATAATGTATTTATAAATTGGGGACATTGAATTTTTTTGGGGTTTGGTTTTGGGAGTACTGTGTTCTGTATGTTTCTATATATTTTTTAATTATAAGTTCTTCCTTTTCCGTTGTATGTTTTGTTCTGTGTGTGAATGAGTGAGTATATATTTTTTTCTTTATTTATTTCAGGTTCCTTTGTAATTTAGTTATAGGTATAAGACCCCGTCCACTCGCCGCCTGAGCCCGGACTTACTTACTTCTCTTTTTTTCTCTTGGTTTTTTTGTGTTACGTTAATGTACGTAGCAAGTTTATAGTCTACAGCACCTGGCTTAACTAAAGCAGAACCCTATATAAAAAATGTGCAGAAATGTTTCTCGTGCAGTGTTTTTAGATAGCGTGTAATTCAACTAAAACGCCAAGTAAATTATTTTATCACCACTGTTAAGTATTGATGTTTGTAAATACTGTTAAAGAAAATGCCTGCAAATATAAACACCTAAATTGCTCAAACACAAGTCCTAAATCCATATAGGATTTATATTGCACTTAAAACTTAGTATTGTACTTAATATCTTACAATTAAAATATATTGCACTCAATATTTTATACTGTAGTCAAAATACATTGCATTTATTTTGTTATATCTTAAATAATCATGCCTAGAAATAAATGCTGTTTCTATAGCCATCTATATTGTAGCAATTTTATTTTCTACCTCATATATATATCTGTATAATCAATCCTTTTATTAAATATTAAATAATATAACACATTATAATGTAATCCAATCCACTTAATATAATTATATCTATTGTCCAATAAAGAACTAGTATTTAGTTCATGTTAAAAGTTGAATTCTACGGAGACAAGATAAAAGCTTTTGTTTGGTATCTTTCCTGGATCCCCTTCCACTCAGGAATCGTAACGTAACTTTGTTAATGGGCAGCAACAAGCCGCCAGGTCACTTCCAACACAGCTGGGGTTCAAGCAGGTCGAAAAGTTGTTCTTAGGAGCGATGTCCGTGGTTGATTTTGCTGTTGGAGGCGTGCACGATGGAAAATTGCCCGTGTATGCTATTAGGAACAGTAAGTGAATTTGTTTCTATAAAATATTAATTAAAATTTTCAGTGTAACTTTGGAAACTAATAAATTTAAAACATGTAACATTGGAGATTATTAAATTTGAATTTAAATTATATTGCAACGTAGATTGTGAATAAGCTCTTTTCTGAATGGTATTCATTCGAAGTTGATGGAAAACAATTGTATCTTTGTATAATATGGAATTACATATATAAAGTTGTTCGGATCAATTACAGACAACATTTGCTTTCTTGTGGTGTGAATTCTTGAAACGCAGTTAATGGAAGTCAAATGACGGTTTTTCAGTAAGCGGCGCAGCTGTTTGTTTAGAATGGAATTTTCCGTTGTTCAAACATATGTCAGCATTCACGCAAGTATATAGGTGCAAATTGGAACTCTGGTATGTACAAAAAATTATGTTCGTATGTTGTCTGAACTGTCGACGTAGTAACGAGATAAATTTTGCTGTAATCGACTTGTGTTAGCCTTAAAACAGGTCAAGGCCAACCCTCAGTTATATTTTTCGTAGTCATACGTTATGAATCTGTAATTTGTTTCTATAAATTCTTTTATTAACTCAAAGAAACATCAGAAGATGTCACTACTAATTAGATAAATTAAATTCTCATAATTTTAAACCTTTAGAAATTGAATCTTTACATTTGATATTTTATGAACAATTAGCTGTAATTATTTACTGTGAAATTAAGGTAAATTTACCATAATTAACTCTTTCTTTAAATAATCAATTTTATGCTTTGTCAATTTGTCATATAAACTTCATTAAATAGTAAGTGGTACGGATACTTTCAGTACCATTGTAATTAACTCTTTCTAATTTAAATTAACTTATAAAGGAAGACATATTTTTTGTAAACGAAAATTACTTTATTGGATACCAAAAAGAATAGATTCTTATTTTCGGACTAAAGATTATCTTTTATTTAAGAGGAATGAAAGTCGATTCTGATAGTGTTTAATTATTTTTGAATTTGAATGCACAAACAGTGCCTTTCTTTGTTTAATCTGTTCACAGGTGCAGTGCAAGATTGCTAAGGTCAAGGTCGAACCATAAGGTAAGATACTTCAAAGATTAGGAGGTCTTTAAAAATTATATAGCGGTTATAGAAAATAGGTTTCCGCATTAGCCTTGTACAAGGGACTTGTTTCAGGTCTTCTCAGTATAAAAAAATACGGTGGCGCCTTATTCTTATTATTAGTGGTTGCAATTACACCCCGACCCACAGCTCATTCTCTACCCAGAGCATATAGTTCGACTAGCCGCTTGCCTTTGAGATTTCCTCAACTTAGAGCCACCTTCCATCTTAATTTGCCGTGGGCTTCATTTCTAATTATCGGAAATTCTCGTTAAACGAAAATCAGAATGGAAGTAAAAGGCTACAAATAGCGCCCAGCGTGTAGGCCTCGATTGCTGTATCAATTGTATAAGCACATAAAGTATAGGCTTCGATTGACTTTGGTTGTTTACACTTGTGGTTTGTAATTCATTTACCCTCAGATTAGTTTAGTCTATTGATGTTGTTGTTTAATTGAGTTTAATTTGTAATTAGTTAGTTAGTCTATTCCATGATGGCTGAGACGTATCAAGTAGTTTATTTGCATAAAGATAAGTGGGATTATGAATTGAGAATTCGTGGAGTTGTTAGCAGCAGACCGATGCAGGATAAAAGGAAAATGTTAGGCCGATTATTAGCCAAAGAAACAACATTACCTGATTTTATTTGTCAATTAGCTCTAACGGAAATTGATAGTATGTCAACATTAATAAAGTTGTGTAAGAAATTAGAAGAAGCTTTCTTACATGGTAAAATTGTTCGATAGGAATATTATTGTTCTTTTAGTCGCAGCTTGTAGTATTTCAGTGAATAATAATTCACAGTGTAGTTGATAATAGTGATTTGTATTTAGGTTTTCTTCCATTTGTATTAGCTACAATAGTTGTTTGATAAATTTTTATAGTAGAGATGATAGATGTTTATAATTTGGTACACTGGTTTTACTGTCGGTAAACCCTTTCAAGATTGCTCTTGTGCATAGGCACGTTTTGTTTTGATATATTTTGATAGCAATTTTGATTTATTTATATCCGCATTGCAACGCAGTATGTTAATTGGTTGTAAGTCTAAGTGAAACTTGTCGTCGTGGTTGGTCGGATTAGCAGTATGTCAGTCTAGACGAGACTTAGGAAAAGTCGGTCGCTCAGCATTACATTAGTCTAAACGAGACTCGAGGTAAGTTGTCACTCTAGCGATTTTGGCATCACTATTTTTGAGATTGGTGATGAGGTTATAATTTTTTGTTTATAAGTCTAGGTGAGACTCACAGAGGAGTTTGTCACCCTAGCAAGTTTATGCGTTGTGAAGTACTTTTGTCTATTTTGACAGTTTGATTTTGAGTAGTGTAAGAGTGTACTAGAACATTGATTTATTGTTATCCTAGATGGAAGGTTGAGAGTAATCTAAATTATAAATTTATTATGTTTAAAATTGTCATTGTCTGCGAATTTAAAAGAAGGTCTTCTTAAAGTTTGAAGTTCATTGGTTTAATGTTTGAAATCATGTTGATAATTTAGTTGAGATCAAGTTAGATGATGTGGATCCCTGGTATGTGTCTCTTCGAGAGGAAATTTTAGCTTCACCTGATGATTACCCCCAATGGAAGGTAGAAGATAATTATGTATTTAAATTTCTTTCATCAAATTTACCACTAATGTCGAATGTAAGGGAATGGAAATATTTAGTCCCTAGATCACAGAAGGAACAGGTTATTCGGATAAATCATGACCCTTCAGTGGCCGGTCATTTTGGTTTTTTTAAAACATTGGCACGCATTCAAGAGAATTTTATTGGCCAAAATGCGTATTGATGTGTTGAAATTTTGTAAAAATTGTTTAACTTGTGGTGCACAGAAGGCATCGAATAGAGGACCCCTTGGTTTAATGGGAAAGGAAAAGGAAGTGAAGTTCCCCTTTCAGATTATTGCTATAGACCTCATGGGCCCATTTCCACGGTCTAGGGTTGGACACAAATGGTTGTTAGTTATAGGTGATTGGTTCTCAAAATTCACGTTGATGTTCCCGTTACGTAGTGCAAAAGCGCATTTAATAGAACGTGTGTTGGAGGAAAAAGTTTTTTTAGTTTATGGTGTTCCCAAATATATTATTTGTGACAATGGCTCACAATTTAGTGGTAAAAATTTCAAGGCCGTATGTAAAAAATATGACGTTCAAAAAATTTGGTTTAATGCAGTTTACTCTCCCCAATGTAACTTTGTAGAGAGGATAAATAGAACAGTCGGAACAGCTATACGTTCGTATATTGGAGAACATGATACTTGGGACATAGAGTTACCCCAAATTCAGTATGCGATTAATTCTGCAAAACATCATGCCACTGGTTATTCGCCAAATTTCTTAGTTTTTGGTAGACATGTTCCTGTGTCTGGAAGATTTTATGGTCTTGATGTGGAACCCTCAGTTGATATTGATTTTATTTCTAGAGATAGACCTTCGTATGTATCAGATCATCAAGGACTGTTTGATATTTTTATAGACGTACAGAAAAGGTTACATTTAGCTTACATGCAGTCTAGTAATTCGTATAATTTAAGAAGACGTAACATTTCTTTCGAAGTAGGTGACAAAGTTTGGAGGTCAAATAAAGTTCTTTCGAAAGCAAGTGATAAATTTACAGCTAAGCTTGCGCCAAAATATGTTTTGAGTATTGTTAAAAAGAAGGTTTCAAGTTTAATTTATGAATTGATCAATGAAAATGGTTCGAGAGCAGGCAGATGGCATGTTAAAGACTTAAAACCTTATTCAGAGTTCAGTGGTGATATTGAAAATGAGAACGTTTCTGAACATTAATTAGTGTTGTTGATATATTTAATGGTTGATAGTAGGAATTATTTCTGTCTTATCTTTTAGTTAAGGATTTAAATATTGTATTGGAATACTGTTTGGTAGTCTAAAAATTTTTAGATGTTGGATAAGAAGTATAAAAAGAATTTTTTTGTAGTGCAGTAAGGCTGACACTAGACTGTGCTGATATTGTTAGTTGCAAGTTATTTATTTGAGTCAAGATAAAAAGTTACATGTTTCCGTTTGTCAAATGATTTCATTGGTCGTATAATTCTTTAGTTCAAGGTTATAAAGGAATGTTTAGGTATTTTTACGATTAAATTGTTTGATAAATAAAGTTGTATATATTTGTTTATTATTATTTTTGGATTTGTGATTAAAGTATTTGATAATTATATTAGGAATCAGGTAGTTGAGTCCATATTAAATATTGGTTGGAGGTCAATATTGTTAGTAACTTTGATAGTTATGTTTAATTGTGAATATTGTGTGAGATAGCAATGTTCTATGTTTATAATGAATATTGTGTGAGATAGCAATGTTCTATTTTGTTCATTCATGCGTGAGTGAGATTTTGAGGAGTAAGACGTGGAGACGTTTTACTTGTCTCTTCTGGGAAAGAGATATTTCTACATTTTGGTTGCATATACATGCGGTAGATTGTTGAACGTTAGTGATTTCAAGACATGTTTGCTGTTTTGAAGTTATGTTTGGAGTGGATCTCAAAGATAGTGAGAGTCCTTTTCTTCTTTTGTAAATATGTAAAATAAAGTTAATAAAGTAAAATATGTTTGTCATGATAATTTGATATTTTCATTAAGGAATTATAATACAGCAGTATTATATGTTTTGTTGTTTAAGTTTCGAGTATAAATGAGTGATATAATAACCCGAATATGATTAAACGATAATGACACCCTACCGATTAAGACTTCCCGAATTTGTTCCCTTGTGGCGTATAGTACGCGTAGTTACTCATCACTCATTTTCAACTATGTTGTATCATAAGTGGTAATTTTTGTTTTATTTTGTAAAATTAATAATAATAAGTCGTGAATATATAACTATAAATTCAAAAAAATTCTTAGTATTTATTCCAGAATTTTTCTCTTAGAAAGAGGCAGTGTAGCAATTTTATTTTCTACCTCATATATATATATATCTGTATAATCAATCCTTTTATTAAATATTAAATAATATAACACATTATAATGTAATCCAATCCACTTAATATAATTATATCTATTGTCCAATAAAGAACTAGTATTTAGTTCATGTTAAAAGTTGAATTCTACGGAGACAAGATAAAAGCTTTTGTTTGGTATCTTTCCTGGATCCCCTTCCACTCAGGAATCGTAACGTAACTTTGTTACTGGGCAGCAACAAGCCGCCAGGTCACTTCCAACACAGCTGGGGTTCAAGCAGGTCGAAAAGTTGTTTTAGGAGCGATGTCCGTGGTTGATTTTGCTGTTGGAGGCGTGCACGATGGAAAATCGCCCGTGTATGCTATTAGGAACAGTAAGTGAATTTGTTTCTATAAAATATTAATTAAAATTTTCAGTGTAACTTTGGAAACTAATAAATTTAAAACATGTAACATTGGAGATTATTAAATTTGAATTTAAATTATATTGCAACGTAGATTGTGAATAAGCTGTTTTCTGAATGGTATTCATTCGAAGTTGATGGAAAACAATTGTATCTTTGTATAATATGGAATTACATATATAAAGTTGTTCGGATCAATTACAGACAACATTTGCTTTCTTGTGGTGTGAATTCTTGAAACGCAGTTAATGGAAGTCAAATGACGGTTTTTCAGTAAGCGGCGCAGCTGTTTGTTTAGAATGGAATTTTCCGTTGTTCAAACATATGTCAGCATTCACGCAAGTATATAGGTGCAAATTGGAACTCTGGTATGTACAAAAATTATGTTCGTATGTTGTCTGAACTGTCGACGTAGTAACGAGATAAATTTTGCTGTAATCGACTTGTGTTAGCCTTAAAACAGGTCAAGGCCAACCCTCAGTTATATTTTCGTAGTCATACGTTATGAATCTGTAATTTGTTTCTATAAATTCTTTTATTAACTCAAAGAAACATCAGAAGATGTCACTACTAATTAGATAAATTAAATTCTCATAATTTTAAACCTTTAGAAATTGAATCTTTACATTTGATATTTTATGAACAATTAGCTGTAATTATCTACTGTGAAATTAAGGTAAATTTACCATAATTAACTCTTTCTTTAAATAAGCAATTTTATGCTTTGTCAATTTGTCATATAAACTTCATTAAATAGTAAGTGGTACGGATACTTTCAGTACCATTGTAATTAACTCTTTCTAATTTAAATTAACTTATAAAGGAAGACATATTTTTTGTAAACGAAAATTACTTTATTGGATACCAAAAAGAATAGATTCTTATTTTCGGACTAAAGATTATCTTTTATTTAAGAGGAATGAAAGTCGATTCTGATAGTGTTTAATTATTTTTGAATTTGAATGCACAAACAGTGCCTTTCTTTGTTTAATCTGTTCACAGGTGCAGTGCAAGATTGCTAAGGTCAAGGTCGAACCATAAGGTAAGATACTTCAAAGATTAGGAGGTCTTTAAAAATTATATAGCGGTTATAGAAAATAGGTTTCCGCATTAGCCTTGTACAAGGGACTTGTTTCAGGTCTTCTCAGTATAAAAAAATACGGTGGCGCCTTATTCTTATTATTAGTGGTTGTAATTACACCCCGACCCACAGCTCATTCTCTACCCAGAGCATATAGTTCGACTAGCCGCTTGCCTTTGAGATTTCCTCAACTTAGAGCCACCTTCCATCTTAATTTGCCGTGGGCTTCATTTCTAATTATCGGAAATTCTCGTTAAACGAAAATCAGAATGGAAGTAAAAGGCTACAATATACAGTAATTAAAATTTCCTAAACATCCTCCCTGAAGTTAAGTATCAGTGTGGTCATGATTGGTGTAAGTAATATTAACCTAACAAGGTTGTAACAATTTTATTTTTTGGTTGTTAAATCCGTTCATAAAAGTGCAAGATTTATAAAACGCTTTTATTAAGATAATAAGTAAAATACATTTAACAACTTTGGTATTACGCTAAAGCTGTATCTATATGTAGCATTCTATGTATAGTCGAATTTCTGTGCCTTCGATAACAATTTGCAAGCGCGTTTTGGTTGAAAGCCATCTCCTGGAACAGGCCGTTCGTCCGAGCGAGCGTGGTAACCAGTCGGCCATGCGATATAGTAGAGTCAAGATGTACGAAAAAATGCAGGCCGCCAATTTGCGTATAAATTTTTAGCAGTTGAGACACATCTTTAAATAGCGGTTGGCATCCTACGAACGTTATTTAATTGTTTAATTTAGATATTTTATTTAGCGCAAAAAACCACAATAAAATGCAACTTTGAAAACAACTAATCCAACCACTGACGTTAAAACCACTTTGTATTACAACCTGTAAAAAGCAACTTAGATGATGGAAAATTTGACTAATTTATAGAAGACCATTTCATTACAAAACGTAAAGATGTTATTTGGTAAGGCAGCGGGGTTCAACATATTGCAGCAGCTGACGGATGTATGGTGATTACGTTTGATATTACAACACCTCTTCACAGCTAGAAAACGCAGTTTTGGTTCGTAGATAACTTTAACTAATTTTTAGTGTTTCAAATTAGAAACACGCTATTTTGTTTAGTGCATAAAAGCACGAATATTGTAAAATTTCAATTATTTGTTGTGCTGGAATTTTCCAGTGTTAAAATTATAATTCACAATTTTTAATGGTTTAAGAAACCATACACGTGGTTCATTTTGTACTGTTAGTAACAGCGACAGGTGTTATTGACGTCACTTGTTTGTCTGCAATATACTGCTGACACATGTGTTCTAGAAAACATATGCTTCGAGCAGAGTTTGCACAAGTTGAGTAAACAAGAATATTTTTGTGATCTGCTTTTTTTATTTGAAATTGAAACTAACACAAATAATTTAGAAAAGGAAACTTGAGTAACAATGTTTTAAATTGTAACCCTCCTGAACAGATCTGCACGGGTCGGACCCTTTTTTTGTGTAACAAGTCACACTAAGCTGTAAAATGTTTGATTACCAACTATTTTGATAAACCTTAATTTAAAACTCATGAACTCATTTAATTAATTATGAAATTTTTTTTGCATTGAATTTTGTTTTAAAAGAGAATCTTTTGAGTAAATTATTGGTTTAAGATTAAAGTTTTTTATTTTGATCAAATATGGTCAAACCTAACAACAAGAAACTAATATCCTTAAGAGTAGAATTTTGATGTCAACTTTATATAGAAAATATTTTTTTTAATATTTCTTTAGGTATGTTTGTGGGACACAAATAGTGTTCCACCCTTCTATTAAGCTAATTATTACCATTTCTTACAGGAGCAGCGTCTTATTTTGTTAAGACGGGTTTTTGTCATCGAAGGCGATTTTTTTCTTTGGGTTTCCACGTCCGCCCCTAGAAATATACCATGCAATTATCATAAATAAGTCAGGACTTGGTGGCGCCTATTTGTTTTGGATTAAGTTCAACTTACAATCAGAATTCGACTTACCCCCCCATTTCTCATAGCTCTACCCTAGGAATAGACCCCTAGTTATGTCGGAAGACTTCGTTACACTTGCTCATAACGTGAGGCCAGCGATACATAAGAAAAATTAGTTTCACTGGCTTCCAATAAACGTAGGGCAGGTGCCTCAAAAAACAATATTCGTTTCACTGGCGCCGGCAACGGCTAGGCACTTTGAAAAAATACGTTTCACTGGCGCCCATGCGTGAGGCTTGTGCTTTTAGAAAAGAAAAACGTTTCAAGGTGTTGTAAGCCGATGAGGATCTGCGTGGGTAGACTTAAATAAACTTGTTAGTAATAAACCTGCTTCAAACTGCAACCTAACCTTGTGATCTAAGTCTATGAGAATCCGCAAAGGGGGGACATTTTGATCACCTTATTTTTAATAGTAAGCTTCGACTAACAGTAACTTAACCTAGAAATCTAAGCCGATTCGGATCTGTAGCGGGTGCTGTTTAATAGATATTACTTTAAATAAAAAACCTGCTACTAACAACTAACCTAACCTGAAGATCTAAACCAGCGTGGATCTGTAGCGGGTGCTCTTTAATAGACATTACTTTAAAAAAGTTAACCAAGAGCGAGTCGAAGTATTTGTGACAGACGGACGGACGGATACAAGAGTGATCTTATAAAGCATCCGTTATACCTTATAAGGTACGGAACCCTAGTAAAAACCTGCTCCTAACAACTAACCTAACCTGGGGATCTAAGCCAGTGTGGATCTGTAGCGGATGCTCTTTAATAGACATTACTTTAAAAAGTTAGCCAAGAGCGAGTCGAACTATTTGTGACAGACAGACGGACGGACACGAAAGTAATCTTATAAAGGATTCGTAATACCTTATAAGGTACGGAACCCTAATAAAAACCTGTTACTAACAACTAACCTAACCTGGGGATCTAAGCCAGCGTGGATCTGTAGCGGGTGCTCTTTAATAGACATTACTTTAAAAAGTTAGCCAAGAGCGAGTCGAACTATTTGTGACAGACAGACGGACGGACGCGAAAGTAATCTTATAAAGGATTCGTTATACCTTATAAGGTACGGAACCCTAATAAAAACCTGCTACTAACAACTAACCTAACCTGGGGATCTAAGCCAGTGTGGATCTGTAGCGGGTGCTCTTTAATAGACATTACTTTAAAAAGTTAGCCAAGAGTGAGTCAAACAATTTGTGACAGACAAACGGACAAACGCGAGAGTAATCTTATAAAGGATTCGTTATATCTTATAAGGTACGGAAACCTAATAAAACCTGCTACTAACAACTAACCTAACCTGAGGATCTAAGCCAGCGTGGATCTGTAGCGGATGCTCTTTAATAGACATTACTTTAAAAAAGTCAACCAAGAGCGAGTCGAAGTATTTGTGACGGACGGACGGACGGATACAAGAGTGATCTTATAAAGCATCCGTTATACCTTATAAGGTACGGAATCCTAATGAAAACCTGCTCCTAACAACTAACATAACCTGGGGATCTAAGCCAGTGTGGATCTGTAGCGGGTGCTCTTTAATAGACATTACTTTAAAAAAGTTAGCCAAGAGCGAGTCGAACTATTTGTGACAGACAGACGGACGGACGCGAAAGTAATCTTATAAAGGATTCGTTATACCTTATAAGGTACGGAACCCTAATGAAAACCTGCTCCTAACAACTAACCTAACCTGGGAATCTAAGCCAGCGTAGATCTGTAGCGGGTGCTCTTTAATAGACATTACTTTAAAAAAGTTAGCCAAGAGCGAGTCGAAGTATTTGTGACAGACGGACGGACGGACACAAGAGTGATCTTATAAAGGATCCGTTATACCTTATAAGGTACGGAATCCTAGTAAAAACCTGCTCCTAACAACTAACCTAACCTGGGGATCTAAGCCAGTGTGGATCTGTAGCGGGTGCTCTTTAATAGACATTACTTTAAAAAGTTAGCCAAGAGCGAGTCGAACTATTTGTGACAGACAGACGGACGGACGCGAAAGTAATCTTATAAAGGATTCGTTATACCTTATAAGGTACGGAACCCTAATAAAAACCTGCTACTAACAACTAACCTAACCTGGGGATCTAAGCCAGCGTGGATCTGTAGCGGGTGCTCTTTAATAGACATTACTTTAAAAAAGTTAGCCAAGAGCGAGTCGAAGTATTTGTGACAGACGGACGGACGGACACAAGAGTGATCTTATAAAGGATCCGTTATACCTTATAAGGTACGGAATCCTAGTAAAAACCTGCTCCTAACAACTAACCTAACTTGGGGGGTCTAAGCCGGTGTTTTCCATAGGCACCTATTATTACCAACCATGTTTGGTTTTGCAACTATATTGATATTTAGGCATAATTTTTCTGCTATAATCGTTGAAAACCCGCAAAAATTTGTTTTGATTCTGATTTAACACAACAGCCCTCTATTTAAATTAATATAAAAGTTTCTACTTCTTGTGTGTAATGGTACACCGGAGCCTGGGTGTTTTGTAGATACTGATTTTTTCCTAAGCAGGGCAGTATATGAATGTATGTATGATCTTTGGTCTGTTGCCATGCGCAGTGCATCGAACTACCAGGTATTAAAACCCTCTCCTATCACTCGGAAAGTTACTTTTTTTATTTAGTTCCTTTAACATACTCGTGCAAACGACACGATTGATAGTTAATGGAGCAAAAAGTGTCCTGTAGAATCTGTGGTATTATATGAAATTGCATGTATGAACATTCAACCAAGTTCACGTAAAAGTAGAAAGTTATTAAAATTTGTTATTTCTATGACAGGCAATTTATGCATTTATTGTTTACCACCAACAATTCAGAGTATTGTATCATACTCAAAGACTGTTCATTTGTGTATTTTTTGCACCACGAAATATTTATAGGGTCACATACTATCGAACGTTCTTTAGCACACAATTTATATAAATGTTCTGCATTATATAAAAGAGTCTCGAAAGCCCAGACGTCTTCATATACTAACGAATGTCTACTGCATTATTATGATTATTCCGCCTCACAAAAATTACAACTACATATCATGCGGTCGCATACTAGCGAACGTCCATTAACGTGCAGTTTCAGTAATTATTTCGCATCACTAAAAAGTACTTTTTGAAGCCATATGCGTTCACATACTAACAAATGTTCACTCGCATGCACTTTTTGCACTTATTCCGCATTATATAAGGTAATTTAAAAATACATATGCGGTCGCATACTAATGAACGTCCATTCGCATGTGATGTGTGTAACTATTCCGCATCACAAAAATTTACTCTCTAAGTACATATGCGGTCGCATACTGACGATCGTCCATTCGCATGCAATTTGTGTAGTTATTCCACATCACATAAAAGTAATTTACAAAAACATATACGGTTGCATACCAACGTGCGTTCATTTGTATGCAATTTATGTAATTATTCCGCACCACGGAAAGATTATTTACAAACACATTTAATTTCGTATTTTGAAGAACGGCCCTTAGCATGCAATTTGTGTAATTATTCCACATCACATAAAAATGATTTACAAAGACATATGAGCTCACATACTAATGAACATCCATTCGCATGCAATGTGTGTAACTATTCCGCATCACAAAAAATTACTCTCCAAGTACATATGCGGTCGCATACTGACGATCGTCTATTCATATGCAATTTGTGTAATTATTCCGCATCATATAAAACTAATTTAAAAAAAATATGCGGTTGCATACCAACGAGCGTCGTTTTGCATGTATTTTATGTAATTATTTCGCACCACGGAAAGATTATTTACAAACACATTTAATGTCGCATTTTGAAGAACGTCCGTTCGCATGCAATTTGTGTAATTTTTCCACATCACATAAAAGTAGGTTACAAAGACATATACGATCGCATACCAAGAAACGTCCATTCGCATGCGGTTTGTGTAATTATTCCGCATCACATAAATGTGTTTTACGAATACATATGCGGTCGCATACTAACGAACGTCCATTCCCATGTAACGTGTGTAACTATTCCGCATCACAAAAAATTACCCTCCAAGTACATATGCGGTTGCATACTGACGATCGTCCATTCGCATGCAATTTGTGTAATTTTACCACATCATATAAAAGTAATTTACAAAATCATATGCGGTCGCATACCAACGAACGTCCATTCATATGCAATTTGTGTAATTATTCCGCCTCATATAAAACTAATTTAAAAAAGCATATGCGGTTGCATACCAACGAGCGTCGTTTTGCATGCATTTTATGTAATTATTCCGCACCACGGAAAGATTATTTACAAACACATTTAATGTCGCATTTTGAAGAACGTCCATTCACATGCAATTTGTGTAATTTTTCCACATCACATAAAAGTAGTTTACATAGACATTTACGATCGCATACCAAGGAACGTCCATTCGCATGCGGTTTGTGTAATTATTCCGCATCACATAAAAGTGTTTTACGAATACATATGCGGTCGCATACTAACGAACGTCCATTCGCATGCAATGTGTGTAACTATTCCGCATCACAAAAAATTACTCTACAACTACATATGCTATTACATACTAACTAACGTCGCACGCAGGTTATATAATTATTCGACATCACAATAAAATACTTTACAAATACCTATACCGTCGCATACTAATGAACGTCTGTCTATTCGTATGCATTTTGACGTGTGTGAAGTTGGAATGGACACTATACAATTTTTAAAACTAGTATATATAGTTCGTTTGTACTTCGTTTGTGCTGCGCAGTGCCTAAAATTCAGTGTTTGTGCTGAAAAGTTGCGCAAGTTATTCGTGATTTAAAGTGGCCAATCCAACTTCGCGGGAAGTTGGAATGGCCACCATGAAATATTGATATTTTTTCAACTTTCTTTATTCCGTTCGTTTGTGCTTTGTTTGTGCCGTGCAGTGCCAAAAATCCGGGTTTGTGCTCAAAAACTGTGCAAGTATTCGCGATTTAAAGTGGTCAATCCAACTTCGAAGGAAGTTGGTGGCCACCATGAAATATTGATATTTTTCAACTTTCTTTATTGCGTTTGGATGTGTTCCGTTTGTGCCGCGCAGTGCCAAAAATTCTGCGTTTATGCTCAAAAACTGTGGAAGTTATTCGTTATTTAAAGTGGTCAATCCAACTTTGCAGAAAGGTGGAATGGCCACGACGAAAATTGAAACCTCTTTTACCTTTTGTATTGCGTTTGTTTGGTACTTCATTTGTGTTGCGTAGTACTAAAAATTCCGCGTTTGTGGTCAAAAATTGTGCAAGTTATTCGCGATTTAAAGTGGCCAATGCAACTTCACCTGAAACTGGATTGACCACCATGGAAAATTGAAAATTGTTTTACTTTTTTTTAGTTCATTTATTTGTGCTGTCGTTTGTGCCGTGTGGTGCCAATAATTCATAATTTTAAAAACTATAATTCATAAAAGGTAATACAAATTGAAAACAAATGTAATTTAATTAGATATATAAATCAATAGATAGGGTTGCACAAAATCAACCTGTGTTTTTATCTTAGATGATAAATCATCAAAAATCTCCCACTCATTAGATGAAAGATTAAAAATTCAAGGTGTAGAAAAGGCAAAACTACGAATATTTTTGTTACAAGGGTTAATCTTAAATATTTTAAATCCGATATAAAGACATCTTCAAGCACTTAAACCTGTCACTTCAAGTGAAGAACTACAAATGAAATTTAAGTTAGAAATGTTTCAAAATACACCTATTGAAAGGGATGTTAAAGCAGGTACTCGGGTCATTACAAAAATATCACACTTCTAGGTTTGTAGGTTTTCTAACAATAGGTGTTTTTAATAGATTCTGGCGAAGCAGTTAACAATGCTGTGGACTGTTCATAACTGTATAATGAAGACCACTTCTAAAAGTATTGTAATTTTCAAAAGATAATGACAATGTAGTTGTATACTATACTTAAAGCTCTGGAAATGGAGTACCAAACGAACGCAATAAAAAAAGTTAAAATTTTAATTTTCGTCGTGCCCATTCAACCTTTTGAATTGACCACTTTAAATAACTAATAACTTGCACAGTTTTTGAGCACAAACTTTGAATTTTTGGCACTGCGCGACACAAACGGAGCACACACAAAACTAATAAAGAAAGTTGCAAAATATCAATATTTCATGGTGGCCATTCTAACTTCCTGCAAAGTTGGATTGACCACTTTAAATCACGAATAACTTGCACAGTTTTTGAGCACAAACGCTGAATTTTTGGCACAAACGGAGCACAAATGAACGGAATAAAGAAAGTTAAAAAAATATCAATATTTTATGGTGGTAATTTCAACTTCCTTTGAAGTTGGATTGACCACTTTGAATCACGAATAACTTGCACAGTTTTTGAGCACAAACGCTGAATTTTTGGCACTGTGCGGCACAAACGGAGTACAAACGAACGCAATAAAGAAAGCTGAACAGATATCAATATTTCATAGTGGCCATTCCAACTTCCTGCGAAGTTGGTTTGGCCACTTTAAAATAACGAATAACTTGCGCAGCTTTTGAGCACTGCGCAGCACAAACGAAGCACAAACGAACTGTATATACTTGTTTTAAAAATTGTATAGTGACCATTTCAACTTAACACACCTGCATTTTGTGTAATTATTCTGCACTGTCTAAAAGTCTCTTGATAGATCATATCTCCATACATACTAACTAACCGTTATTTGCATGCAATTTGTGTCATTACTGCGCATCACTAAGAGGAAATCTAAAGCAGCATTTGCTATCGCATACTAAATATCTTCCACTTCTGTTTAATTTATATAATCATTCCGCAAGACAAATAAGTAATTTACTAATACCGGTCTGTTCTCGTACAATTTGTGTGCTTATATCACATTTAAAAAAATACCATTAAAAAAGGTTTGCTCTCGTATTTCTAAGAACGTTCAATTCGATGTTATTTGTGTAAGTTTTACAATCACAAAAAGTGTTTTACTACATGTGCAGTTCCGTTGTTATATACGCCATTTTGTCAGCAGGGTGTGATTATTTCACATCAGTCAAAAATAATCTGAAATCATACATACTGACAATCTACCACTTGTCTCTTTCATATGTATATTATGTGTCATTAGAAAAAAATCGTTTACGAAGACATGTAGTAACGTTCCAGTGCTATGGGTAAAACAATTTTGAAAAGTGCACTGCAACCAATATAAATTATCTAATACGTTTTATTTCAGAAGTGTTTAAACAGTCAAGCGCCGTAGTTAAAAACCATAGCTTTAATTATCAAATCGCCATGGTAAGATATTTGAAACCTCTGGAACATTTAGAATTGGAGGGTGTCGTATCTAAGGACAAAACTTGGTTTACATTTTTTTATACTGTTTTTTTCTTTGTTCTTTTCACCATACAGGCTAGTTTATTAACTTTTTTTTCGACAAAAAGGTATGTGTTGCTCTAATTTTAAAAATGAACGACCTACAAATATTTTTTGAACCCATGACGTTGTCTCTAGGTACATCGTGTTGATGTACTAAGGGACGTGCGAGATGCACCTAAGGGCAGTGCAGAAAAGGACGTCAAAAAGTACAATTTAAAATAATTTGTATATTTTGGTATTTATGATCTAACAAATTGTTACATTCCATTTCGTATTATAGGATTTCCTGCCTCGTTAATTTAATTTAAAAACCATTCACTCTCAAGCATTTAATTTACGTTTGCTATAATTTCAACCCGCGTAGATAAACAATCAACTGTACACTTTCTACATTAAATCCCAGAGTTCGGTTGTCTATTTTTTTATGTCTTACTTAAACAAGTCCACCGGTTTATACTCTAGTTCCTTATGTTACACGTAAACTTGACAAATGAGAGCTATCCAACATGGAGTGAGTGAAATGAAAATTCCTGGGATGATATAATGCTAAATTTAAGAAACACTTCAAGGTATGGAATATAATGCTGTTTTGATGTAATTTAAATGTACAATACATGCCGAACTTCGTAAGTAATTAATATTAAATATGTACGAAGGAGTTGTTGAGGAATAATTATACTTTGGACAAAATCCTACATTTCGGGATGACTGATTAACGATAACTGGATTACGCGTGTTTCAAGATTTTAATTAAGCTTAAAAGTGCATGTGCAGTGGCTATTAAAAAGATAATAATTAGTTGAAAGTGCCGGAAGCTACGTCGAAACAAACTATACACAGGTGTCAGCTTTATAATTATTAAAGTAAGAAATCGGAATATTTATCTTTAAATGCGTGAAAAAATAGTAAAATCATTTAAAGTGGTTTTAATTTGAAAGTCTCATTCTCAGAGCAGGGTTATTAATTCTATTGTTCATCAATATTAGTGTTAAAACCCTGCTATTTGAAAGCCTTGCGTAAATTTCCAGTGTAGTTGGAATTAAATTTTTTACTTATTAATTGGACTAATCCAGAGGAAATGAACGATGCTACAAAGACTAATTGAACTAATATACCATAATATAATTAAATAAAACACAGCAATTAAACATTAATTCATAATCTCTACATATAGTTTTAATATTAAAGGTAAGAAATAAATTTCAGTGTAATTAACCGGTTAAAACAGAAAACGACCATACGATTATCTTACTAAAATTATAACTATAAATACGTTTTTTGTAACAAACGAGGGGCTTTGTATTTATCATAGAGTGGTTATTTACAGGCACGGCTTAATCTTGTTTACACAGCGTGATTATTCATTTACAAATAGGGGTTTTTAAATACACGGAAAATGTGTTTTGCTTTACACTTAATACGATAAAAATCAGAGCACTCACTAAGCATGAGACAACAGAGAAGCATAATTTTGATTTTAAGCATAAAAAACAAGAAGTACTTTAAATGATTTATATAGCAAAAACCCCTACTGCAGTTAATGAAAAGACTGATATTAAGAAACTAAGTAAAATATACCATAATATAATAAAAAAACACAGCAATTAAACATTGATTCATAATCTCTACATATAGTTTTAATATTAAAGCTAAAAAATAAATTTCAGTGTAATTAACCGGTTAAAATAGATAACGACCATACGATTATCTTACTTGAATTATAACTATCATTTCGGATAAAATGAATATTAGTTTATGACGATCAATACTAACCTACCTATATGTAAATAAATTTGTCTAAATTGGTGGTATTGTGAAAAGCATTTATATTTTAACATGTAATGTGCATTAGTTATTTATAATTTTAAATAGTGTTGACAAATAGAATTGATAAATATTCTAAGTACTGATACAGTTTAATCAATACGTGTTTGAAAATTAAGTGTGGTTATGAATGTTTCGTTTTAAGGTAACAGTAAAAATACGTAAATATAGTTGTATGTATCTTTCTGTTATAGTAACCATTGATAAAGACCCGATGTGTAAGGTTGAAACGTCTGGAGAAGAAAAAATAAATTATATTAATTTGCAAGATTTGAAATAGTTTATTGATGTAACGTGTATTTTTATAGACCTAAATTCCCAAGAACATTTGAAAATATTTGACAATTACCAGGAAAGGCCAAGAAAGAATAAACCAAAAACACGTGTAAATTGCTCTTTGTTATAAATTACTTTGTAAATAGCTATTTAATTAATAAAATCTTACAACTACAAATTACCCTAAAATTATTAAATACACTAAGCACATTTCAAATTGTCTTTTATAGAAAACATAAGATTAACATGAACTTGATTACAGTAGTCTTGTATTATATTCAGGTAGTAATCTCTCAACACAGATGTCTTTCTCCAGAATTAAGGCACACACAAAGCTACACAAACCTGACACCCAGTTTAAATCCAAATTAAATTGCTACAAATTTTATTCCAGCAGCTCCAAACCAATTAGATTAAAACAATTAATTTCAGAAAGCGGATTAATTCTCGAATAAGTGGTTTTTAGTATTATTTGAAATTAAAGTGAGTAAACCCATTTTGGACGATGCCCAAAATACCAAGAGTGCTATTCCAAAATACTTAAGGTGGTTCGTAAAATTCTTATGGCAATGCTTAAAATATTTGTGGAGGTATTTCAAAACTTTTGAACATGAAATAATTCCAAATTGTTACTTAATCGTAGCACTGTATTTTCACACTCTAATGGCTCACTGAAAAATCGTTTAATCATCCTCTTTAACTACATCTACTGTTATTTACAACATTGGTTCAGTTAATGAAGTATTTGTTCCAAAAACTTTTTATAACACGCCTCGTGTTAGAGTGGCAGAAACGCACGTACTCCACGTCCAATGAACAAATCACATTTTAAAAAATAAAATTCTTCGTTGAATGCTCTGAATATCTCTATTTCGACGTCATTCTCATGGATGAATTCCAATAATGTATATATTTAATTAGTTCTGTAATCACCAAGTGTATATAACAGCTTTTTTGATAGTGTCTTTATCACCTGCAAGTGTTGGTTTGTACAACGAAAATTGCTAGGCTACGTCACTGATAGAATGTAGTGCGCTTATAATAAGAATTTGAAGGTCCCAATTTAATATTTGCGCGACTTTTTCTATATTTCTAATATATGCATGATTTTTAAAATAATGAATTTTTCAGTTTAAATTAATACGTTGCTTCTTACTTGCTAATAGTTTCAATGCTGAATGAATGAAGCGATACATAAAATGTTACCGAATTTCGCATTTTCAACATCAAACGCTTTTAATAAAACTCTTTTATAGTTACTCACTCTGAGTAGTATTCGGCTCTTATGTACCATGATGGTGTTCTTTTCTCAGCAATTTATATACTTTCTTGCGAGTCTCCTTCTGGGGTGAATACGTGCTTAGAAGTGATGATCCATTTCCAACCCTAATGATGCTTTTTATGAAAGTGAGCGAAACGTCGAATTCATTAGTATTTATTATTATAGGATCCAAGCCCTTGATATCTTCCCACAAAATCAATAAATAAATGTATGTTTCAATGTTAAGGTTAATGATAATACCAGATATTGTGTTAGGATGTAAATATTCTAAAATGCACTCGTTTACTAAAATTGTATTGGTTTAATAAATGTGTGAGCATTTAGCATCTTCTAATAACTATAAATTTCATACGCCCGTCTTTGTGTTAAATTTGAGAGACGCGAATCGATCGCTTTTTGGGATTTGCGTCCGAGGGTTTCGGAGTTGGGGGCGCGGGCGGGTGGTGGTTAGGTGGAGAATTTTTGCGTGCTTTGCGTAGGCCGGTTTTTATAACGGGAAACCGATAACTTAGGGAGAAATAAGGGTTTTCCGGGAAAAGATTAATTTGCAGCGACGTATTCGTTAACGTGTTAAAAAAGCTTGGATCCCTCAAAAATTTCCGATCTGAAAACCGAACGAGGCGTGCAACGAGGTCGGCAACTACTCCGTTGACGTCGGTACGAGAGAGAAGAAAGATCGAATTGGTTTCTGAAATTCGTATTCGGGCGTTAAAAAATACCTAATATATGTTAAACAACCCTATTCGTATTCTAAAACCTGCATTACTAACGGTTTGCAAGCTGGTACTATAGAATTTTCTTAAAACAGATATTAAAATTTGTATAATTCCTTGGAGAAACGTCAAACACGGGTAGCGAAAGCTGACGGGAATGAACGAATATGTCCCTTCAAAATCTATAAGGACACAATTTTTTTTAAGTTTGTTAAATTGAGAATTATAAATCATCCAATAATTAGTTTTTAAATTTGGCGATTCCATACGACGATATCCGAGCATTTGCAATAGACCGTGATTAGCTCAGAAATCGGTGTATTCCGTATGTGGATGCAACAAATGCAAGTATACTACTAACCGACTTCCGAAAAGTGTCACCGCCGTAGCGCAATGCTAGGGTGTCTGGCTACCATTCGTAAGTTCAATGGTTCAATGTCCAGTTCAATTTACTTTTTTTTTTATTTTTTCCTCAACTTTATAAACAACCGTCAGCATTTATTAAACTTATTAAATTCAAAAATATGTATTATAAGAACCAAATCAAATGCTAAAACTACTTATAACACTGTCCCATTCCTGGAATTCTACAAGTTCTTGGAACGTGTTGGCTTATGCAATACATAACGTACGAACAATTGCAACTACAAACACGAAGCGCGTTCACCGACAGCTACAACACGTCGGTTAGCGTTAGTTCGAGAAAATGGATGATCGAATTAGTTTTCAAAATTACCATTACGCCTTTAAAACATTTCTAATATACATTATTAAACACTAACCGTATCCTAAAACCTGAATTCTTAACACTTTGCAAGCTGCTACTGTAGTATTTTCATAAAACTTTTATTAAGATTGGTACAATTATTTGGGGAAACGTCAACAACAGATTTATCTAAGACACATATACATACTGTATTCAAAGAGTAGATTTCAATTTTTTTTCCTTATTTAACATAGTACATTTGCTATACATAGAAAGCTACATTAATTTAATATCCAATTAAATGATACCCGCTTTAAGAAAATTAAAATAGTTCATAACATTAACGTCGGTTTATCGTTATTTATTTAACCGAGTTTTATCATAATTCTGCAACAAATTAAACATCATAAATTACTGTTAATAACCTATGCATATTACATACACAGAACATATTAAATACACAGAACATATTACATACACAGAACATATTCCAATAGTAGACTCACATCTACTCTATTATTTAAAATACACTATTTGCTGTATATAGAAAGCTGGAATAAGATTATCTCTATTTAAATATATCCACTATAAAAGAATACATATACTCGATAACTTTCACTTTATAATACATCAAACATCACAAATAAAAGACAATTAGCAAGAATTCGTACGCATTTTCTACTTTAATATTTATAGTTACAAATACAAATACATATACTTCTTTATTTAGCCACTAACAAAACTTCTACGGACGGAAGAGCTTTACAAAGTTGCCTCTTTAGTTTACAGACTCCAAAATATTTAGAAGAATTATAAACTTACTCTAACATGCTATTCCGGGAATTGTTTACATTTCAACTTCTACTTAAATACTTATATTACTTTCTACTTTTAAAACTACTGCTGAAAACAACCTCAAATATTGTTTATTAATTTTGAAAGAATTAAGAGATAGTTCAAATTGCCCTTCTTTAAAATTATCTATTCTCAAACGGAACGGCAACTATCAACCAGCGTTATTAGTGGAAATTCTCTATTCTTTCAAAATTGTTCTGCTACATTCTCATTTTTCCTGCCTCGCTCTAAACCGTTCTCAATCGTTCTGCATCGTTCTAAATCGTTCTCAACCGTTCACAACCGTTCTTCATCGTTCTCCATCGTTCTCCATCGTTCTCAATCGTTCTTAATCGTTCTCAATCGTTCTCAATCGTTCTCAATCGTTCTTGATCCGTTCGACTCCCCAAAGTGATTTCGGCAAAGTCTACTTAGGCAAAGTGATCTTACTCCGTTTGACTCTTCGACGTGATTTCCACAAAGCCTACTTAGGCGAAATTTTCTAAATCCGATCAACTCTTCGAAGTGATTTCGACAAACTCTGTTAGGGCGAAGTGATCTTGATCCAATGAACTCTCCGAAGTGATTTCGACAAAGTCTACTAAGCCGAAGTGATATTGATCCGATCGATCCTCCGAAGTAATTTCGACAAGGTCACTAGGGCGAAGTGGTCTTGATCCGATCGACCCTCCGAAGTGACTTCGACAAATTCTACTAGAACGAAGTGATCTTGATCCAACCGACTCCCCCGAAGTGATTTCGACAAAGTTTACTAGGGCGAAGTGATTTTGGTGCAATCGACTGCCTGAAGTGATTTCGACAAAGTCTACTAGGGCGAAGTAGTCTTGATCCAACCAACTCCCCCGAAATAGTTGCGACAAAATCTACTAGGGCTAATTGATCTTGGTCCAACCGACTCCTCCGAAGTGATTTCGACAGAGTCTACTAGGGCGAAGTGATCTTGATGCAATCGACTCGCCGAAGTGATTTCGACTAAATCCACTAGGGCGAAGTGATTTTGATCCGATCAACCCTCCGAAGTGATTTCGACTAGGTCACTAGGGCGAAGTGACCTTCATCCGATCGACTCACCGAAGTGATTTCGACAAAGTCTACTAGAGCGAAGTGATCTCGATTCGCGCAATTTCTCAAAGTAGTTTTAATGAATTCTTCTGGGGCGAATTGATGACGGGGCGTTGAGAGGGCGGGGCGTTGAGAGGGCGGGGCGTAGAGAGGGCGGGGCGCAGAGAAACGGGGCGCAGAGAGGGCGGGGCGCTCAAAGTAATCCCGTAGGGACTACAAACCGCTTCTAGTCAGACTATAAATAGTGTTTCATATAATTCATATCAACAAGGCGAAGGCAAATAATGTAAAACGCATTTGATTTACACGTTCAGCAACTGCAACCAGAAAGTGTTTTGCAAGAATTTGTGTACCAGAGAGAGACTGCTTATGAGAGAAGCTCCTTTAACTTCTATTGAAGTCCAGCATTACCATTAACACCTATAAAGTCAACCGCCATAAAAGACGAGACGTGAAAGAATGCACATCTAGGAACACTAGGCCAAGGTGACGAAGCTTAGTCCTGTGACATTTTGTCCTTTTAGGGCAACTTAATCTCCAAATCCTACATTCTTTTATTATACCTGATATCAACTGCAAACAATTCCACTTATTATATCACCATCAAACTTGTAGGTGGCATTCAATATTTACGACTTGATGAATGAGTAATAGGAATAAATAACTGGAGAATGAAATAGAAGAATTGGCTATGCTGTGCTGCAAATTTGCAAAGGGAGGTAAAACGTGATTGCTGCTTTTATTTTTGTAGCGTTTTCAAACTCGAATCATAGGAAGTTGTTTTAAGCGTTCTTTTAATAGACAACCTATTTAAAATAATCCGAAATTTTTTGAATTTTTATGAATAGTTTGGTTTGTTATACTGCTGTGCGTGGTCATGCATCTTAAATACCGTATTTTCTCGAATCTAATGCGCCATCGAATGTAATGCGCAGCTCGTTTTTGATGTGCAAGATTTTCTATTTTAATATTTTTCCGAATCTAATGCGCATCACCTACATCACAACAATAATTAGGTAATAGAAATCTAGGTACATGTATCTAAATAAAAATCTAGCAAATTGAAAAATCTGCTTTATTTAAACTGTATATGGAATATTTATTCATATCATTAAGTTTACTATACTGTCTTAAAATCAGAGATTAGGTATAAAGTTCTAGTCCATATTTAAAGATGTTTTCACATTAACTTGCGTACATACCAATTTTCAAGGTAACTGATCTTCTGAATCGGAAGAATCTGACGAAACGTTATCGGAATCGCTAATACCTACCATAATTGTCTTCCTCATCTTGATTCCAAAGAACGTCATGTTATGTCTTATCTAATGCATTTGAGATGGAGCATTTCTTAAAGGACTTTTCAATGAAATTGTCCGGAATATTTTTCCAAGCTACTGAAATCGAATGCGAGACAGTATCGGGCGAAGCACGCTTGGTTTTCCCAGTCGGGGTCAGTTCACGATTTGGATCACATAACCACTTATCGTACTGTTATCGAACTTTATTTTTAAATGATTTATTTACACTGACATCCAGTGGTTGTAAAATGGACGTCATACCTCTTGGAATGACAACGAGTGTTGTGTTCATATCAGACATTTTTCTTTTAACTTGGTTAGTCATATGGCCTCGGAAGGAGTCTAAGCAGAGTATCAATAAGGTATTGAGAAGAGCGCCAGGTCGCTGACTCCACACATTCGTAAGCCATTCCAGCATTAGGTCCTCAATCATCCACCCTTTCTTCTGGAATCGCACAGTTACATCACTGGGGTAGAGATGGTCAGTTGTTTTATTTTTTGGTGACGTTTTCTTTAAAAATTAAAAATGGAAAGAGCTTGTTGCCATCTGCCGTAATGCCCAGCATTACGATAATCTGCTGCTTATCGCATCTACTCGTCCTTATTCGTACCTCTTTTGCGTCTCTCTTCAATTGTGTAATTGCTTGTCATATCAAACCAAATTGGTGTCTCATCCGCATTACCGTTCCTTGCTAGTTGATAATTGACCTTTGGTCGAAGCTTAATTACATGACGTTGAAAATTAAGTAATTTTTCTTCGAAATTGGAAGCGAGTTTCTGACATACAGTCGTTCGCCGCTTCATTGACAGTCCAGTTCTTCTCATAAAACGCTCAGCCCAACCACGACTACACTTAAACCCATCACGCGGTATTTTTGGTCGGCAGCCACTGCAGAAGCTTTACGTTGTATTGTTTTACTAGTCACGGGTAGTCCATTTCTTCTACTCTCAATAACAAATTCTAGCACTTTGGTGTCAACTTAAGGATATCTTCCTCGCTGAGGCCCGGGTTAGTTTTTTTCTTGATGCCCGACAAGAAAGAATTGCTGTTTTATGCTGCCGCCATAACCTAATGTTGCTCTTTGCTATGCTAAACTCTCTTGCAGTTTGCCGGTTTCCATGTCGTTCAGCATGCAAAATAATCTTTTTCTTGAAACTGGCTTCATACGACACTCTTTTCTGTTTCCGGTTTATATTGAATGAAAACAATACTTAGTATAGGTCGTAAGTGCAGTACAGCAGGCTACCGTTTACAATACGATACACGAATACAAATTACGCGTCTTTTACAGTACGTCTACTATAAAGGTTAAGTTATCGAACTCGCGGTTGGTAACAAACTGAAACTGAGGTAGCAGGTTGTCAGTTGTTCCCTTTTACATTTCATAAACAGTATGACTCATCAGTAATATAGTGAATAGGCAGTTTCTCCAGTCTACTACAAACAGGATATAAACATCCTGTTGGGTCAATTATTCATATTTGTTGATTTTTACTAATACCATGTATCAATACTCAGTATTGTAGCGGGCTACTACTACCGCGTTCTATTAATTTAAAACAAGTAATAACAGGAGTTTTTATTACTCACTGTTCACAAATCTAATTAACAGTATATGCCATACTTATAGATGTTTTCAGTCCAATTGACAATGAAGCACTATCACACTAATGAATTTACAAGCACTAATATCTTCTTAACCATAGGTCCATTAACAACACTAACACAACTATTTATTTATTACACTTTTGTCTATTTATGTATTCTACAAGCTGCATGTACATTAGACACGTGCACATAACATATATGTTTACTCTTGGACTTCCAAAAGCTCAACTATTTAACTATATCCGACATAATTTATATTCGACATTCTGATATAGACTAACTCTGTACTTCATCATCGGTCTTATTTATACCGTAAATTAAAAAGGATGACTTATCCTCCAGTAATTGCCAGAAGCTTCTCGGTCCACGGAGAATGTACAGTGCTTGCGGTGCTTGTGTGTTTGACGGGTTGCCTAATAGTAGCTCGCAACAGTATTTATAGTTAATGTCAACAAACAGCCAATGTAGTTCGTTACATAAAATAAATATCTGTCTGTCTATCTGTTTGTCTGTCTGTTTGTCTGTCTGTCTGTCTGTCTGTCTGTCTGTCTGTCTGTCTGTCTGTCTGTCTGTCTGCCTGTCTGTCTGCCTGTCCGTCCGTCCGTCCGTCCGTCCGTCCGTCCGTCTGTCTGTCTGTCTGTCTGTTATCTATAAATAAATAAATAAATTAAAATTATAAATAAATAGTATCGTTTTACTAGGTATACTAACATCTAGGTATGTTAATTATTCTAACGTACGCATTAAATATGGTTTCAATCAAATCTGCAGAAAATATGCGATTTTAGTGCGCCATCGATTCTAATGCGCACCCTGAATTTTGAAACTAAAAATGGACAGAAAAGATGCGCTTAGATTCGAGAAAATACGGTAACAATATACGCACTCATATTACGGGACTGAAACTAATAATATAAATATTGCTGATTGTTTTAACAGAATGTGTAAATATCTTGAACATTTTTGTAACTAAAAGTGATAATACAACGGAAAAGTTCAATGCTTCACAGGTTTCCAGAAGCACCGCCATAACTCAAAATATCAAAACGTTTTGTGTATAAACGGCTTTCCTTTAATTTGATCGGTATTAAATAGAATAAAAAATATATTGAACTACAAATGTTCTTTTGGGAGAGTATTTTAAATATATAATAATTAGGTTGGCTTTGTTTTAAGAAAATAAGAGAAAACGAAATGTGACAGTTTGTACATTAAAATAAAGATAGGAAACTATTGTAAATAAAATTAGCGAAGTTTTTTTAAACGTTTATTGTTAATAAAGGACATATAAAAACAAAAAAGGAAATACCTGTTCTCAATGGTTCGTATTTAAAAAAAACTCCGTACGATTTTCTTCATCTAATGAAAGTATGCCCGGTTTCTTGGTTTCAGAAATAGAGTCTTCTTTTTAAATCGCGCGCCAATTTTTAATTGCTTTATTGGCAGCCGTGTTCTAGTCATTTTTAGTATCTACCGTCACTCTGGTTTGTTTATCAGTTATTGTTTTTTGAATACTCAGTTTTGTGAAATTGGGGGATGAACAAACGAACAACGCATTCTTATTGTGAAAACACTTTATCAAAATCGCGAAAGTGTTACGGAGACAGTAAGACGTTTGCGCAGGATTCTCTGGAAAATTGAAGCACCCACCTCCTTAACAGTTCAGCAGTTGATAAGAAAGTTCGAAACAACCGGATCTGTAGGAAATGCGAAAACATCTGGGCGAAATTGCATTCAACTCAACGAACAACAATTTGCTGTCTAACAAAGCGTCACGCTAAGTTCAGGAATATCAATTCGCCGACGGTCGTAGCATTTGCAAATTTCGCGAAGTTTGTTATAAAGAATTTTGTATACAAAATTCAACAATAGCAACATAAACTTGCGGAACATACAAACAAAAGACGATTTTGTGAATGGTTTGAAATGAGACTGGCAAGGGATGAAAATTTGGCGAAAAAATCTTTTTCAACAATGAGCCCAATTGTGAACAAACATACCTGCAGGATTTGGGGAAGTGAAAATCGACGAGTGATACACGAGCACGAAATACATCGGCCAAGGACGATTGTGTGGTGCGGTTTTGGGTCGATAGGGTGATAGACCTCTTTTTCTTTGTGGACAACGAAGGAGCTGCCGTTACCGTAAATGGATAACGTTATTGTCTCATAGAAACCAGTTCGTTATGGTCTTTGAAAATATGGACATTGAACATCCTTGGTTTCAGAAGGATGAAGCGGCATGTCACACCTCGGGTGAAACAGTCGCCTTTTTATAAGAAAAAATCCAGGTACGAGTGCTTTAAAGTGACCTGCCAGGCATTGTAACCCAAACACTTTGCAATTTTTTCTTGCGGGGTTATGTTAAGTCGCAGGTATACGTCAACAAACCGCGTCGTTATCGACATCCACGTAGATACTTGCGAGAAGGTTATCGGAAATTTCATTGAGAGGGTTTATTTCTGCTCGTTACAAAGATCCTCTGAAAGTAGGGTAATACTAGTTACGCCATTATTATTTGGAAATATGTTAAACAGAGAATAGTTGTCTTTGTTATTATCGATTTAATTATTAGTTTGTTAGGGATTGTATATTATTGGAGTTTGACCCTCGCCACTTTCTTCTCCTTTATCTCAATCTTGACCATTTTTACAAATGCCATGATAGTTGTTAAAATCATTTAATTTGAATATAAATTATCGACCATTTCGAATGGACCTGCACCTTGCCGAAGTTCTAAATTACTAGAACAGGTGAAATGGCTTGCGTGTTCTAATGAGCTAAAGAGCCAAACTACAGGTCCAACCAAAGTAGTAGGGTCGTTAGTGAGGAACCAGACTAAGACAGGTCCCCGAAAGAGGGCAGCGGCTCTTTCGGTACTTAGATTGGCAGACACCATAGGGGTCGGTATGGCAGTCTAAGACACACTACCGCGATGTGGAAGGCAACGGGAAACCACCACATTAACCTCCCAAGTACACAGCGTACCTAAATTATAATAAAATGATGGCATTCTCTGGGGTAAAAGATTCCGGAGTTAAAATAGTCCCCCATTCGGATCTCCGGGAGGGGATTGCTTCGGAGAATGCGATCGGAAAGTTAAAAATAAGAGTCGGGAACATTCTGCGAGTCGGAGCGTGGAATGTTTGAAGTATGAAGCAAGTAGGTAAGCTAGAGAACCTAAAAATCGAAATAAATAGGTTATCACTAGACATAGTAGGGATCAGCGAAGTTCGATGGCCAGAGGCGGGGGAATTTTGGAGTGGAGACTTCAGGGTAATTCATACAGGAGCAGAGGACGGAAATTTGGGTGTGGGGATAGTTATGCGGAAAAAGATAGGATACTGTGTAGAAAATTACTTACAAAAGAACGAAAGAGTACTCATGGTTAGATTAGAATCTAAACCGGTAAACACAGTAATAATACAAGTATACATGCCCACCTCTAGCTACAGTGACGAAGAAGTAGAAGCCATCTACAAAGATACCGAAGACATATTAAGATACGTAAAAGGACATGAAGATTTAATAATTACGGGGGATTTTAATGCAGTGGTAGGTGAGGGTGGGGAAGGAGCGGTAGTAGGTTTATTTGGTTTAGGCACCAGAAACGACAGGGGAAATAGGTTGGTAGAATTTTGCGACAAGAACAATTTGATCATCACAAACACATCATTTCAACATCATGCTAGAAGACGATATACGTGAAAGATGCCAGGAGATATAGGAAGATATCAAATAGATTACATTCTTGTTAGACAACGGTTTAGGAATCAAGTAAAAGACTGTAGAAGCTACCCAGAAGCAGATATAGATACTGACCACAACATCGTAATTATGAAGGGCGCACTTAAACTTAAGAATCTGAAAAAAAGGAACGGAAAAAGGCACTTGGACTTAGAGAAACTAAAAGATAAAGATATTCAAGTAAGATTCGAAAAAAAGTCAAATGAATTGCTGAATGATATCGGGAAAATATCTGAAACTAAGGATGTAGAAACAGAATGGAATAACATTAAATCCAGCCTAGACATGGCGGCCAGAGATATTTTGGGGTATACACAAAAAGAAAATAAGAAACCATGGATAACAAAGGATATCGTGAATTTAATAGAAGAAAGACGAAAATACAAAAATAAATCAGACGAAACAGGAAAACAGAGATACAAAGCTATAAAATGGGAAATTATTCGAAAATGCACGAAAGCTAAAAAACAATGGATTGATGAAAAGTGCAAAGAAGTACAAACTAAGATGGAAATAGGAAAGACAGACGAGGCATACAAATTAATTAGAATGAATTTTAGGATATAAAACCGTATAGCAAAATATAAGGGACGCACAAGGAAACGTCATTATAGAAAACGTAGAGAAAGTGAGTAGATGGCAAGAATATATAGGGAATTTATATGCAGGAGAGGAACTAACTGCATTAGAACAGGAATCAGACATTGAAAATGATGACTTGGGATATCCTATACTTCGAGACGAGTTTGAATTAGCATTAAAGAGTCTGAAAAATGGTAAGGCGCCGGGTACAGATAAGATGCAAGCAGAAACTCTAAAAGCCGCTGGACAAGCAGTAACAGAACGTCTCTTCCAACTTGTAAGCTATATGTATGAGACAGTCGAGATACTCAAAGATTTCAAACGTAGCATCATAGTAACTATACCAAAAAGAAAGGCACGGATAGATGTGAAAATTTTCGAACAATAAGTTTGACAGCACACGTGTCAAAAATATTAACTCGAATTGTGCAAAGACGAATGGAAAAACGAGCTGAAGAAATACTAGGAGAAGACCAATTTGGGTTTAGGCGAAACAGGGGAACACGGGAGGCTATTTTAGCTCTGAGAGTGATAATGGATAAAACAATAGAAAAAGGGGAAAGCCTGTATATAGGGTTTGTAGATCTGGAAAAAGCATTCGACAATGTAAATTGGAAAAAAATGTTTGAAATACTCAAAAGATTGGAATGAGTTATAGGATAGACGAATAGTACATAGCTTATACAAAGAGCAAACAGCAGTAATAGAATTAGAGCAGGAACGTAGAGAAGTAAACATTAGGAAAGGGGTGAGACAGGGATGTGCCCTATCCCCATTGATTTTTAACTTGTACATAGAAGAGGCAATGAGTACTGTCAAATGCAGGAAGACATTTGGAATTACTATGCAGGGACAAAGAATTGATATGCTTAGATTTGCAGATGATATAGCGGTATTAGCGTCTAGCAAGGAAAAGCTAGAAGCTGCTCTTAATGAAATGGAGACGGTTCTAACAGAGAGATACGGTATGAAAATTAACAAAACTAAAACTAAAGTTCTAGTTTGAAAAGGTGGGGAAAATAAATCAAAAACAAGAATACAAGTATTTAACACGAACTTACAAGAGGTTAAGGATTTCTGCTACCTAGGAAGCCAAATAACGCAAGATGGGAAAAGCACAAAAGATATAAAACAAAGATTAGCACAAGGGCGTGCTACATTTAACAAGAAAAAGCAACTACTGTGCTCAAAAACCACAAACATAGAAACAAGGAAAAGATTGCTTAAAACATATGTGTGGAGCACAGCACTGTACGGCTGTGAAGCCTGGACAGTAGGAGAAGCGGACAAGAAAAAGGTAGAAGCCTTTGAAATGTGGTGTTACAGGCGTATGATGAAGATATCATGGACAGACAAAGTTAAGAACGAAGAGGTACTAAAATGGTAGGGAAGAAAGAAATATGTGGAAAACGGTAAAAAATAGGAGAGATAGGATGATAGGCCACATACTACGGCATGAGGGAATAGTGCGGAATATATTAGAAGCAGAGATAGGAAAAAAGAGAAGAGGCAGACCTAGATTAGACTAATGCACACAGATAGTAAAAGATGTAGGCTGTAGGGGTTTCAGAGAGATGTGTAGGCTAGCCCCGAATAGAAATCAATGGAAGTACGCATCCAACCAATCCCAAGATGGATAAACTAATGACGAAAAGATAACTGTGCTTAAACATGATGATTATTATAAATAACTACAAGAATTGGTTGGGTAATATTCTCGAATAATGTTAAGTGTGTGAAAGGATTTACTGGAAAACCATTACTTCAGCAAATGTCTAAGTGTTGGGGGATTTTGGTAGCCACAGGTTGCTTAACCTCCTTCACTGAATCTCGGTAAAATAGGGTATAAAATTAGAAAACAATAGAAAGGGAACGAGCTGAATACACATACTCCCTGAAAAGAAGAAAAAGAAGAAACGCAAAATCAAAGTAGCTGCTTATATAACCCTACATAAAAATAACTGAGTTGTAAACGAATCCGTGACTTTCAGTAAACAATGGATTCCATTACTAAAAGAAATAACAAAAGAAATAACAAATGAAAATCAAATGCCCACAATATCTAGGTAGCATTGCAAGTTTTTCCTGGGTTTTCCTTGCGATATTAACATGAAATACAGCCTACATACATGATTTCTATTTATACATAAAATAACTAATTACATAAAAATAAGCATATTAACAATCCTTGTAAAACAGCATTGGTATCTGACAAGTATAAATCCACAATTAGGTTACCTCAAAACCATATACAATCTCCGTTGAACAGTATTGGTATCTGACAAGTGTAAACTCGCCATAGAGTCGCCTCAGAACCATGTTAAAATCTACCAAAGAGGTAACTTAAATCATAATGAATTTTCCCCCTCAAAATAAATATAAAAAAAAAACGACTACTTCAGCCTTTCAATAATGCAATCGCACACTTCTTTAATAACCATCCTCTCAATTGTATAAATAGAAACATGTTAAAAAATGTTTTCCAATTCCAAGTTATTGAATTTATATGAAATTCACCAATAAAAATTAATCAGCTGATTTCACGTTAAGCGTATTGGCTACCTAAAGAAAGCGATCCCAGGTCGCAACACAAATTGAAGGTAATCATTCTGTTAAACTTTAAAAATTTTTGCTTAGTATACTCAAACCAAATATTTCAAACATCAATAAATTAAAGGCACCTTCAATTTATGTCATAAATGTCAAACTTGAAGTTTTTATTATTATTTTGACAACGATCCTAGGTCATGGATCGAAACTTAAATAAAGTTGATTTTAAAAACTATGAGGGGTTTAATTCCCAAAGAAGATTAGCCTGAATACACATGCTGTGTGAGAATTTCAGGGAACTAAGTAGGCTAGCTCAGAATATAAATAAGTGCAGGAACGTGTCCAACCAGTTTTTAGACGGAAAACCTAATGGCTGCGAAATACCTGCAACTAATGTTGACTGTGCGAAAAGATAAATTGGAAAATATATTAAATCGCCAAATGGCTAAGTGTTGGGGGAACTTGGCAGCCACAGACTGCTTACCTCCCTTCACAACCATTGAAGGTCGGAGAAATAGGGCATATAACTGTAAAACAATAGAAAGTGATCGAACTGCATCTAACAAGAAAGAACATCGCCTATGAGGAAAGACAACAAACATATAATAAGAAGAAAATTGTTGAAAGCATATGTGTGGAGCACAGCACAGTATGCCTATGAAATACGGGAAGTCTGAAACGCAGACAGAAAAACGGTAGCAGCCTTTTGAAATGATGTGCTTCAGATGTAAGAAGACGATAGCATGGACAGACAAAGATAATAACAAATAAGTTACAGAAATAGTAGGGGAACAAGGATATCTGGGGAAAAAGAGAAATAGTGGGGCGGAATACGTTCTAAGGCATTTTTGGGGAATAGTATGTGATATATTACAAGCAGAGATAGGAAAAAATAGGTAGATGTAGACCTAGATCAGACAGTTATAGATGCAAACTGTGCATATTCCAGGGAAATCTGTAGGTTAGTTCAGAATAGGGAACAATGATGGTACGCGTCTAACCAGTTCTAGGACTGAAGACCTAATGATGATGATGATGATAAATTATCGAACCCAATTAGTGGACAGTGAGTCAAACTATTTGTGACAGACGGACGGACGGACACAAAAGTGATCTTATAAAAGATCCGTTATACCTTACAAAGTACGGAATCCTTATAAAAACCTGCTAGCAACAACTAACCTAATCTGGGGATCTAAGCCAGTATGGATCTGTAGCGGGTGCTTTTTAATAGACATTACTTTAAAAGAGTTTGCCAAGAGCGAGTTGAAGACAGACGGACGGACGGACACAAGAGTGATTTTGTAAAGGATCCGTTATACCTTATAAGGTACAGACCGCTAATAAAATCCTGCTAGTAACAACTAACCTAACCTGGAGATCTAAACCAATGTGCACTTTCATAGACCTGACATTTCTTTAAATAAAAAACCTGCTACTAAAAACTAACCTAACTTGGGCATCTAAGCCGATAAAATCTGTAGTGGGTGCTCTTTAATAAACACAATATTCAATAGTAAAGCTATTATTAACACTAACCTAGCCTGGTGAAACCACCAAAAATCCAAATAACGAATCTGTTATTGTAAGTGCACAGTATGCTTATTTCTAGAGTATATTTTTCTTTTCCCAAAAAAACATCAATATTAGTCTTTTTTTTGCACTAAACTTGACTATCTGGGTAATCATCAGCTGTAATTACTTTTTCAAAACTGAATAATTTAAATCATTTTGTGAGGTTTTGTAGTATTGTCAAATTTGTTATCATTAAAAGGGTTGGTTCCTAATTATTCCACATTGGTGCTCCTGATAAATGGATTTAAACTAGGAACCCCTCTACTTAGGAAGTTAATCTTCCTATCTTTGCAAATCTATAAAATTGTGACAAATAATCTCTAGTTAATAATGTTGCCGCTAGGGAAAAGTAGGGTTAATTTTCTATTGTGCCTTATGGCGTATCGGTATTGTAGTCACATTTTTATAAAATTGTGAGGTCAAATTAGACTAAGATCATCATATTTGGTACCTCATAGTTGTGATAATCAATAGTGTGTAAAACTTGCGGTCTATAACTTATCTATAGATATAAAATATGAAGTATTGTTTTGTCCCTGGATGCAAATTCGGATATAAATCATTCAAACACATAAGGAGAAGTATTTATTCTGCTCCCAATGTATTTTTGGTGTTTAGTGATACTAGTGAGTTTCTAAATACATGTCTTTGTAGGATGTGGGAACATTAGAAAAATGGAGACAAGCTATATATAGTACTTACAAATTGAAGTATACCTATATTGCTTTACGTACCGATGATTTTGATTCAAAAATTTTTGCATATATCAAATAACGCTGTATGGTATCTTTGTTTTATGTAATATTCAAAACCAGTTTATTTTTCAACTCCTGACAAATTAAGACTCCAAGCATTTAAATAATTATAAAAAGTCTTAAAATTTCTAATTTTTATAGTATAACAACTATATAAATTAACAATAACTTTAAATTGATCTCCTGAAAACTAGTGTTACCAGAGATAAAACATTCTTTCTCCGGATGAACGACATCTCCTATTGTTTTACAGCCGCTTGTATTTGTATCATAAAATGCTTTAGAAGTGCTTTAAATAAATATTATTCAGGTATGGTTTCATTGCGCAGCATGTTATTTTGATTCTTTAATAATTTGAAATTCTTATAGGAATACGGGAGCATTAAATTGGCAATTGTTATGAATTTGTGTATATTTCAACTTATAATGACTGGAATTTTGAATAAAATCCGAATTTATAATTATTTATGAGAAAAATAACGGATGCTTCATAAGACTGCATGTAAAAATCGCCCTACATTTCCCTAGCGGCAAGTCACGAACTAGGAATACAGCGCTAAAATACGCACAGGTTTCTGGCAGAGATTAATGTCCTAAGTAGAGAGGTCCATAATTTAAACATAGTTTTCCATAGGCACTTATTATTACCAACCATGTTTGGTTTTGCAACTGTGTTGATATTTAGGCATAATAAAATTGCATTTTTCTGCTATAATCGTTGAAAACCCGCAAAAATTTGTTTTGAATGATGATTTAGATACAACGGTCCTCTAAAGTAATGTAGAAGTTTCTACTTGTGGTCTGTAACGGTACACCGGAGCCTAGGTGTTTTGTAGATACTGCTTTTTATTAAATAAAACACGTTCGTTCTATTGTAGAACCATAAGCAGACTAACTTTTATTTAATAGTTAATGACAGGTTAACTACGTTTTATCTTACTAAAGGTAGATGGCGTGACAAGGCAAATATTTTGATATATTTCAACATCCCCACTATATCAAAAAATTTTGCAAACATACAATACCTAAATTATTTACAAATTTATTATGTTTCACAGAACACAAAGCTTTAGTAAGTGTCAGCTGGTATCTCAGCTGTCTGCAAATACACAAGTTTGACTAAATCATTAGCAATGGCATCTCTTATAAAATGATGGCGTAACATCAATGTGCTTTGACCTTTTATGAGATACTGGATTCATAGACAATCTTTGCGTACTTTGGTTATCATTATACAATGTAATGCACCGTTTAGTTTTAGTTAATTCACAAAGTAAATTACTTAAATAGATAGCCTCCTTCGATGCTTCACAAATGGCCATATATTCAGCCTCAGTACTGAACAGAGCAACTGTCTTTTGTTTATTGGTCTCCCACGAAATTACAGCACCGGACAGTTTAAAACAAAATCCTGTATATGGTTTTCTTCCATGAATATTGCTAGCCCAATCGACATCCACAAAACCTTCTAACTCTGCATTTCCCTTTTCGAACTTCAAACAATAACTTTTAGTTAACTGTAAATATCTCAAAATTCTTTTGGCGTATTCCCAATGTGTTCTACTATAACAATTATTGAATTGTCTAAGAAAACTAACACTGTATGCGATATTTGGTCTAGTCAGAACCGCCAAATACATTGAACCTCCTATCAACTGTTGATACGGAACATCAACCTCTTGAATAATCGAAGTTTCTAAATTCATATTTGTTTCCATAGGTGTTGACGCAGTTTTACACTCAAGCATATTAAATCTTTTTAGCAATTGATTAACATAATGCTCCTGATCTAAAGTTATAATGCCCCTAACTTTATCAATGTTTATCCTCATTCCTAGACATTGTTTAGCCTCACCTAAATCTTTTATTTTAAATTTTGCGCCTAATTGAACCTTCAAAAATTCAGTTTCAGCTTTGTTATTAGAAAAAATTAAAAAATCATCAACATACAAAGCCATTTCCATGATTTTCATTTTTAAAATACAAACAAGGCTCAAACCTTGATTTTTTGTATCCTGGACTAGTTAATGTTTCATCAACTCGTTTATTCCAGGCCCTAGATGACTGTTTGAGTCCATAAATAGCCCTATTTAATTTTAAAATTTTGCTTTTATTCCCTGGATCAATCAAACCCTCTGGTTGTTTTATATAAACAATATTTCCTAAAAAACCATTCAAAAAAGCAGTTTTCACATCTAAGTGTGTTATATCTAAATCTAATTGAACTGACAATGCAATTAATAACCTTAACGTTGAGTGCCTGACTACAGGTCAAAAAGTTTCTTTAAAATCAATACCTGGCCTTTGCGTATAACCTTTCGCAACCAATCGAGCTCTTTAACTCACCTCGTTTTCACTATTAATTTTAGTTTTGAACACCCATTTCCACTCTACTACTGTTCCTTTCTCTGGTAAATCTTCTAATTCCCATCCATTATTTTCTTTAAATGATTCCATTTCTTCCAACATTGCTCGTTTCCACATTTCCTTGTCTGGTCTAGACAACGCATCTGAAACATCTATTGGATCCATATCTAAATTTCTCATATCTGCACATATATGTCACAAAGGCATCCATTACTTTAGGCTTGGGTTCCCTTTTACTTTTTCGTATTACTGCTACAACATCTTCTTTCCGATCGGGAATATAATCTTTATCATCTAATTCTTCCAATGATTCTGTTCCGTAACCGTTCACTATGTATAATTCACCTTGTATATATCATAAAATACTCTTGCATACCTAATCGATTTCTATACATTATCCCTACCTAATTAAACTAACCAAACACAAAGGAACAGATAAGAAACGAGAGTGCTCGAGCAACCTTCAAGCAATCAACACACGTCCTCCAATATGCCGTGCATATGGTCGCGTTAAAAGGCATAATCAGTGAATAAATGTTACATTGAAGTGCGTAATAAAGTGAACATTGAATCAACAGACAATTTATCATCAAGTGTAAGCCGTTTCACCACTTCAAACAACAAGAATATAGTCAAAACTACACCACATGTCAAATCAAGGTTAGTTATCCTATCATTTATACTACAAAACAATCTGTTATAATTATTATCTGATTATCCATTATTTTGCTAGTCATTTAGACTGTTAACCTTTCATTCAATCATCATACACAAGTCAACACCAAGCCTAGCTTGTTTTCAAATACGCATGCTACAACTTGGTATTTCATTATTTACACTTTTCAACCCCTAAACAACAACGCGTGTTTTCAAATACGCACGCGCCAGATTCAGTATCATATTTTTCCAAATTACCAGAAAACAATTGCTTTTCTTCATCCTCAGAATTAGAGCAATCAGTCCCCACTGATTCTATTACCTCTGATTTAGATTCCACGTTGGACACAATGCTAACATCGTTGATGTTTACACTTTCCATAATAACGATATCTCCGCTAGTCGTAACGGAATTATAACTTGGATCATATACCCTGTAACCTTTGGTAACGTCACTGTAACCCACAAAAATCAATTTTGTTGCTTTTTTGTCCCACTTTAATCTTCTTGCCTTTGGAACATGTATCATGACTGTACTTCCGAATATTTTTAAATGACTTACATCCGGTTTTCTACCTGTCCAAACCTCAAATGGAGTTCTATCGTGTAGTCCTGATGCTATAGATCTGTTTTTCAAATAAACAGCAGTACTCACCGCTTCTGCCCAAAACATTTTTTCTAAATCCGCATCAAATAATAAGCACCGTGCCTTTTCAACTAAACTACGGTTTAGTCTTTCTGCTAACCCATTCTGTTCTGGAGTATAAGGATTAGTTTTCAGGTGAATAATACCACAGGTTCGTAAGAATTTTTCAAAAACTTTACCGCAAAATTCACCACCGCTATCCGTTCGTCAAATTTTTATTTTGTAACCAATCTGATTTTCAGCATAACTTTTAAATTCTTTGAAGTAATTAAAAACTTCATCCTTAGTTTTTAAGAAATAGACAAAAGTCATACAACTAAAATCATCCTGAAATGTTAGGAAATATTTTGAACGACCTATCGAACTAACTTCCATTGGACCTGCTAAATCTGCATGAATAGTTTCTAATAAAGCTTTAGCTCTTGTACCTTCACGTAGAAATGGCAACCTGAATTGTTTACCTTCACAACATACCATGCAATTGTGTTTTCCTGGTTTTATTTCGCCAGTACAAACAATTCCTTCTACTATTGTTACGTATTTCTTAAATGGGCGCCAGTGAAGCGTTTTTCTTATTATTATATATATCTGACTCTAGACGTTGGGTGTCAGCAAAACGAAGTCTTCCGACGTAACTAGGGGTCTATTCCTTGGGTAGAGCTATGAGAAATGGGGGGGTAAGTCGAAATCTGTTGGTGGGTCGTACTCAAACTAAAACAAAGAGGCGCCACCAAGTCCGGACTGATTCACGTTAATGGCATGGCATATTTCTAAGGGCGGACGTGGATACCCAAAGAAAGAAAGATCGCCTTCGATGACAAAAACCTGTCTTAACAGAATAAGACGCTGTTCCTGTAAGAAAGTATAATAATTAGATTAATAGAAAATTGGAACACTGTTTGTGTCCCGCAAACATACCTAAAGAAATATTAAAAAGATATTTTCTATATAAGGTTGGCATCAAAATTCAACTCTTAAAGATATTAATTTCCTGTGGTTAGGTTTGATCACATTTGATCAAAATAAAAAACTTTAAACTTGGACTAATAATTTACTAAAAAGAATCTCTTTTTTTTAAATAAAATGCAATGCAACAAAATTGAATAACTACTTGAATTACTTCGTAAATTTAAAGTAAGGTTTATCAACCTTATTCATGATCAAATATATTACAGCAAGGTGTAACTTATTACACAAAGATATTCTAACCCGTCAGATCTGTTCAGGTCGATTACATTACAAAAGTTACTATACAAATGTTCCTCTTTAAGTTAAAAGTACTAGTTTTAGTTTATAATGAAAATGATCACAAAAATATTCTTGTTTTCAAAAGTGGTAGTAACGCAGTGCTAAGCATTTGCTTTCAAGGATACGTGTGTCAGCAGCATATTCCAGACAAACAAGTGACGTCAGTAGCACCTGCTGTTGTAACTAACAGTTTATACTGAAGCAACGTGTTGTTTCTTACAAAATCAAATGAGTGAATTTTAAGTTTGACACTGGGAAATCCAGCTTAGCAATAGTTGAAGCAAATATCATATTCGTACTTCTACACATCGGAACAAAATAGCGTGTTTCTAAAGTGAAACACAAAAGAATTTCTTAGAACTACTACGAACCAAACAAAACTGCATTCCTAGCCTTTATTAGGTACTTGTTTTACCATGCGAAATTTACTGCCTATATTCTACCAAAGTAGCATCTTTACTCTGTGTAACAAACGATCCTCTATAAATTAGATCAACTTTCCATCTTCCAAGTACACCGTACACGTCGTAAAATGAAGTGGTTTTCTTAAAGTCGATTAAAGTTTTCAAAATTCTAAGTGCATCGTAGATTGCAGTGATGTTTCTCGTCGCCTAATGTCTCGTCGCCTAATCTCTCGTCGCGCTAAACAAATTTTCCTAAATTAAATAAGATAATAACGTTTATACTTTACCAACCGCTATTCAGAAAATGTGCTCACTCATTAAAATTGATACGCAGATTACTGGCCATCGTTCTTTCATACATCTTGTTACTTCTTCTACGTATGGCCGAGTGATTATCATACTCGCTCGGACGATCGGAGGATCCAAGGGGGAGGTTGTCACACCTAAACGCGCCTGCGACTGGCTGTGGAATACACCGACATCCAACCACAAATAGACTAACAAATCAAGATGCTGTTTTAATGTACTATTTTACTTGTTAAATGTATTACGACATTGTTTAATAAAAGTGTTTTATTATTTTCGCACTTTTAATGAAGGGATTTATCAACCAAAAATAAAATTCCATTAAACCTGCTAAATCTGCATGAATAGTTTCTAATAAAGCTTTAGCTTTTGTACCTTCACGTGGAAATGGCAACCTGAATTGTTTACCTTCACAACGTACCATGCAATTGTGTTTTTCTGGTTTTATTTCGCCAGTACAAACAATTCCTTCTACTATGCCACTTTTCATTTTATTTAAATCGCTGTAATTTATGTGTCCAAATCTGCGATGCCATGTGTCCACTGTAACTTTTGCTGACGTAGCTAGTAAACACTGCTTCAAGTTTTTAGTATTTAATTTGTATACATTTGCACATAAATCCGCTGTAGCAACTAGTTTGTTAAGCTTGTTATAAATTTTACAACCGTTTGCTTCAAAGCTCACTTTATTACCATTACGTATCAACTGACTTACTGATAACAAATTTGTTGTTAAATCCGGAACATGCAAAACATTTGTAACAGTTATATTAAAATCTTGATTGTTAGCACAAGTTGTGATATTTATATCACCTTTACAAGACACTGGAATTTTCATTTTATTCGCAACCATAATTTCTTGCAAATCTTTCCGCTCTGAAACATTAATCATCCAACACCTTTCCACGGTTAAATGAAAACTTGCTCCGGAATCAACATACCAATCATTTTTATTAAATTATCCTGATAAAAATACTGCACTAAACGCATTAGACGTTTTGGTATAGAACCACTATTTTTATTATGCAAAAACACGTTAGATGTGCCATTCATTTGACATTTATTCTTGAAATGACCGCTTTGTTTACATCTGTAGCATTTAACATCTTTTCTGACAGCTTTCTTTGGATTATTGTTTCTGTTGTGTTTGTTGCTATGGCAACCTGTCATTTTTCCAGCAAAAGCACCACCTGTTTTACCGATATCAACTTCGATGTCCATCAACTTGGTTTTAATAGCATCTGCTGTTATCGCAATACCAGAATGCTCAATTGCCATTATCATTGGTGAAAACTTTTTAGGCAAACCTGCTAAAAGCAATGATCGAATCCATTCATCATCAATATTGAACCCCGTGCCTCTTAATTTCTGTCAAGTTTCAACAATTTGATTGACGTAATCCGCCATTGAATCGCAATTTTCTAGACGAGTGGAGATCAAGCCACGAAGTAAACTAATTCGTCTGGTAAAACCGGAATCATCTAACATCGATTTCAATTCCATAATTCTTTTGTTGTTTTTGCTTCTCTGATATGTACATAAAGAGATGCATCAATCGTTAGAATTAATTTCGCCTTGGCTTTATCATCTTTTTCTACATCTGGATCACTTCCATTTATGCACTTAGCTAAACCATCCAGTATTTAGAAATTTTCTGCCGCAAATGCCCAATCATCGTAATTCTCACGACCTTTTATTTTCGGAACATTAGCAATGTAATTTACGGCCATTTTTTCTTGTACTATATTTATTCTTTTTATTTAAAAACGCGGGATCTGGGACTGGGCCCATGACCTATTAAATAAAACACGTTCGTTCTATTGTAGAACCATAAGCAGACTAACTTTTATTTAATAGTTAATTACAGGTTAACTACGTTTTATCTTACTAAAGGTAGATGGCGTCACAAGGCAAATATTTTGAAATATTTCAACACTTTTTCCTAAGCAGGACAGTATATGAATGTATGTATGATCTTTGCTCCGTTGCCATGCGCAGTGCATCGAACTACTAGGTATTAAAACCCTCTCCGATCACTCGGAAAGTTACTTTTTTTATTTAGTTTCTTCAACATACTCGTGCAAACGACACGATTGATAGTTAAAGGAGCAAAAAGTGTCCTGTAGAATCTATTGCTTTATTAACAGAAGATGCGTGGTATTATATGAAAATGCCTGTATGAATAATCAACAAAGTCTACGTAAAAGTAGAAAGTTATTGTAATTTGTTATTTCCATGACAGGCAATTTATGCATTTATTGTTTACCACCAACAATTGAGCGTATCGTATCATACCCAAAGACTGTTCATTTGTGTATTCTTTGCACCACGAAATACTAATCTCCAAATACGTAATAGGGTCACATACTAACGAACGTTCTTTAGCACACAATTTATATAAATATTCTGCATTATATATAAAGTCTCCAAAGCCCAGACGTCTTCATATACTAACGAATGTCTACCGCATTATTATGATTATTCCGCCTCACAAAAATTACAACTACATATGCAGTCGCATACTGACGAACGTCCAGTAACATGCAATTTGGCATCACTAAAAAGTACTTTTTGAAGCCATATGCGGTCACATACTAAAAATTGTTCACCCGCATGCACTTTCTGCAATAATTCCGCATTATATAAGGTAATTTAAAAATACATATGCGGTCGCATACTAATGAACGTCCATTCGCATGCAATGTGTGTAACTATTCCGCATCACAAAAAATTACTCTCCAAGTACATATGCGGTCACATACTGACGATCGTCCATTCGCATGCAATTTGTGTAGTTATTCCACATCACATAAAAGTAATTTACAAATCCATATGCGGTCGCATACCAACGGACGTCCATTCGTATGCAACTTGTGTAATTATTCCGCATCAAATAAAAGTAATTTACAAAAACATATGCGGTTGCATACCAACGTGCGTTCATTTGTATGCAATTTATGTAATTATTCCGCACCACGCAAAGATTATTTACAAACACATATAATGTCGTATTTTGAAGAACGGCCATTAGCATGCAATTTGTGTAATTATTCTACATCACATAAAACTGATTTACTAAGACATATACGGTCACATACTAATGAACGTCCATTCGCATGCAATGTGTGTAACTATTCGGCATCACAAAAAATTACCATCCAAGTACATATGCGGTCGCATACTGACGATCGTCCATTCGCATGCAATTTGTGTAATTTTTCCACACCACATAAAAGTAATTTACAAAAACATTTGCGGTCGCATACCAACGAACGTCCATTCATATGCAATTTGTGTAATTATTCCGCATCACATAAAACTAATTTACAAAAACATATGCGATTGCATACCAACGAGCGTCCATTTGCATGCATTTTATGTAATTATTCCGCACCACGAAAAGATTATTTACAAACACATTTAATGTCGCATTTTAAAGAACGTCCATTCGCATGCAATTTGTGTAATTTTTCCACATCACATAAAAGTAATTTACTAAGACATATGCGATTGCATACCAAGGAACGTCCATTCGCATGCGGTTTGTGTAATTATTCCGCATCACATAAATGTGTTTTACGAATACATATGCGGTCGCATACTAACGAAAGTCCATTCGCATGCAATGTGTGTAACTATTCCGCATCACAAAAAATTACTCTACAACTGCATACACTGTTACATACTAACTAACGTCGCAAGCAGGTTATGTAATTATTCGACATCACAATAAAATACTTTACAAATACCTATACCGTCGCATACTAATTAACGTCTGTCTATTCGTATGCATTTTGTGTAATTATTCTGCACCGTCTAAAAGTCTCTTGATAGATCATATCTCCATGCATACTAACTAACCGTTATACGAATGCAATTTGTGTCATTACTGCTCATCACTAAGAGGAAATCTAAAGCAGCATTTGCTATCGCATACCAACGATCGTCCACTTGTGTATAATTTATATAATCATTCCGCAAGACAAATAAGCAATTTACAAATACACGTATGTTCTCGTGCAATTTGTGTTCTTATATCACATTTAAAAAAAAAACTATTAAAAAAGATTTGCTCTCGTATTCTTAAGAACGTTCATTTCGATGTTATTTGTGTATTTTTTACAATCACAAAAAGTGTTTTACTGCATGTGCAGTTCCGTTGTTGTATATGCCATTTTGTAAGCAATGTGTGATTATTTCACATCAGTCAAAAATAATCTTAAATCACACATACTGACCCTTGTTTACTACGTAGTATATAAACAAGGATACTGACAATCGAAGACATATAGCAACGGTTTGGTGCTGGGTAAAGCAATTTTGGAAACTGCACTGTAACCAGTTGCTTGCAGTGTAAATTATCAAATACGTTTTATTTCAAAAGCGCTTGAACAGGCACGCGCTGTAGTTGACAACTATAGCTTTAAGCATCACGTCATGGTAAGGTATTTGAAACTTCTTGGACATCTATAATAGGAGTGCGTGTCGTATCTAAGGACAAAATTTGGTTTCAATTTTTTTTACTGTTTTCTTTGTTGTTTTCACTATACAGGCTAGTTTACTAGCATCTTATTTTTGACAAAAAATGTATTTGTTGCTCTAATTTTAAAAATGAACGACCTACAAATCTTTTTTGAACCCTACAGCTTTGTCTCTAGGTACATTGTGTCGATATACTTAGAGACGAGCGATAATGTACTTAACGGTGCGGAAGAAAAAAGTCAAAAGTACAATTTAAAATAATTTGTTTATTTTTGTATTTACGATTTAACAGATTGTTACGTTCCATTTCGTATCACAGGATTTCTTGCCTCGTTAATTTAATTAAAAACCATTCACTCTCATTCATTTAATTTACGTTTGCTATAATTTCAAACCGCGTATATAAGCAATGTTGCTTTCCTAATATTCAAACTTTATTATAGGAAGCGTTAATCAAACCGTTACTGATTTAACACGAAATATGAGCATGAGCCTGGTTCTGATAGGGCTTGTATAACTTTTGAAATGGCACACCAATTGATGTTAAGATAAGATACTTATTGTCACACTTGTAATTAAATAAATGAATGTACCTAATAAGTTGCAACATCTGTTTACAAAAATTTAAAGTTTATACACATATTTACGGTTCTGCCTGGAAAGTTGGGTGTCTTCTGAAGATGCTCTCCAAATTTGGACATCACTGCTAGCTCTGCTCAATGCGTCTAGATACTCACTCCTGTTACTCATTTTTCCAACATCCTTTGTAGTTAATAAAAAAAATATTTTAACAAAAACAAACAACCCTTTTATTCTGCTAACATACAAGATCAATTTTCATAATTTCAAGTTACAGTTAATATTTATGTTACATTTCATACTTCTATTTAAATGGCAAAGCATCAATCTAAAATCCCCATAAGTTTTATGTACCTCAATATTTCATATTTAATTAAAAGTAGATGGGCCTATCCTCTACCCTTAATTTACTTCCCAGGTCTATGTTAAGCTCAGTATAAACCTTATTATTTTCTGTGCATAAAATTTTGCATTTTCAAATTATACTAAAGACCCGTTTACTTCTTACATTAATAACATATTATTCACGTTTTTACACCCTCAGATTAATAATAGAAAATCGTCCCTTACTGTGTCCATAAAATTAAATATTAATTTATAAAAACTTTTACCACAAAAATAAGAACCAAATCACTCATAAACCAAAATAACTACGCACCGGCACAACAGTTTTAATAACAAAAATCGTTACCTGGATTGTTCTTTCCTATTACCACCTCCATAGATGAATCGCCTCTATAGATGACTTTTCACCAGGCTGCTAGGACCTGCATTGCTTCATCTTATTCGTTCGTCCAAGTCATTACCAAACTGAAGTCGCCTTCTGTCCGACTGCACGTACAATAACCAAATCGACCTCTTCGTCTAGTTAATGTGCTGTCAGCATCTTCGTTCAAACTATAAATGCTTCTACTTACGTAGCATCTAGCTTTTAATTATTATGGTTTATTTTTATTCAGCCCGTAATCACTTCGCGCCCACTTGTGCGTTATAAACACTTGTAATAAATTTCGGCGGACTGTACTGTACGCGGTATAAAAAGCTAGGATGTTTTTCAAATTATCATCGAGAAGTCAGATGATAAAAGCGAAATATCAAAGCTAAAAATCAGAGAACTAATCTAACTTTAGCCTTTCTTATATATTATCAGCCCTTCTTAGTTTGCACGTATTTTCATCACCCATTCTTTGAAAACTTTTAAACTGCCACAACAATTCCACAAATTTACCGTACAAATATGTAACGAACTTTCAAAAACCGAGAAATCGTCCACTTTACATCGCTTTTACTACAAAAAACTACGTACGTTTTCTAACCGTCTAAATTTACCGTGAATTTTGTCCTCTCCAAACAAATTCAATGCACGTCTCTTATGTGCGCGTCTATATCGTTATTTCAGTCCTGCTTTTCTAGCAACTTTTCCTGTCTTTGTCTTTCTTATTGTCCCACTATCACCATGTTGTCTACGGTTAAAGTTCCCTTCCTATTTGAAAAATCGATATCGTGTAACACAAACCTGTTGCATCTGCGCCTTGTTAGTCTCTACAAATATACTTGTTTACCACGCGCTTGAAAGATGTTTGTTATGTGCCTATTTGTTATTTTCATCTCACTTTGTTACGTTCTAAAAACTCTCTGTCTCTTAATCCTATCGATCTGTTTTTAAAATAGTCTTGTCATTATAAACCTTAAGTCTGTCCGTTGGCCTAATTGTTGTTTTCAACGTTTCTTGTCTTAATAGGAATTATTTATCTACCCCAGCTTTTATTTCTTGAAAACCTTGACTGCTTTAACCTGTTTGTACACTTCTACCTTGTAGCTTTTCTCCGAATGCTTTAATTTATAATTTTACATAAACTTACGTTGTTTAACGTGACATATAGAAATTAAACTTACATTACAACATGTAATTTTGTCCCAAATTGAAGCTTTTCAAATAAATTATTGATTTTTACGTACAGGGTGATTAAATAAATAAACTCTTGTCCTATTTACCCATGCTTTCGCGTACCCGTACACAGTATAATATATATATATATATATATATATATATATATATATATATAAACACCCCATTAAGACCAATAGTGAACAATATACAATCTCCAACATATTAATTATCAAAATTCCCATCAGAGTCTTTATTTAAAATAATTGGAAATACTGAATACACATGGCAATTCCAAAACTTTATAAAAACATAATACATACCAAAAAATTTTATATTAATATCCTTAGATGTCATTTCTCTTTTTACAAATATCCCAATTAAATTAGCATTAACAGTCATAAAGAAAAATTGGGAAACGATAAAACCTCACACAACATTACCTTTAAATGAATTTATTAAAGCAACAAAATTATGTCTACAATCAACCTATTTTAATATCAATAATACCTTTTATTCCCAAGTTTTTGGAACTGCCATGGGTTCACCCATTTCATCAACAATAGCCAACTTAGTCATGGAAGAATTAGAAAACACTATAATAACAAAATTAAGTTATAAAACCCACTTTTATAAACGATATGTAGACGACTGTATCATGTGTCTACCAGAAAACCAAATTGCAAACACTTTACAATTATTTAATTCATTCCATAGTAAATTACAGTTCACTATCGAAAAAGAAGTAAAGCATAGTATTTCATTTTTAAATATAAAAATTATATATAAAAAACAGGAAAAAATTTTTACAAATTGGTTTACAAAAAATATTTGGTCTGGCAGATATTTAAATTTTAATTCGACCGTTTCTATACAATATAAAACTAACGTCATCAATAATCTGGTAGATAATGCAGTACAATTGTTTGACTCAAAATTTAGACCTAACAATTTGAGAAAAGTAAAACAAGTATTACAACAAAATAATTACCCTAAAACTTTCTATGACCCTATTATAAAACAAAAAATCCATAAAATATATAATAACAACAAAGACAATAAAAACAATGACAGTAATAATGTTTATATAAGGTTAGAATACATACCAAAACTTTCTCATAAAATTCAACAATGTTTAAAAAGTTATGATATTAAAGTGGGACATAAACCAAATAACTATACAAATAAATTCTTTAATAAATTGAAACCAAAAATTCTTGATAAAAATAAAACACACACTATATATAAAATAAATTGTAAAGAATGCCCTAGCACCTACATAAGAAGCACAAAACAATGCATAAACAAAAGAATTTATGAACATAAATACTCTATAAAAACCAATAACAGATGTACCGTTTTAGCCAACCACACACTAAACAATCTACATAATTTTAATTTTGATAATATTAGCATTTTAGGTACCGAAAAACATGAAACAAAAAGAAACATATTAGAAATGATACAAATTCAAAGAGATCATAATGCTGTAAATTCAAAGACTGATAATGATGGCTTTGTTAATATATACCATAACGTAATTGTGAAATCAGATCTTTATTACTAATATTAACCCGACTAAACCAGTAGATAAAGTTAATATTTATTCAAATTATCTAGAAATTAAAATTTACAAAGTTATTCTACAACTGTTCAAAGTAGCCCCCACCAACTTGAATACAAAGATCAGCACGTCGCAGTAAAGAATTTCTAATAACATTTAGAATGTTTTGCAAATTTCCGTCACGTTTAATGTCATCAACACATTATAATATCACCTCCCGTAACTGTACAATAGCTCACTATACGGCCGGCTTTTCAGATGTCCCCAAAAGAAACGATCTATCGGTTTGAGGTTTGGAGACCGTGCAGGTCAATTAATCGCTCCATTGCGACCGATCCATCGATAAGGATAGTATTGATTTAAATGGACCCGCACTTGCCTATTAAAATGTGCTGGTGCACCGTCGTGCATAAACCACATCAGCCTGCGTACTTCCACTTTAAACAGTTGTTGTAGAATAACGTTGTTAATTTTAATTTCTGGATAATTTGAATAAATATTAATTTTATCTACTAGTTTAGTGGGGTTAATATTACTAATAAAGATCTGATTTCATAAAGTGTAGAAAAACCGTTTTGGTAAGGTTGTAGCATTTTCAAATGCTACGTTTGCAAAATAACCCCAATAATTACTTTTATTATGTAGTCATACATAACCTCTAATATATGCAACACACTTTACAATATCTATTACGCATTTAGTATATTTAATCAGTTATAATTAATACATAATAACATAATAATTACATCGCAACAATCGATTCAGTTGTTGTTTACAACATTCAATTTATATTCTTATTTGATTTAATAAGAATTCATTATTACCCTTATGATGAAGATAAATAAATACATTCCTAATTTACATCTTTATGAAATATTTGGCAATATGTGCAGCCATCTGCCGTAAATATTCGAGGTTACGAATGTGTCGTAGTATAAAACATTATAATTTGAATAAGGGTCGCTATACTTGCGGCCACGTCCCCAATGCTCCACCCGGAGGTACTACATTGGGTTTAAACGCGAAAAGAATCGTGCTTCTAATTAATTCGAACTTCATAGTTAATCCACCCTAAATAAAAAAACTAAATAAAAATCTAACAAACCTAAAAATTTAACAAACCTAACAAGCTCTAACAATCTAACAAACATAAAAATCTGACAAACTGAAACAAAAACTAAAAACAGGGTTGTAAATAATGGTATCCCTAGCGCCGACTTTGGAGTGTACCCGATCAACAAGACACAAGCAAAAATGATAGGGGGAGGGATCCGTAATACCGGATAGCAGACGCCGGCTCTGCTTACCAGTGCGACCTGAAGGGTCGTCTTAAAACTATCCAAATCTAGCTAACTAATTTAAATTTATCCCTAGCTTTCCCTATCATTCCCTAACTGATTTATATTATGATTACAATCTTCTCAATTCTGCTCTTCCTTCCCAAATATATACTGCAACCAAAATGGCGACAGAACGTCAAACAAAACAAATATGCCACAAAATACTACAAAACACGCTAATAAATATTAAGTGTAAATATAAAATATAAATAAATATAATTATATAAATATATAAATAAATATCTAATAAGCGTTAAGCATATAGCAGTGCACAAAATAGCAAAAGCATCACCCTATTTATCAGGTGCACTCCCACAAGCATATGTCGGCTAGTGCCATTACACACAAAACGTGCTTGTTAAATTATTTCAAAAACTACTAATTAATGTAAATCAATGCTTGTGCGAGTACAGCCGCCACAATTTAAGTCTAACCTCGATGATAAAATTCTCCAGCATCCGAAGATCTGGTCGTCTGCTTACATCTAACTGTAACTTACTTCTAAGGGGAAGATGGGGTGCACTGCTAAAGTCCTGGTGGGTATGCACTAAATGTTCTTGGGGGGGATCACAATCACTATCACTATCACTTCACTTTCAAGTCCTGAGGGGATGCGCGGTTTCACTCTATTTTATTATCTTTGTTTATTTTATTGATTTAATTTAATGAGGGTTTCTGATTTATTTGTTATTGTTTATTTGTTATTATTTATTACCGATTTCCCGATTTCCGCACATAATTATGAAGATAGGCAGTGATTGTATTAATGGTGTGGGGGTTTCTCGTGCATATTGGACATTTGGGTATAATTATCATGTTATTTTATTATTATTATTATTATGTATATTTTTTTAATATCAGGTTTTGGTTATATCTATGCTCGTATCCTTACTCACGCCAAGTCAATCTAAAATTTTCCAATCCTCCCACCAACCCCACCGAATTTTACACGCGGTTATCATTGTCTAATCTCGCGACCCTTCCCGCGAATTCTTTTAAGGCTGTCCAGAACGCCTTCTGGTTAACCATTTCCCCGACTTCCTCTAGGCTCTTTGGCCATGCCAGACCTAGGATAGCTAGTTTGCTATCAGCCAACCCTCGATTTCCCGCCTCAAGCGGGCAGTCGAAGAGCACGTGCTCTGCGCTCTCCGCGCCCTCACCGCATTCGCAGCGGTCGCTGTTGGTTAGCCCGAACCTTTGTAAATACGCCTTCAGGGCGCCGTGCCCTGTTATCAACTGCACCATTTTGTGATCGAGCTTAACTCGATCCTACCTCTAGCTTCTATGCTCGGTATGAATTTGTGGGTCAATCTGCCCGTGACAGCGTTGTTCCACCTCTCTTCCCATTGTCGAATTGATTTTTCGCGCAGCTTTCTTTTAATCAAAGACTTCGGTATCGACGAATGTGATATTCGAAAGTCTCCCGTCGCGGCCTCTTTAGCTAATTCATCAGCCCTATCGTTTCCTGCGTTACCATTGTGCGACCTGACCCAACAGAACTTTAAACGTCGAAACTCGAGCGCCGTACGCGCTATCCTCCAGACGTCCGCTTGGAGGTCTGTCGAGGTGTTCATGTTTGTTAAAGCCGTCAGCGCCGATTTACTATCACTGATTATATAATACTCCGTAGTATAAGACAGCTTGTTCTTAATCGCAAGAGAAGTCTAAGGTCGCTTCATATCAAACTTACATGACTCGTTTAGCGTCCTCTGATCTTAGGATCGGGATAGTGAAAAAAAGTGAATGAAGCGTCGAGAATCATCTACGTGACGATTCCTTAGGCAATTAACAATGCGCTTTTCGGTACGTTAGTTCAGAATCCAATATTACAATTCGTTTAAGATGCACACACATTATTGTTAGTCTGGTTTTTGAAGAATCGCCGTGATATTTATTTACATCTATTTTGGATGCTTGTAATTTCAAAGCAGTATAATTGCTTGGTACAAGATTGCAAGATTTCACTTTGTTTGAATTAAATAAATGGATTAATTATCTGTGAAAATGCATGATCAAAGCCCGATCAGCTATACTTCGTTTCATAAACAGTACGTAATCGATACATAAATCTGGTTGGTATAACAGGTGTTGAACTGAATTTTCAAGGTGCGTACTCTTTATAATTTTATTTGAAAGATGTCACTTGTCAACTTCGTTTTGTTTACATTCCAATAATCGTATTATAAAATCTAATACGGCTATATATATATATATATATATATATATATATATATATATATATATATTTCATGAAATTTAAATGAATTTGAAAATTAGAAACAGGGTGTATTTCACATTGATTATGTAATTTAATAATACTGATCAATACATCTAAACATAACCCTAGTTCTAGTTTAATTAATTATAACTTGCTATAACAGCTATCAAGTAAATTGTTATATTGTTCTCCTCTTATTATGATTCAAGAGAGACATTATAACACTCTAGTGAGTTGATATTGCAGCCTATTTGTTTATCAACATTCCATACTTCAAATTATATTAATAAATAACTTGTATAAATCATACAGCTGATTTAATTTTTGACTAAATATATTTTTGCTTCTTTTGTCATCTAATTATGAAACGTTGTTCAATTTATTTACTATATTAATGTGCTTAAAATCTATACATTTTAATTGTGAGTAGTTAACGGATCCGATTTCTACATAGAATAATATTTGCTGCATGTTATTAGAATCAAACGTTAAGGTTTAGTATTAACGTGAAACTAAAATCAAGAGAGTTATATTTTCATTTGCTATATATTTAAAGAAAGTTAAGTTACTATTGCACAAACATTTTTAAATATCTGAATTATAAATACGTTCCATTTTTACTATAACATATAAATTTGTTAAAGGATATTATACTACATTATACTTTTCAAAGAAACCTAGAACACTTTTATTTAAACAAAAAGGTATACAATCTTTGAGTATATAAAATACTTTCATAAAGGTTAATGCTACTAAATATAAAGGTACTTACCGATATCATGTTATTTTGAAATATATTGGAGGAGCAAACTGCTGCTTCATATGTTATATTTTTAATCTTGTAAGTTATTTCAGGTATCTCATCGTTGTAGTCAACTTTTGGGTTCTGCATTCCCCTTTTTTCTGAATGTATTGGCGCTCAATATTTTGTTAATTTTTTTAATATCAATTCCCACCCCTGAACCATTGCTTTCTACCGCTTAGAGTAAAGTCTAGAGCATAGCACCGGTGACATCCAATTCCCATGAAAAAGGTTTGGTTAAAAGGTTGGGTGCTTCTTATTTTGCTAGCTAATTTTTTCAGAACATATGTTATCTAAGAAACTTTACTTACCTTATGATCTCTATTGACTCTAAAAGCTAATGATACGAAACTGTTTATACCATTTGTCGCGGTTATTCCTTGTGGTAAAATCCTCAATCGCCTACCTTTAAATGACAAGAATTTTAGTTAATTTCAACAGCAGTGTACATTTTATCCACTAGTTTAGTCGGGTTATTGTTTTAGTTTTGCGAATTAGTTTATAGCCGATTAATACATATTACTAATATAGATCTGATTTCACAAAGTGTAAAAAAACCGTTTTTGGTAAGGCTGTGTGCTACGTATTTCGCTAGTTAATTTTTTAAGAACATATGTTGTCTAAGAAATTTTACTTGCTTTATGATCTCCTATTGACTCTAAATGTTAATGACATGAAACTGTTTACACCCTGTATATACTAGTTTACAATCTACAATCTTTATCATCATAAAAATGCATACGATTTAATTAGTTCCGTTTTAATGGTTCGTGCTATTTCTTTTAGTCAATTCTCATTGGTTGATAGTTATTGCAAATATAGTGTATATTTTGATATTCGAGAGTATTTTTGAACAGCAAGGTAACCACTTCCAGGTTTCCAAACGTACTCCATGACGTCAGAATTTACCGTTGTAGTGGCAATAAATATCGGTTTATACAGGTCCTAACCTGCGTCTTTAGATTTGCTTCAGATTTTAAAATGGAAGGTTGAAAAAGCTTGACTGGCGGCTTGATTCAAGGTAATGTTTTTAATTATATGCTATTTTGTAATTATCTGATTGCATCAAAACTTGATTAATTATTTAATGTTAGTTGGTTGTGCTTTAAGATAGTAATTGAATTAACCACAAAGTTAATATGTATATTTCTTGTTTGTAAATTTAATGCCACGATGTGTTTAATTTTTAAAAGCACGTTTTAGCCAACGCATTCATAATGAATAATTCTTAACTTGTGTGTTACTAGGTTGAATGTATTTAATTAATATGCACTTATATAAAGGTTTAGCGCCAGAATCTGGGCTTATATTGTTTCTATAGAATTTGTTACAAGCATAATTTATATTTTGTTTTCACTGTTCCAATAACTTGTGAAGAGTATGTAAATGTTTATTTCAGTTTTAGCTGTGCATAACTGCATAATTCATGTTTCGTTTTTATAACCTAACCATAAGTTAGTTTGAAGTTTCTGACGTATTATAACCTACATTTCTATCGGCAACTAGTATTGAGATTTATATACTCTTGTTATGATGTGATTATAGCGAGCCTCTGATGGCCCTGTATTAACGCGTTTGCGTAATGACTATGTAGGAGATGGTCGATTCAATTTGTACCCTTTGTTTGGTACTATCATAGAATATGTTCATGTTTATCTTCACGTTTGTTTATAAATATTTGTTTTTGTCAATGTATTTGTAGTAGTTTATGCAACGATAGAATGTAGGTTAGTCATTGTCAACTATATTGCTAAACGTGTATGTTTGAGCCTTTGTTGAATTTATTAAGATTTTACGGCCGTGCCGGGTGGAACATTGATAGTCAAGGTCCTTATTTTCCCGGTATCTTTCCTGTTCAACTTTAGCCGGATAGTAATGGCTCAACCGTTCCCGGTACCCTCTAGAAAAGATTAGCTAGTTTAAACTAACATTTCTTCAGTCTCACATGTACAATGTCTGAGTAACAGCTGACATCCCGTAATATTAAAAGTGCATGGGGTGCTTGTTCACCATCCCATTCTTGGAGAGGTGTATTTATGCACTTAGAATCGCAGAGTTGTTGAGGTTTTATCTGCTGATACTCTTTCCTCAGCGTTGACCCAGGGAGTCCGGCACTGTTTGTTTTTGTAATTTATGTTAAATTGATGGTAACCTAATTTTGAGGTTATCATAAAATAATTAAAGTAGGGTCGTTAACTATTGTAGTTTTATTTCAAACCTTCCCGCCCTAACGCCATCACAATGTGTATATTGGGGTTACGTTATGCTCACACAACGTAAGTGCCACTAGCCACAGCCAATAGACAACTAGAGGAAGAGGTATTGCCAGGTATTGCCACGAGAGGGCGTTCGTTCGTCTGCAGGTAGGTTAGAGTATAGATCTGTAGCAGCAACCAAGTCGGTTACAATACACCGTATTATTTAATTTAATCGAAAAATTATTTAATCAACTAAGAGTAATCGATTAACCGCAATAATATATGAGCTCAAATGCCACACGGTGCTCAAATATATTCACAATAAATGTAAGAATAAATACCGAATTCAAAAGGTTATATGGTTTGTTTACTTTGAAAAAGGAAACTCAGGTGCTTCTAAGTGCTGCTACTACAATTTCATAAATGCACAATTTGACAAATCTGACAATTAATAACAAGTATTAACAAATGAAATTAATTAACAAAATAAACTAAGTTTGTGTACGTACGTAAATGCAAAAAAGGTGGATTTGGAGGTTAGAAAGTTTATGCTTGTAAAATGTTAACAGTTATTTGAAATCAATTAAACAACTTCGGTTGGCTTAGATTAAGAACATAAATACCCGTGATTATCACATTGAAACCACCACCTGGTTGAGCTTACGATCTTTTACCTTAGCGTGCCTCAAGATGTGTCGATAACAACTTGCATTGCCGGCGACCTTGATGCGTATTTGTTCACTTTGCCAAAACTCAAAGTTGTCCTTATCACCACTTTAACGTATTCCAACCAAATTTTAAGGTAATGGAAAATAAAGATGCTACCAAATTAAATAACACGAAATCTGAATGTAGTATTTATTATCTTAGTATATTTTAATTTGTAATTGATTCATCTTGTAATTAGTTGTACTGCAATATCTTGTTGACATATTGTAACATTTCACATATAGGCAACTACCAAACTGCTATATGTTCGATGCATTGCCGCGATCCAGGCGTAAATATGTAGTCGACTTGTTTATCGACCCGCGCCGTCATGCGCGGTTTAAGGCGTCTGCCCAATGTACTTGAGCCATTCTTGTATCAGATGTAGTCAGCTAAAGACGAATATTAAAAGAAACGTGGTAGGAAGTTTCCCTACCTAGATGGGCCGAATAAAATTCGATTCGTGGGAGAGACACGTTGCTTGGTGTATGAAGAGGGCACAGATTTTTATTGAAGACAATCAGCAAGATAAACAAAGTCTATAAAACGCAAGCAGTTTCATCTATAAGTTTCACCTTTAATTATAAATATATAATGGATTTCTGAATTGATTAGCATAATTTTGGGCCGTATGGAAGTCGATAAGCTTTGGAGATGTTGATTCATTCGTTGGTAATGCAGTTACGTTGGCACGTGGTTACAATCTGCAGGTGTTGTAAGTGTGTGAACACTTCAGTTCGGTGAGTACGCTATTATGTGTTGTATCAAACACCGACCCAAACAAGAATTAAGCTTATTGTGCAACATGTCGACTTAGAGGATAAATAATTTTCTAATTGATTTTTTAACAAAAATTCAATACATTTTTGATAATCAAATATATTAAAGTTTTCTGTTAAACGATTTTAAAATTGTAGCATATTTTCATATACTAAGGTATAAAAGCTTTCTTATTAAAATAAATTATGTGCCACTGAATATATATAAGATAATTTGCTTAGCGATTTAAAATAGTTTTAGTGTTTTTGAATACAGAATTAGAAAGTTTTTCAGTAAAAATAAAATCACTTTATTTAGAATATGTTAGATACTCTGGCTAAATTTTTTTGGTATTGCTTGTTAAATTTAAATAGTCGATTAGGGCACATCTTGGTTTAACATCAACCAGATAAACATCTGGACTTGCATGTTTGCTCAAACAAGTTAAATGTATGTTGTACAAATGAATTGTATGATAAGCTAATCTTTGACTTATCCTTATGAGCCGAGAACAAAGATCTTTGGTTGAAGCATTTGTTTAATGTAATGAAATATTATTTTTATGATGGGCTTCACCCACTAGCAACTGCTAATTTGTCAATTCAACATCGATTAGACCTTTTGCTTCATGTTCTTGTAATTTTGATTGTCTTTAATTTATTTTATTTATTTTTTTGTATATACAAGAACTTCAAATAACTTTATTACATATCTGCAAACTAAGGTAATACTTTTATTTCTGGAAATTCTAGATACAAGGTATAAGCGTAAAAGAAACACTGTTATGTTGTTGAGTATCCATCTTCAGGTATAAGTTAATTTCCTTAAGATTTATCTACGTCTGTCCTTAAGAAGATTTTTTTTTGTTTATGTGTTTGACGTAGTGGCGCCCTAAAATTGTACAAAGACAGGTTAATTAATGGAAAAGATCCCCCCATCTCATGCCTCCGCAGGGATAGACCCCGAGACTAGTCCGCGAGCTTATTTATTTCTTTTGGGAAACACTGCTTGGCTCTATGTCATCTTAATTGAAGCCACCCTCTGCATTATATTAACCAAAAAGAAAAAACTTTATAACACTGTCGCCCGAAACGTGGCACTCGACTAAATTTTACTGTTGCTCGACTAATTTTACTATCGTTCAAATAATTAAACTTGTCTTTGTTAGTTCACATTTAGTGAAGTAATTTTGGTTAAGCCTGAAGTATTAAATTCTTTATTATAGTAGTAAATTTTGAGCTAGTATATTTTATCGATGTTGATGAATTTATTGGTAGTCGTGACTGAACTTTAATTTTAGTAAGGATTAATCAAACTTTTTTGTACTGAATCTAAAAATGGCAGACGTTTATCAGATTGTATATCTACACAAAGAGGAACTAGAGTATGAATTAAATATTCGTGGTATAAGAAGTACTAGGTCTATTTCTGAGAAGAGAAAGATTCTAGGTCGTTTGTTGGCAAAAGAAGTTGGAAAATCGGGTTGTTTAATTGATCTCTCAGAATATACAGTAGAATTTTCTGTGGAATGTGCCGAAATTAAAGCCACTATAGACTCGATAAGAAATATTTTGCTTGAATTTGAAGGAAATACTTCGGATTCTGTTTTTAAGAAGGTTCAATCTAGGTTGACTCATTTGTCTGGTCGCGTTAAGAGAATGCAAATTCCGTTAGAAAATTCTGAAGAGGCTATTTCATTTAAAAATGAAACAATAGCTACTGTCATTATTTTAGAAACTGAGTTATATGATAAAGTGGAGAAAATTTCAGAATCCACTTCCCATAATGATACAATTAATGCATTTTTCCTCAACAGTCAGTGTGCCTATGCACACAGTAACGTATCTTTCGCCGCCAATACCTTTTAGTTCTTGGTCAGTAAAATTTAGTGGAGACCCTAAGGAACTGTATATATTTTTAGATAAAGTAAATGAATTGGCTCAGTCTCGTAAGGTGTCGGAAGTAGATTTATTTAATAGTTTAGTTGAGTTTTTTGAGAAAGAAAGACTCCTTTGGTATAGAAGTGTGAGGAATTCATTGACTGATTGGAGTTCTCTGGTGTGTCGATTAAAGGAAGATTTTTTACCTGCTCATTGTGAGGATGAAATATGGGAAGATATAAAATCAAGTAGACAGCAGAAAGATCAGCCAGTGGTATTATTTATTGCTCATATGGAGAGTTTGTTTTGTAGACTACCACAAGCCCCAGCAGAAACTACAAAGGTTAGGATTATAAGAAAAAATTTATTGCCAGATTTAATTTCACAACTCGCATTGTCTGAAATAGATAGCATATCTACCTTGAGAAAATTGTGTAAGAAACTGGAGGAGGCCTCTTTATTAAAACAAAAATCACTTTCAGCAATGTCAAATAATTCTAATAAAAATATTTTGAGTAAAAGTATTTTAATCCCAAGCCGCAATATGTTTATAAACGTTCAGTATTGAGTCGTAATTTTTCGGCATCTACAAGCCAAGAGTATAAAAATAAGTCCCCTCCATAAGCCCAAGTTTTAGACAGAAATATTTCTAGTCTTGTATCGGTTAATTCTTAAAATTCATTGAATAAAAAAAGTCCTATCTGTTGAAACTGTTCCCGTCCTGGTCATATGTTTGCAAGTTGTAGAGGTATGAAGAGAATCTTTTGTTATCGTTGTGGTCATAAAGGTGTCACATTAAATTCCTGTCCATCCTGCTCAAAAACGAGTAAGGAAACGGATGTTGCGGAGCCGATATCCTGCTTCATTTCAAAAGGCTACAGTTATGTTGTGTAACCAGAAAGAATATTTTTGTAAGGAAGAATGGTTGGATTGACTTAAAGTAGTTAAACAGTTCTGTTGTACGTCCGATGCTCCAAAAACTGATTCCTTGTTTGTGGAGAAGCCCTCTGATAATCGTCCATATATTATGGTTAAGTTATTTGATAGAGACATCACTGGTCTGTTGGATTCTGGATGCACTACATTGATAGTTGGATCTTTTGCAATCTCTTTAATAGAAGAGCTCAAGGTGAAGATATTTCGGTCCGATAGAAAAGGAGTATCTACTGTTAATGGAGCTTTAAAGCCTGTGGTAGTAGTTGATTTGCCAATCTGTATAGGAACCCAGTGCCGTGTCCTTAATGCCTTAGTAGTTTCTTCTTTGCCTCATGCATTTATTCATGGAAGCAATTTTGCGAAATTATTTGGACTTGTAGCTGATTTTAAGAATAATTCTTGGTATGTACAGGATGAAATAGGGAATCAATTGTCGTATATAGGACATTTTTCAGTGCCGTTAAAATGTAAAGATTATTTGCTTGACTTAGATGACCTTTCGGATGCTCAGAAATTAAAAGCCTAGCTTATTGTAAATTCCTTTAAGGAAATCAGTAGTGTAGATAGATTGGGTAGAACTAATAAAATAGTTATGGATATTGATACAGGCGATGCAAAACCAGTTAGAAGTAAGCCTTATGTCATGTCGCCTTACATGAGTAAAATTTTAAATGATGCTTTAATAATTTGGTACACTAGTTTTTGCTGTCAGAATATCGTTTGAAAATTGCTCTTGTGCATAGGCACGTTTTTGTTTTGATTTCATTTGGTAGCAATTTTTTATTTTATATCCGCATTGCAACACAGTATGTTAAGTTGTATTTAGTCTAAGCGAGACTTGTCGTTGTGGTTTGTCGCGTAGCATTATGTTAGTCCAGACGAGACTCAGGAAGAGTTGGTCGCTCAGCATTATATAAGTCTAAACGAGACTCGTGGTAGGTTTGTTGCTTTAGCAGTTTTGGCATCATTATTTGGGATTAGTTATGATGTAATTTTTTTGTTTATAAGTCTAGGTGAGGCTCATAGAGGAGTTTGTCATTCTAGCAAGTTTATGCGTTGTGAGACACTTTTGTTTGTTTTGACAGTTTGATTTTGAGTAGTATAAGAGTGTACCAGAACATTAATTTATTGTTATTCTCAATAGAAGATTAAAAGTAAGCGAATCTATAAATTTATTACGTCTATAGTTATCATTGTCTGTGAATTTGACAGAAAAAGTAAATTTAAAGAAAGGCAAAAATTTCAAATCTCTGTGTGACAGATATGATGTTTAAAAGATTTGGTATACTGCTGTGTATTCCACCCAGTGTAATTTCGTAAAAAGGTTCAATAGAACTGTTGGTACCGCTATCCGTTCATATGTTGACGAGCATGACTCGTGGGATTTTGAGGTACCACAGATTCAATATGACATAAACTCCGCTAAACATGAGTCTACGACTTATTCCCCAAATTTTTTAGTTTTCGGAAGGCATGTTTCAGTCAGTGGTAAATTTTTTGGTGATGATGTTACTCCTGAGGGAGATATTGAAGTCGTTTCTGATAGTCGTCCTTCGTATGTTTCAGATCGTCTAGGTCTACTTAAGATATTTAAAGATGTTCGTGCAAAATTACGTTTAGCCCATGAACGTTCCAGTAAACAATATAATTTGAGAAGACGAGATATATCTTTTAAAGTTGGTGATAAAGTGTGGAGAGAGAACAAAGTGCTCTCTAGCCCAGGTGATAAGTTTACAGCTAAACTTGCACCAAAGTTTGTTTTGAGCGTTGTCAAAAAGAAGTGCTCAAGTGTGGTGTATGATTTGAATAATGTAGATGGATCAAAAGCCGGTAGATGGCATATTAAAGATTTGAATCCTTTTTCTACTTTAGATCCAAATGACACTTCTGAAGGTTAAGCAATGCTCTTGATGTCTTGATTAGAAATAAGAAACATTTTTGCCTATTTACTGTTTGTTCTAGTTAAAATTTTTTGGTCTTATAGAATATTTTTGATGGTAACTTGTATGTTTTTACTTTATTAATTCCAGAAGATGGTTTGCAAGGAAACACTTTTTATCGCCTTTTTGTTTTCTAGTAGTTCAGTCCCGTTTTCTTCTTTCGATGTGATCTTACCGTAATGATAGTGGAGATGTTAAGTTAAGTAGGGACATCTTCGTGGTGAAAAAGCGCATTTGAGTGCACGCGTTTTTTTGCGTTTTATAAATCTTGGTGTGTTTTTTTTGTTGGGATAGTATGTCTTCTTTAAATAAGCTGCTTTAGTATAATATACTTGTGTAAATATTAGTTTTTGTTTTTGTTCATGGTTATTTGGTATAGTATGTACAGTATAGTTAAGGAGTTTCTATTTGTGGGCATACTTTTATTTTTTTTAGTTCAGATGAAATTCTTTATTGGCTGCTTGCCAGTAGGTAGTCTTGGAATAGGATGATTGTAGACCAACATGTTTGGTGTATTTAAACTTAGTTCATTTTGAGTTTTGCTATATACTGTTCGGGTATAAAGACTATATCATAATATGGTGTAAGAATAGTTTACAGTGGTGTTTGGCTTGAACTATTGTCAGGTTGAATTTTTAGGAAGCTGAATGCTTCATTATATGGTTGATGTTTTGTGGTAATGTTTAGGAGACAGTACATGATCACAGAGTTGAGAAATATAAGTTTGATCAAGCAGAATTCCGTTCTGATTGGTGATTCCGACATCGATGTTTTATTATTCTTCAGCACTTTGAAGTTCCTTTGTTTAGTGGAGTTGATGAATATAGTTGTAATTATGTAAATAAATTTAGGTATAAAGTCTATATTAGTAGAATTAAAAAATATTGTAAATTTCTCTTCAAATTAGTATCAGCATTTATCGGTATAAGTTTGGGGCATTTTTGTTAAATCTTTTTGTAATTGTACAAGTATCCTTGACTTGCATTTTATGTCATTCTATTCTTTTCAACATTTGAGTGTTGGACTTACCTATTTGACAATTCCCGATTGTGTATTCCCAATTATGACTCCTCACGGAAGTGTTTTTTTTGAAGTCAAGTCATATTTTATGCTAGACTTTGTTCTTTGTTTACTTGATCCGTATAAAAAAAAGTTCGGTTTTGGTTATTTTGATTTTGTTAACCTCTCATTTTTTTTCTTTTCGGAGAGAGGCAGTGTAACATTTCACATATAGGTAACTACCAAACTGCTATATGTTCGATGCATTGCCGCGATCCAGGCGTAAATATGTAGTCGACTTGTTTATCGATCCACGCCGTCATGCGCGTGGGGTTCAAGGCGTCTGCCCGATGTACTTGATCCATTCTTGTATCAGATGTATTCAGCTAAAGACGAATATTAAAAGAAACGTGGTAGGAAGTTTCCCTACCAAGATGGTTCGAATAAAATTCGATTCGTGAGAGAGACACGCCGCTTGGTGTATGAAGAAGGCATAGCTTTTTATTGAAGACAATCAGCAAGATAAATAAGGTCTATAAAACGCAAGCAGTTTCATCTATAAGTTTCACCTTTAATTATAAATATATAATGGATTTCTGAATTGATTAGCATAATTTTGGGCCGTATGGAAGTCGATAAGCTTTGGAGATGTTGATCCATTCGTTGGTAATGTAGCTACGTTGGCACGTGGTTACAATCTGCAGGTGTTGTAAGTGTGTGAACACTTCGGTTTGGTGAGTACGCTATTATTTCTTGTATCAATCACCGACCCAAACAAAAATTAAGCTTATTGTGCAACATGTCGACTTAGAGGATAAATAATTTTTTTAATGATTTTTTTTTAAAAAATTCAATAAATTTCTGATAATTAAATATATTAAAATTTTCTGTTAAACGATTTTAAAATTGTAGCATATTTTCATATACTAAGGTATAAAAGCTTTCTTATTAAAATAAATTATGTGCCACTGAATATATATAAGATAATTTGCTTAACGATTTAAAATAGTTTTAGTGTTTTTGAATACAGAATTAGAAAGTTTTCCAGTAAAAATAAAATCACTTTATTTAGAATATGTTAGATAATCTGGCTAAATTTTTTTGTATTACTTGTTAAATTTAAATAGTCGATTAGGGCACATCTTGGTTTAACATTTGCCAGATAAACATCTGGACTTGCATGTTTACTCAAACAAGTTAAATGTATGTTATACAAATGAATTGTATGATAAGCTAATCTTTGACTTATCTTTGTGAGCCGAGAACAAAGATCTTTGTTTGAAGCATTTGTTTAATGTAATGAAATATTATTTTTATAATGGGCTTCACCCACTAGCAACTGCTAATTTGTCAATTCAACATCGATAAGACCTTTCGCTTCATGTTTTTATAATTTTGATTGTCTTTAATTTATTTTATTTATTTTTTGTATGTACAAGAACTTCAAATAACTTTATTACATATCTGCAAACTAAGGTAATACTTTTATTTCTGGAAATTCTAGCTACAAGGTATAAGCGTAAAAGAAACACTGTTATGTTGTTGAGTATCCATCTTCAGGCATAAGTTAATTCCCTTAAGCATTATCTACGTCTTTCCTTAAGGAGATAATTTTTTTGTTTATGCGTTTGACGTAGTGGCGCCCTAAATATGTACAAAGACAGGTTAATTAATGGAAAAGACCCCCATCACATGCCTCCGCAGGGATAGACCCCGAGACTAGTCCGCGAGCTTATATAATTCTTTTTGGAAACACTGCTTGGTTCTATGTCATCTTAATTGAAGCCACCCTCTGCATTATATTAACCAAGAAGAAAAATTTTTATAACAATATGTACAAATAGCAATAATAGTGTTTATATTTATACGTTTAAAATTTGAACTGATAAAGTCTTAATTCTCTAAGAGGTGTATTTCACTACACTGAAGTCGGGATATCAATTTATCCTACCAATGCTGAAGTGGTGTGGTGCTTGTCCCTATTGATTATATACTTCCAACAAGTATTACTATTAAATTCGCCGTTGAATTGAAGCTAAAGAAAAGATTTACAACCCGGAATTAATAATCCAATAAATGCTTTCCTTTTGCAACCGAGCTGCTCGTCTCGCAAGATGGTGGCATAAATGGGATGTATTTCTGTCAATTGAAACTGACGTATGAAAAAAACGATTTTTGACAAATTGATGATCTTGACATAATAAAACATTCTTGTGTTCATATGATACGAATAATGGCTTTATTAAAATTAAAGAGTCAAAAAGGATTACTAGCAATAAGTCATAAATATTTCCTGTTAATTTAAAATACCACTTGATAATTTTCGGTTTCAGGTGCTAGATTCTGATAGCGATTCTAGAGGGAATTTCAAGAACCAACATGAGATGCAAGATTCTAGTAGCTCCTGTTCTTCAATAGATATAGTATTATCTAAAAGACGGGAATTACATAGAATTAAGAACTTTATTCAGGATATAGTTTTACAGTATGATGATCGAGAATTCAATGAAGAATTTCGACTAGAACGAGATACTTGTTACTGGCTTATAGGTATGTCCTACACATATTTTTGGATTTGTAATTTATGCTATGTATTTATGTTTAAAACAAATTAAAGAAGCTGATGTGTTGTGGCTTACTTTTTCCCGGTGTTATAAAAAAGTAATCACACGACGAAATATGGAGCATACTATGGCGCAGCTGGAATCGACCTTTATAGGCTTCGGAGGCTGTATGGGCTTGTAAATCTCAGGGAGGAAAATATGGGGGTGTCAACAATTAAACAGAGAGAATATAAATTAAGCACCTCGGCTATATTACAAAATAACTTCAATTCGAAACAAAATTTACAAATAGATTAAATATAAGGTTGAATTAGTTTATCTTTTACTTTGTTGTTACTATAATTGATAACAATTTTAATTTTACTATGTTTGAAAAAACCTTTAGATATATATAAATTTTCGTGTCACCTACGTGTAAGGAACTTCACAGTTACAGATATGCTAATATTATAATAAGCAACAAATAAGAAGAAACATTTTAGTTATTAATATATCAAAAACACATATGTAATTATCTTGTGTTAAATACGTAAGGAAACTTTTATTGCTTTAGCAAAAACAAGGAGCAATAAAAGTACTTAAACCTCCAGTTTCATGAAACCTAGGGCGTTCACTTTTGTTGTATTAAATTCTTTACTTAAGATTATCTGAACATGTTTTGCCTTGAATCGGGACTATGTAAATTTAACAAATTTATTTTACAGACAACTAAAGCAGTCCACATACAGTATAAAAACTTTTACTTTAATTTTACTAGTGTAAAATTATCTCATAAAAAAACTTATATGTAAAACACGTACCTGTGTATTTCCTTAATTACAGTTTGTTAGGAATATTGCAAAATTAGAAACTCAGACAGGTGGTTTGTGAACCATATTCAAAGCTGGTAGTTGAGTCGATTCATATGAAGGAACAAAACATCTGCCATCCAAAGTTGATAAGCTTTAAAAGTAATAAAACAACAACTTCATTTTCTGTTGTAGTTGTAAGGTAAAACGGCAAATACTAGATAATTGAATCCCCTGCAATGTTATTACGATGGCCTTGTACGGTGCATAATTTAGAAACAACTTAGAGACATCTTCTTGCACTTAAATGTGGAGGTACTTTATATTAAACTAGATAGAAATTGTAAGGTAGCATCAAAGTTGAATAAAATCATACTTCGAAACAAATACGGTTGGCCTCTTGGAAGGACCCTACAATACAATTTTGTGTAAGTATTAGGAAATGCCACGAGGTACATTCAAATTATATCAGATTTTGTCTATAACAATCCTTACCATCTTTAAACCAATCGATGGGTAAGTTAACAGCAGAATTATGAACCGTAACATCAAGTGCTTCTATAAAATTATTTCTGTTAAAATATTATAACGTAGCGTAGGACTCTAATACATACCATGTGACGACCAGGGATCTTGAAAAACAAATGGCGTGATATCTCACAGCCGGATTTGAATAAAGATCTGCTATGCGCAGACAACCAAAGATCGATCGGCCGGTAATACAGGGAGAAAACTACGTTAAGGTAAATCTTTTACAAATTGTAAGTTCAAAACTACTTCACTTGTGTTGCTGGATAATAACTACCAATAACATAGAGGTTACTTTTTATTACTTTCTTTCGAAGTAATAATCCAAATAACTTGTGGTATAATTAAAGGTACATTTATTTTGAACAAAATTAAGTATTTACATGGATGAAAATTATGAATTCGTGTTATGACATAACACAACCTAAATATAATTCCTACTTTAAATATACAAAACACGGTACATGAAGATAAATAAAAGAGGAACTTTCTTTAATTTATAAAGAAAAAAGAAGGGAGAAATACGTAAGGAAATAATTTAAAAACTGGAACATGACCAGTGGCATGTTACAGTGTTACCTACCCATACATTTGGCCAAAAGAAAATTGATGCTGAGCATGCCACCTTGACGACAATATGGTAGTTAAGTAACACAGAAACATTAAGACAAATATCAAAAACATTTGATGTTTCAAAAAGTTCTGCCAAACGAACAATAACAAGAATTGTTAATTGGCTAATGGATGTTAGCAAAAATTACATTAAATGGCCACATGAAAATTGTCAACGTGTGATACGTGAGACATTTAAGAGGAAAAAATAACTTTAAAAACTATTGGTGCTATAGATGAATCCCATGTTAACACTAGAAAGCCAATGAAAGATCCACATGTATACTGTAACCTCAAGTCTGACTACAGCATTTTATTGCAAGCAGTATGTGATCATTATCGTAAATTTACAGACTTGTTTTGTGGAGAAGCAGATTCCATTCACGATGCTCGCATGCTGAAACAATCTTCCTTGTACGAGCTTTAGATGGATTTCTTGATGAAGACTATCTATTAGGTGATTCAGCATACCCGTGCTTACAATGGCCCATTTCCCCATTTCGAGATAATGGACACTTAAGTGACCAGCAAAAGACTTTTAATTATAGACATTTAGCAGCAAGAGTTATAATTGAAAATAGTTTCGGTTTTCTAAAAGGGCGTTTTCGACGTCTTAAGCATTTTGAGAATGAAGATGTGATTTTCATTGTGACATGTGTTGTTGTTGCAGCCGTTCTGCATAATATTTGCATAGATTTCAATGATGACACAGAGTGTAACGCAGATGACGACGTTGCATTGGAAGACGATGGGGCTACCATACACCTAATATGTGACATTGCTTCTAACGTTTCAAAAATAAATGAAATGTTTGAGTGAATATGTCAAATGTTGTGTACATAAAATTTGTGCTGTACATATCCGTTTATAAAGATAAGTAGTACTTATTAAGCTGTATTGAATATTTTTGTTTAATAAAGTGTAAAAGGAGTATTGAAAATGTATATTATACAGATTATTTTAATAATTTTAAATTATATGTATGTTTATACTTAGATTTGTAAAATCTTATTGTAAACTTATTGTAACAGACTACTTTTAACGCGTTTCGCCAATTTAAAACAAGTAATAACACGTCTTTATTACTCACGGTTTACAAGTCCTATTAACAGTATATGCCTTATTTATGGATGTTTTCAGTCCGATTAACAATGAAGCACTATCACACTAATGCTACTTACAAGCATTAATATCTTTTTAAACTAAACTTAACCATAAGTCTTCTTACATTAAACACTACTATAATTTATTTATTACACTTTTATCTATTTATGTATTCTACAAGCTGGCGGTACAATATGCACGTTCACAGAACACAAATTTATATTTACTCTTGGACTTTCAAAAGCGTAACTAATTAACTATACACAATATAATTTATATTCGACATTTAGATATAGACTAACTCTGTACTTCATCAGCGGTCTACTTTATGCCCTGAATTAAATAGATGATTCATACTCTGGTATGCGCTCGAATATTCTCGATTCCTGGAGAACGCACTTGGGTTATGAAGCTTGTGTGTTTGGCGGGTTGCCTAATAATAGTTCGTAGCACTGCCCCCACTTTAAAACCGTTACGTCCCGTAACTGTAAAAACATTTTGACGCCAATTCGATGACTGATGACGGTATCGGCAGCTATCTCCTCAGGTGCATCCACCGCGTCGTTGAAATAACAATCAACAGCACCTGGATGTTGGTTCTCTGGAAAATTATTTCTAGCATAATTCGAACTATTCTCCAATCTTAGCGATCCAGTCCGCCGCCTAGCTTGGGCACCGCTAGTCTCCTTACTCTATTTTCCATCATCTGAGTCTTAAGATTCAGCAAAGCTTCCCATAGATGTCCATAACTAGGTCTCTGCCATGAAGACTTTTTGGTGACCAGATAGTAAACATAACGATTTCTATCCTGAAGAACCAGTTGGCTGCTGTTGTACTAATTAATCCACACATTCAAACTTTTTCTTGAAAACAATAGCTATTCCTCCTGACATTTCCAAATGTTGAGCTACGCAATGTGCAAGGGAATACTCTTCTGGTGCTCTAAGCAGATCTTGCTGTTTTTCAACAACAACGCCAAATCTCGCCGTAGCGGAACCACCATACGCCGCAATGAAACTTTCAAAATCTACATTTGGCTCACGATTAATAACTCTTCGAACACCAGTTTTATTACTCAAACCTTCCTGGTTGTTGCCAGTATAAGATGTTAAACGGTCAAAGTGTACCACTTTCGGTTTACCACGATGAGATCTTCTGATCCGGTACATTACATCATTAATTCTTTTAACACTTCGTACGGGCCTTCCCATTGTTTTTGTGATTTTGGCGATAACCCGCGCTTTCTTTGTGGATTGTATAACCACACTAAATCTCCAGGTTGGTATCCACCTTCTTGTGCTCTCGTGTCATATTGTGATTTCATTCGATCGCTTGCTGCCTGAATATTCTTTCGGACGTTTTTGTGAATGCTATTGGATCTTTCACGAAGCTTACTAACGTAATCTTCACCTGTGATTTGTTCTCCAGGTTTAAATCAAAACTGAAAATCACATAGTAACCGCAATTCACGTCCTAAGATTGAAATGAATATAAAATGTCCCTCGTGAATATCAGATCGCAAATTGGACCTCCAAGTAACACTAACGACTGTCTTACCTGATATCACAAGGTCGAAAATTTCTTATTAATGATGGAAGGCCAAGGTAAAGTTGGATGGAAAACGGCTTGAAGTAAAGAAAAACTCTTTAGAGATAAACGGCTAGTAGAGTGTTAGCTCTGGATCATGAGCTTGGGTCATGGGTTGTATGTCAACCAAAAATATAGATAAAGAGCGCCACCGTATTTTTCAATACAACAACATACAAAGATACATGTACTTGTATTAGGGGAATGCGGAAACCTTAAATCTACACCGCTTAGATAGCCACAAAATCTGTATATCAACCTTGCAAAGCACTTACCAAAATATCTATTGCCACATGTGTTACAGATGTCTCGACTTAACCTGTGAACAAACAAATGCACAACATGGACACCGTTTGTGTCCTTAAAAATATTCATCAAAAATAATATAATTTAATTTAAGTTCCAAGAATATATACACCCAGGGTTTCTGTTATCATAGGACACAGTTAACGTCTTGCTTATTAAGATTCTATAAATTTTTGAATTTTTAATAATAAAAGAGTTAAGCAAAAATAGATGTTATTCAATTAAATTCTCTTGGTTTGTTTTCAACAAAAATTTACATAAAAAGAAACTAGTATGGTTCTTTTTAAAAAAAAAAACACAAAGATCTCTAGATTGAATACTTTTACATAAGTTTACTATAAAGTTTATGCTTTCTTAATAATTCATATTTCATATTTTAATTATAGTCATCTGTAGTACTACGGTCGACTTTACAAAAAAATTTGATTATTTAACGTCTCATAAAATTGCATCATTCAACAAAGAGTTAGCTTTACTTAATATCTTATAAAAAAATTCATGTTCTTTAAAAATCAAACTACATGACCTCAAAATAACTAAAGATATTTTTAAAGTAACGCAAAATAGCATGTGGTATTTATATTGGATAGCTAGATATTTTTGACATCATTTGTCAATAACAACTTTTTCAGTATAGGCAAACTACATAGCCATCTTTAGAATTTTGTAAAGTTACAAGTTTAGTACGGGATCTTTCTTTTTCTAAATGAATTTTAAGATAACTAAATCAAGGTAAAATTTCAACCTTCGATCATTCGTAAAACATATAAATAAATATAACTGAAATTAAAGATTAAATGTCACTCACGTGCTGAGGTACAGTTCAATAAAAAAATTTGAACTTTTAGACTATAACCATATGACACCAGATGTGGACTATTCCCTATACATCTGCGATGCACGCAACAGGAAACATACCATTAGGACTGAATTTAACGCTGGAATTATAAAAAATCTTCTGAACAAAATAATATCTAACCAAACCAAATCTCCATTAAGTATGTCCTATTATTTTCTCGTATTTTAAATCTCAAACTAAATTTTCATTTTAGCAGTATTTATGGTAATGTTGATATTGCACTACGAGGAAAGCAATAATAAAATTAATCTAATTAATTATACCAACTGTTTTAATAATGGAGGCCTTCTATTCTCTTCGGCCTGCAGGAATCAACTAACTCGCTAAAGGTGGAATACAAAATAAAACCATCAGCCAACAGCTGCCAGAAACCACATTCAGACACGAAGGTTAAATTAATTAAAACTTTCTTACGGACCGTATTGTAGGTCATGTGCCTGGATAACATTTTGACCTTTCTACGCTGCGGATAGCAGCTTACCTGTTCAAACGCTGATAGAAAAGTGACACGAAATGACAGACTGACGATTCTTATTATACAAACTTAGACCTCTAAAGCGAAGGAGCGCATATCCCATTATATATTTGATGAATTATTTTAAGTGATCAGATATTTATAAATTATATTTTTATTTTATTGAGACATTATATTAGATTAATAAGGAAAGTGTAGCTGAGTAAAAAATACGTTACAAGATTACGCATGCAGGATAGTATTCTGTGCTGTCATGTACCGAAGATCAGTACGCCAGTAGGAACAAATGTAAATATTGGTCCCAGTCTCGTTGATATTCATAAACAACTTTGGCTAGGTACTTTCCTAACGTCCTGTTCATTCTTTTAACCATTCCATCCGATTGAGGATGAAGTGGCGTGGTTCTAGTCTTCCTGATTCGAAGATACTTGCAGACGTTTTGAAACAAAGCTGATTCGAAGTTCCTACCTTGATGGGAGTGTAATTCCAACGAAATTCCAAAGCGACAAAACAACTCCTTCACAAGTGCATCTGCAACCGTCTCGGCTTTTGATTAGTTCTAGCATACGCCTCCGGCCATTTGGTAAAATAATCCATTGCAACCAAGATGTATTTATTTCCTTTTTCTGATTCGGGAAACGGACCAGCTATATCAATGGCCACCCTCTCAAAAGGATTCCTTACGTTATACTGTCTTATTGGGGCTTTCGGTTTTGTAATCGGGCCATTTCCAGAGGCACACAACTTACATCTCCGGCACCACTCCTTCACATCTTCTTTGCAGTTCACCCTATAAAATCTTTCTCTCGCTCTTTCGAAAGTTCTTTTCACGCTAAAGTGCCCTCCGGAAACACCATCGTGCAAGTGCTGCAACACTTTCGGCACTCTGCTTCTCGGCACTATCACTTGAAGTCGTCTCTCAGTGTTATCTTTACATTTCAGGCGTCGTTTCAATCACCAAGGAGTCCCACTGTGCCCAGTATGCCTTCAGGCTCCTTCGTAAAATACTAATTTCTCCCCAAGCTGGTCGTTGTCCTCTACTTTTTCACTCATTAATAAGTTTCAATTCGTCATCATTCTCCTGGTCTTCTCTTATTTTTTCGCGTTGCCATGCATCATCGGTTACCATCGTTCTATGAATGACACTTATTTTCTCTTCCATCTTGGAGTAATGATTGCAGTCTACCGGACAAGGTCTCTTTGACAGAGCGTCTGCATTCCGATGGCTGGTTCCTACACGATGTTCTGTGTCAAAGTCATATTCCTGAAACCGTTCATTCCACCTTACAACTTGTTCCTAAGGATTTCAAAACTGCAGTAACCATTTTAGTGCAGCTTGGTTTCTTCTTAACAGGAATTTACGGCCGTATAAGTACTCATAAAAGTGTTCTACGGATGTGACGACGGCCAACAGCTTCCTTCTTGTCACACAATAGTTCCTTTCTGGCCGCGACAAGACCTTACTGAAATATCCAATAACTTTTTTTTGTCCTGCACTTGAGGAAGAACGCTTCCTATAGCTGTGTTACTGGCATCGGTATCCAACACAAATTTACCCTCCATCCATGGATAACTCAGAATCGGTGCTGTAACTAGTAGCAGTTTCAGTTGTTCAAATGCACTGTGGTAGTCGTCATTCCAATTATATTATTGTCCATCTTCGGTTAATTTCGTCAACGGTTTGGCAATGTTCGCAAACCCAAGTATAAAACGTCGGTAATATGTGCACAATCCTATAAAACTGCGTAGTTGGTGTATGTCTGCTCTTGTACCGTTTTTATTCTGTCAGGGTCAGCTCTTATTCCGGTCTCCAAAACGACATGTCCTAGGTATTTCACCTCTTTTTTCAAATAGGCGACATTTCTTGGGGCTCAAAGTGAACGTCTCCTTTATTACATCGTACGCTTTCTAAGTGTAGCTTTGCTTATAGGACATAAAAAAAAGAAGGTACGGAGTGTGTCACTTATGACTTTGTTCCTGTAACACTCTACGATGTAAGCTAACAAAATACTGATGAGCCAACTGAATCTGGCTTCAGCTAGATCACTCACACCAGTATTAAAACTTCAGAGAACTTGAGATACTTACACCAAAATATCTTCGGAGTTGGTTCGACCTGTTTTGCTTAGCAATACTGAATAATTGGTTATAATTTTGTTTATTAAAGTGTCAATCAGTCTACCAAATAAAGCGATTGAGGTCTGTTAACCAAGCTATATTAATCATCATCAAATGTTTATATATATATATATATATATATATATATATATATATAAAGCAGTGCAATTTCAAACACCCTGTGTAGAGAGAACAACATAATATTTACGTACAAAATTTATTTCATTTATTTAATTTAAATTAACAAGTATTGACGTATTGTTATTAGGGAGTAAAAAGTAATAAGTTCATAAAGAAAATCAGTTTTATAAGCTAATAGAACGCATAATTAATTTAATTTATTTTAATTCAACGGGTAATAACGTCAGAAAAGGCATGAGAGTATGTAAAATCAATAATCCCAAGAAAAGCTTTCTTAACAAACAATCAGACGTCGGTTGTATAGAATATCGTGAAATGTAAGCTCCGAGAACTGTTATTTTGAACGATCAATAATTGAACACACCTGCATGTTGGAAAGGTCATCTTCTGCTTATTTGTGAGCATAATAAGGCGAGCTTCAAGGAAATATTGTTCAACCGTCGATGGTTTCACATAAACACTAACAAGAGTTACTTAAAGAGCAGAAGGGATGCACAATCAATAATATGCTACAAAAAGAGACGGGTATAAAATCATTCGATTGAGTACGCACGTATTCGATCTACGTGGAGTCAATAAGACGCGGTTAGCAATATCGATTTTCTACAACGCAAGCGAGGTTAGAACGCGACATCAAATATGCGCAAGACGGGAATAAAGATATTACAGGCGGAGTTTTATGACGTTATTGAACTGCATCATTGGTCGTAACAGATAGTTTTAGAACAGACGAACACGCGATAGGTGGCTCCGATAGTTTGTATAATATAGCGTGTTGACGAGGGAATATTTCTGGAAGTTTTATAACGGTTATACAAAATTTGCGGAAACATTATTTTCAATTAAGTATTTCGCGTAAAGTGTGGCCAAGGGGGCATGGTTTTATTGTATAAATACGGGAAGAGAACTAATAGGGCTTTTTTTAATTTTGCATCGTTTAACGACGTATGATAATCAACCGACGAAGCTTGTAAGTAATAAAAATTTGTAAAATTTAGTAAAATAGTATTAGATTATTTGGGGCCTTATAGTTAGTAACGCGAGTAGTGGCGAGTGATGTAAATTTAACTGAGGTCCAACGCATACCTTAACAAGCTCGTACGTTATTAAAGCGATAATAAACAAGTGTAATATACATGGATTTGGATGTTGGAATTGATGTTAAAATGGGTATCACGGAGCTCAGCTTAAACTGAGTTTTCATCTATAAATAGCTGGTGGAGCAGCGTGCATAATCACGAAGCCGAGGGGTTCAGGAATATAAAGCATCATCAACGGAGATAGACTTTTGACGCATTTTCCAGGTAACTCATTTGAATTTGCTGTTTTTTTATTAACTGTTTACATTATTTGTGATGTGTGAGAGTGAACTTTGATGGTATTTTTCGTTATTTTACGTATTGAAAAAGATACGTATAACTGACTATCATTATGATATTTGGAATATAAAACAAAAGGTGTACGTAAAGCTTATTAACTTTCATGATGAATTTAAATTCAATTGTTAAGAGTACATGGGTTTATTAGGTTTGTAGGCATAATAGGCAAAGTGGAAAGCATACATTAGTAAACTGGGTTATCATGAGCTCACCATACTCCAGTGTGCAGTAATAAATAAAGATAAGGTATTATTATTTGGGGCCCATTTACTCCTGTTGCATTATGTGTGTTTGAAATTACAATTTTAAAAACAAGGACTTTACAAAGATAGTATTTATTGAGGTGCAACTAGAGCACCGAACTGTACATAACTACGAATTATTGTTTGTAAATAGCGGTAAATAAATATTGTATGATTGTTGTATTATTTTGTGATTTTATTGAATGGTGTGTGAATGGTGAAGAAAATGATAGTAAATTTAGGTATCCGAGAGGAGGCGTAGCTGAGCTAGCCAGGGAAGAGGATGAAGAAATCAATTTGATGAAGCAGAATCTGGGTAAGAAAATTTTTGTGAAAATTTTATAATTTTTGAAAATAATTTTTTTTGACACTGGGGATGTTAAAAGTTTTTAAAAGCTAAGTTCCACGGCAATATATATATATATATATATATATATATATATGTATATAGTTTAGGTGGATTTCGACTATAAAGATTTGATATTGTAAAGTAAATATCGCCCATATTGACTACTATCCGATATTTACTTTACAATATATATATATATATATATATATATATATGTGTGTGTGTGGTGTGTGTGTGTGTGTACAAAAATATTTATGATTCCCAAAGGAAAAATATTTACAATTCCTATATACAAAATATTTACATGAAAGGATTGATTGAACACACAGTAGCAATTAAATGTTACAAAATTATAACCGGTGATAGTATGGAACTCTGTACCAAAACACGATGTACTTATGTATTAAAAAATTTAAATTCCAGCAATGCTTGAGTTCCGCTTTAAATAACACTGCTATCATGCAAAAATTCTTAGCAAATGTAAGATCTAAACAGAATCTACTTACTATAAAAATTTTAATTGATTGTGTTAATTTAGGGTTAGAATATGTTATTATGCTTAATAATAAAGAAACAAACGTATGAGCATTAAATGCTGTTTATTTAAAATGGCTACTAAAAGATTAGTTTACTAAAAAATTTCAGGTTAAACTACATTTATGAATAAACTCGAAGATTAAGTTAATGAACTTGACACTATTGTAACGTCATTGAACTAGATTAACGTTATCAATAAATACCAGCAGTTTACGTCTCAACGAAAACAAACATCTGGCGACCACACATACGTCACTTGACTGGATCCTTGGAGGCTCCGCTGAGGGAGTTCAGAAACCTGACTGATTATGAAATTCAGCCAACATTATATACCTCCTGAAATGTGGTAGAACCGCCGTAGCTAAAATTGTCTTCCTGGATACGTGGATATTTGCCGAACTCCGTGGGTTTAACCATAGGTATGGAAGAACATCAGCTTCTTCAAGTCATTTACCGTGTTACATAGTGAGTAAAATAATAATTCTTGATATTATCAGAGATCGTCTTCTTGCTAGAGATCCTGCGTAAAATTTTACATACGGGTCGATCAATCCTTAAATTTTAGTTCCGTGATCACATAATCAAATCGTAATTGGAGTAATAATTGTAGCTAAAAATTTGTAGACGTTCTAGCAAATTTTTAATTAATATCCTAGATTACTCACCCCTAGCCTGCATCAAAAATCAATCCGATTAACAACCATTACTTGCGTCGCACACTTTTCCATTCAAAAGTTACTTTAGTGATAATGTGCTTGCAGCCAACCATCTTGGTTAATAGTTTATTCGAAAAAGAAAGGTTCGGGATCCGATTGAATCGAGGAGCATCAAATAGTCATGCCCGACCCCCTTCTACTATTGGTTCGTTTCGCAACGCGTACCTTTAGATTATAACCACAATAGATTCACCGACAGAGTGAACCGGGTTTAATTTAGATCATCTATAATATAGATATGCGAGCAGCGTACATTGGGTTGCCTAGCGTTATTTGTATCAGGAATTTATCCTGTTACATAAGTTAACCACGTTCACCATCTGGCGCTGTCTCACATATTTGTGTTTATATTACAAATATATACTCTACAACACTATAACGGCAAAGCGATTGATGCTTGGATTTTCTTATACGCCTAATAGGAATGTATGTGTGACCTTTGGTCTCTCGCCATGCGCAGTGCATCGGTGTTACAACCCGCTCCCATCACTCGGACTGTTACTTTTTAGTTACTTCCTTTAACACTCTCATATAAAAACACGGTCGATAGTTAATGAAGCAAAAAGTGTCCTATAGAATCTATCGTTTTATTAACAGAAGATTCGTGGTATTAAATGAAAAGTCTACGTAAAAGTAAAAAGTTATTGTAATTTGTTATTTCTATAGACAGGCAATTTATGTATTTATTGTTTACCATCAACAATTGGGCGTATTGTGTCATGCCCAATGGCAGTCCATTTGTTTATTTTTCTACCACAAAATAGTAATCTACAAATGCGTAACAGGATCAAATAGAAACGAAAGCTCATTAGCACACAATACATATAAATATTCTGCATTAATTCAGAATTAATAATGAATGAAAACCCTTAACCACAAATATTTAAAATACTAGATACGTATTTCGACCACTATGTGGTCATCATCAGTAGAAATTTTAAATAATAATTAGTTGTTGTGCCGGAATACTTCAGAGGATATCCTCCTCACCACTTAGACTGAAGTGAACCCTCCCAATATACAATTTACTAGAATGTTGCTTTAAACACTATCGAGGATATCCTCCTCACCCGCGGGCTGGTGTTCTCCACAACAAACAAGTGAATTGTGATGTTATAACTAAAATCTACTTAATTTATACTAATTCGGAATCTGTTGAAGCGGAACCAAATTAATCTTGCTTTCTCATTGGTTGTTGACCAATGGGAAAGTAAGGCAGATGGCTCTGCGGGCCCTTTATCAGTGTTTAAGAGGGGTCCTTTATGTTAAACAATTTTAATTGATTCATAGGCATTTAAGAAGGAAAACGTTGGTACTACTTTTAACAATTTAACATTTTCTAGTTTAACGGGGTGGCTAGTTTCAAAAATATGTTTGGCGACCTGAGACCTTGCGTATTAACCATATTTGAAATGAGCAATGTGTTCTTTAAATCTTGTTGTTATATTCCTCTTGGTCTGATCAATATATTTTTGAAAACACCCTGGCCCTGAACAACTAATTTCGTAAATCCCCAATTTTTGCAATTTTTCCACCTTGTCTTTTGGATTACCTAACAAATCTTTAAGTTTATTAGTATTACTGAAAGCAATTTTGAAATTAATGTTTGAATATTTTATCAATACCCTTTGTGGTTTTGTGAAACAGAAGTTTAACATATTTAACATTATCATTAGAGGTGGTCGATTGCAAAGTCGTTAATTTACGGATGTTAATTCTATTTTTACACTTCCTAAAAATATTATCTATAATATCAAAAGAGAAACCATTGTAATTCGCTATTTGTTTTATTAAGAGCAAATTCCTTATTAAATCTGTTTTTATTTAAAGGAAAATTCAATAATCTACTAATTAAAAAGTTAAATGAAGCCAATTTATGTTGTATGCTATGATTGGAGGACGACAAAATAAAGCAATTCACATTGGTTCCTTTACTATGAATGTCAAATTCCAATTTATTACCATTTCTAATTATTATTTAAAATTCCTACTAATGACGACCACATAGAGTTCGAAATACGTATCTAGTATATTAAATATTTTTTGTGGTTAAGGGTTTTTATTCATTTTTATTCTGCATTATATAAAAGGGTTTCCAAAGCCCAGATATCTTCACATACAAACGAAGTCTACTACAAGCAATGTGTATGATTATTCTGCCTCACAAAAATTATAACTACATATGCGGTCGCATAGTAACGAACGTCTAGTCCCATGCAATTTCAATAATTATTTCGCATCACTAAAAAGTACCTTCTGAAGCCGTATGCGGTCGCATACTAACAATTGTCCACCCACATGCAATTTGTGCAATTAGCCCGCATTATATAAGGTAATTTAAAAATACATATGTGGTCACATACCAACGAATATACATTTGTATGCGATGTATGTACTTATTACACATCAAATAAAAGCAATTTACAAACACATATGCGGTCGCATACTAATGAACGTCCATTCGCATGCAAAGTGTGTAACTATTCCGCATCACAAAAAATTACTCTGCAAGTACATATGCGGTCGCATATTCACGATCGTCCATTTGCATGCAATTTGTGTAACTATTCCGCATCACATAAAAGTAATTTACAAATGCATATGCGATCGCATAGCAACGAGCGTCCATTTTCATGAAATTTGTGTAATTACTCCGCATCACGAAAAGATTATTTACAAACACGGTTAATGTCGCATTCTGAAGAACGTTCATTCGCGTGCGGTTTGTGTAATTATTCTGCATCACATAAAAGGACTTTACTAATACATATGCGGTCACATACTAACGAACGTCCATTCGCATGCAATGTGTGTAACTATTCCGCATCACAAAAAAGTACTCTCCAAGTACATATGCGGTCGCATATTCACGATCGTCCATTTGTATGCAATTTGTGTAATTATTCCGCGTCACATAAAAGCAATTTACAAAAACATGTGCGGTCGCATACCAACGATCGTCCATTCACATGCAATTTGTGTAATTATTCCGCATCACATAAAAGTAATTTACAAATGCATATGCGATCGCATAGCAACGAGCTTCCATTTGCATGCAATTTGTGTAATTACTCCGCATCACGAAAAGATTATTTACAAACACAGTTAATGTCGCATTCTGAAGAACGTTCATTCGCATGCGGTTTGTGTAATTATTCTGCATCACATAAAAGGACTTTACTAATACATATGCGGTCACATACTAACGAACGTCCATTCTAATGCAATGTGTGAAACTATTCCGCATCACAAAAAAATACTCTACGACTACATATGCTATTACATACTAACTAACGTCGCAAGCAAGTTATGTAATTATTCGACATCACAATAAAAATATTTTACAAATACATATATACCGTCGCATACTAATGAACGTCTATTCGCGTGCAATTTGTGTAATTATTTGTACCGTCTAAAAGTGCCTGACAGATCATATCTTTACTCATAGTAACTAACGGTTATTGGTAAGAAATTTGTGTCATTACTGCGCATCACTAAGAGGAAATCTAAAGCAGCTTTTGCTATCGCATAACAATGATCGTCCACTTGTGTATAATTTATATAATCATTCCGGAAGACAAATGAGTAATTTACAAACATACATGAAGTCACCTATTCGTGAAATTTGTGTGATTATATCACATTTAAAAAAATACTCTCAAAAACAATTTGCCCTCTTATTCCTAAGAACGTTCATTTCGGTGTTATTTGTGTATTTTTTACAATTACAAAAAGTGTTTTACTACATGTGCAGTTTCGTTGTTATGTACGCCATTTTGTCAGCAATGTGTGATTATTTCACATCAGTCAAAAATAATCTGAAATCACACATACTGACAATCTACCACTTGTCTCTTTTTTATGTATATTACGTATCATTAGAAAAAGGTCGTTTACGAAGACATTTAGTAACGCTTCATTTCTGGGTAAAGCAGTTTTGAAACCTACACTGCAAGCAGTTGTTTTGCAGTATAAAATATCAAATACGTTTTATTTCAAAAGCGCTTGAACAATCAAGCGCTCTAGTTGACAACCATAGCTTTTAGCATCAAATCGTTATGGTAAGGTATTTGAAACCTCTTGAACATTTAAAATAGGAGTGGGTGTCGTATCTAGAAACAAATTTTGGTTTTATTTTTTTTTACTGTTTTCTTTATTGTTTTCACCATACAAGCTAGTTTACTAACATCTTATTTTTGACATGGAATGTATTTGTTGCTCTAATTTTAAAAATGAACAACCTACCCATAAATTTTTGAACCCTAGGGCTTTGTCTATAGGTACATCGTGTTAGGGACGAGGGATGATGTACTTAACGGTACTGAAAAAGAACGTCAAAAGGTACAATTTTAAATAATTAAATTATTTGTTTATAACAGATTGTTACGTTCCATTTCGTATTAGAGGATTTCTTGCCTAATTAATTTAATTTGAAAACCATTCACTCTCAATCGTTTAATTTACGTTTGCTATAATTTCAAACCGCGTATATAAGCAATGTTGCTTTCCTAATATTTAAATTATAGGAAGCGATAATCAAACCGTAACTGATTTGACACGAAATATGAGCATGAGCCTCCCTCTGATAGGGTTGCAATGGCTTAGGCTTGTATAACTTTTGAAATGGCACAGCCATTATGTTAAGATAAGATTCTTATTGTCACACTTGTAATTAAATAAATGAACGTACCTAAGAAGTTGCAGCATAATGCCTATACATACATACATACATATATATATATATATATATATATATATATATATATATATATATATGTATCTTAAGTACAAGTTGAGATCTTTTTGTGCGAGATCAATGGAATCTGGCAACGTTGTATCGTTGCCTATAAAATAAACACAATACTTTCAGTATCGTATACTAGATTTCTCTTTTCAACCGTTTCTATGTTGTTTTTGTATATAACATTTTAGCAGATTTATGAATCATTGCTTTGCGTTTTTCTCTAATGGATACCCATCCATCAGCAGGCACATACTTTGTATCTAAACACACTATAAATGTATATTCTGTATTTGAGCTTTAACATAATTTTTTACTTGTAGAATACACTCGGCAAGTTAGAACATCCCAAATCCATTACATCTTTGTTGTATTGAAAAAATGATGTTGCTTTCTTTTCTAGTAAAACTCTTTTCCTGCCTGCCGCAAAATCGTACCTCAATAAAAAATTGCAAATGCTAATGTCAGGAAATTATAATTAATTAACTGTGGTCTGAATTCTGCAAGAAAATGTTATTTGGCTTTGCACATTTTGTGTAGAAAGTTTGTTTAATAATATACCCGGGCCGCAAGACAGCAAGTCCGTTAACGAATTTGAGCTTATTGTATCATGAAAGTATGATATATGTTTATAGAAGCAATAATACTTTGAAAATCAAATTCAGTTTTCAATTATAATACTTTGTACCATTAAAATATTTATCCAATTAAACGAAATTTTAACCAATATTATTAATCATACTCTTAAAAGAACTATTAAACAATATGTACTAATCGTTTTAAAAAATGTCTGGCAAAGGTAGTTAGTTGAAATAATCTATACCTGTATATCTGAAATAGTTAACTTTTAGTCACTTAAAAATTGTATTTACCATAATTCTTAGCCTAAACTTAAATACACTTTGCAATTAACTTACTTTACAACAAAATAGACAGTTGGATAAATTAAAATCAGGTTACTAAAATCCTTGCTACTACAATCAAAAACTATAATGACATTAAACCTGTTTTGTAAACAATCCCATCCACATTTATACACATGCTCCAATTGAAATTCCTTACCTTATTAACTTCAAGGAATGAAAATATATTTCACTTACATAATGTTACACATCACCACAAAATGTAACTAAATTTCCAGTTTGCATTTTCTATGTAGCTCACAAAATACAAAATACCCTCAAATTGGTATAATTAAATTGGTTTTAGGTCCAATGCTTACATAATATTCTACAATACAATTCTCCTACAGTATCTGGGCTGACCACCAATTAGACTGAATCAATAATTTTAATTTCACTGTAAGACAGAATTTATTCACAACAAAATACACAAAATTATTTCTTATAAAAATATTAGAATAACAAAGTCTTTGGTATAATGAATAATAAATATTTTACAATTTACTACAATAATTATAAGCCATTCAAAGTTGGTGAGCTTTATATGAATTGTAGATAAAAACTTTAATTTGAACCCACGTTTTGTTACCAAATAAATCTGGTTTTTCATTAATAAGCTTTAGGCAGTCCGCCTTCTTTGGAGCTTGCTTTCTTTTAAGATGCACCTTAAAATATGATAACATAACAGATTTCTGTTTTGTAGTCCACGTTCCTCGAAAATTGTTCATAACATTTCTGGTTTCTATAGAATCGTTGGTTTTGCTGTTTTTCAAGACTAGAATTAAAAATAATAAATTGAACAAGTCTAAAAACAGCATATTTTATGTACCTATTTCAGCTTCAACATCTTCATCCATATTACAATTATCTTCATCCTTTTCTGCTTCAGATAAACTCGTTCCTTCTATATCTTCTTTACTGTCCCATGCATTTAGTTCCATATCGATTTCATCTAAAGTTTTTCCCACATTATCGGCTGCATCCCCCCTTTCCATCATTAAAAGTAACTTCGCTATTTTTGCTGTCTGAAATACAGGTTGTGGCAATCTACAAAAATTATTGCAGTAATTGCAAAGCAATAATACAATACAGTACAAAAGTTAAAAATAAAGAAAATTTATATGTATATAATTAATTTCCAGGAATCTCATTTCACTATAAATTTATTCCAAATTCCAATCTTATTACCCGACTTAACAGTTTTTATTTTAAACATTACATTTTTACATGTAGTTCTTTGTTTGTGACAAAATGATAGTACAGAATTAATATTTAAATTGTATTCATAATTATGAAAAATTTATTCATGGGTTTGGCAATCGTGCAAAGGATCAAAGAAGATCAAGTACTAATATCATAAACTTCGTCTCTATTCAAAATGTGTAAAATTGGCAAAAAAATAGCACATAATAGTTATTTATTGGACGTTAGTCTTACAGTGCAAAAGTTGTATAAAGAAAACTTACAATACAAAGCAAACTAATTTTTCAAATTACTATATTAACACAAGTGCACAACATCAAAGGCAATTGACCAGAAGTTCTTAATTAATATTCATAAATCGAATATGGATATTAAGTATTAACAACATTATGCAGCCTAGTTGGCCTGGAACTAGAAGAACATTTGAGATTACTATAATAAATATTGCCTAGTAGAAACATCTTTTTAGTGATTAAAATTAATGTACTACTTTACATAAAAAATGTAAAGTAAAAAATGTTGATATTTTTAAGATGTGATTTAACTTCATTATACTTTTTTCAAGGGATAACAACAAATATGCTAACAAAATTAATATAAAAATAGTACCTATAAAACTCATCATGTGTTTTCTTTGTATGGCCCATAAATCCAGCTACTTGTTCCTTCTCCGTTTCGTTTAAATTTAAAATTTGTAAAACAGTTGCTATTTGTTTTCGTAAACGTGATGAGGTTAGAGCAATAGGATTTTTAGCACCACATTCCATGGCAAATTTTCACAATATTTTTGAACCATCTACCCATTTTGAACTACTTCCCGTTAGGGCAAATAAAAATGGATTTTCTTCTGGTACAAAGTTTGTGATTTTCCTAACTAAAAGCATCATATCCACATATCGTTGCAGATTTTGTGAAAATAGTATTGGTACAGGTTTACTTCCTTTGCCAACAGTTATTATTCTTTTAAAATGTTTCGACAGAGCAACTTCCTCTTCAGTAAGAGCTACTACACATTCCTCTTGATTGGTATCTTTTAAATGACAGTTATAAGCTTCCACTTTAGTATACTGCACATCACCCACTCTTTTTCTATTCAACACAATAGTCAATGCAAGAGAAGTTTCAGTTAGTTTCTTAAATGACACTAGGTTATTAATATCTTGGTTTAAATCGTACATACATGCTTCAGCAATTTTAACAGTATAATTTTTAAATAAAATAATATCTGCAGTTATGGGTAATGTTTGTGGCTTAGCACTATATTTATCATTGAGATCTTTAAGTGCAAGGGATCCCATAGCAAATTTCCAGTTAGAACCTACTAAACTAGCAAATCTTTTAATATTTTTTAGTGACTGTTCACAATTAGTGACTGGTAAAGTTGGCTCTTTTCTTAGAATTAATGATTTAGCACAAACTGCTAACAAGGAAGTTCGCATATGCAATGCCAACGAAGGTGCTGCAAATGTTCGTGTCACATCGTCATAACCAGAAATTATTCGAGTAGCCATTACTACTTTATCATAATGCTCAGGATTTAATGCTTCCAACATAGTATTTATTCCATAACTATCTTGTAATGGTACTAAGAGTCTACCCAATTCACGTATCTTATTTGACACCGCATTTTTTATGAGGCCTTTTGTGTTTTCTTAAATAATCTTCTGCATACTGACAAATTACTACGTCATTCTTGCCAAGGAACGAAATCCTATCAGCTTGCATTGTATGAAACACTTCAGATTTTAACCTAATTTTGTCAAGGAACTGTTGTCTTGATTCTGTGAAGGCTATCATAGTCTGACCTTCACTTGCATATTTTATACCAGACTTTTTTTCGTTGTTATAAAAGCAGGTTTTGCCATGGCGTTGTAATGAATTAACTTTATACAAACCTTTGCAATATTTACAAGGCAAACAAACATTAGATGCAGTATTATTTGTACCTGTCGACGTGGGTCTTTGTACAGGTCTAATTATATTCCTCTCATGTAAAATATTAAAATTTCCTTGTTTCCTTAAGAGATCAAACATATGTTTTCGGTCGCGGTTTCCTTTATTTAATGCTGCAACTTTTTTAACACTATCTTCATCCATATGCTTCCTTAGAAGGTGTCTGGAAAAATTTGTGACATCTTTATTGCAATATAAGCAGCAATCCTTTTTGTTCCACACTCTTCCTTTTCGTAAGCTGCACTCCACCATTTTCCCTTTTGAAAGACCACTTATGCACTTCATTGTTTTCGTTTTTGAAACACTGCCCTAAGCAATTGAAACAATGTTATAGATAAGCTGCGTTTATTTTAAACATATTTTCTTGCTCAAAGATATTCGAAATCTAAGCAACCATAGAACTTTTTCATATAAAAAAAATTTGATGTTAGTGAATTTGGTATACCATGGTTCTTAGGTTTCGCATATTATTTGAAAATTTTCTATTCCAAACTTGCATAATTTCAAATTAAATATTGGTAGAACATTAATTTGCAGTGCCTTTTCATTGATAGATATAAAATGCTACCAGAAGCAATGATAAATGGACAACAGTACATAATCCAAAGCTACAAATAAATCAGTGAAATTATTTTCAGATTGTATTCATTTGGTTAAAAAAATAATTTTGATGTATACTTTGTTATAAAAAAAAATTGAAAAGTAAACCAAATTACTACTATTACTAATTCCACTTCAAAGCTATAAGCACATATAACCTACTAATTTTTTATATTAATAAAATCATTCAATATGATTTTGTACGTATTTTGGCATGTCTATATAATTTATTTATTAAACTCAAAAATCTGTACAAACCTACTAATGTTTGGTCATATGTGTCTGTATATCTGATGTACTTGTACTACTAATTTAAGGAACTCTGAAATTGCAGTTACCAATAATATCAATACACAGGACTCCCAAGACACAAATAAAATGTTTATAGTATGTAGATTCTAAATTGAATTTTGTCATAAAAACATCCCTTATATATCAAATTAACTCGGTACTGCTTCTGATTCTAACTCCAATGTTCTGTTATCAGTTGGGTTGGTAAATTTTATTTTCTATTAAAGCGCTTTTAAATCAATTTTGATGTTTAATAATAACTTTAAAGGTTAAGTATTGAATATTATTATATTTTATATTATGCTTGTTTTCAAATCTATTCGAAGACAAGCCACTAGTACAATAGCGAAGACACCACTTCTTTATAATTGTATGGGTACATTATGGCAAAAAGTTCAAAGCAGATAGTTCCCAATTTCTTATTATTTTTTTAACAAGAATGGGGTAATGGGGGTGCATCTATCTATTTAATTTATTATTCAAGCTAATAGATGCGCTTAATTGATCTTATTCCAGTAGATATTAACTATCTATATATCAAAAATCCTATCAACTACTTATAGTGTAGCTTTTGCAGAAATTCTTAGAATTATTATTTGTGCAAACTTATTAAGGAATTTTATTTAAAGTTCATGTGAATACGTGAGTAATGGCTAGGTTTAAATTCACATTAAAATATTAATTTAATATTTTTGAATATGTGTAAAATTATAAAATGCATACCTGTTTTGTTACATTGGTTGTCGGAGGAATATTTTCTAAAATTGCTATACCAGTACTTCCCGCTTCAGTTTCAGTTTCTGAAATGTAATCTTCAATACTTGGATGACAAGAATCCTACACATATTTACATCATTTGTGTTATCTACCTTAGTTATATATTTAAACTTACAAGAGAATCTTCAAATTCGTTAGCTTCATTCTCTATTTCGTATTCCGCTTCTTCATCTATTACATTTCTATGCAATGATTTTGAATTGCCTTTTTTATTTTCATTACTTGCTTTGTCTTCGTTACTAGCATGTACTATTTCAAATATTGAAATATCTACAACAGAAATGGGTTTACTAAACTTTTATTATAACTATTATAAGCACGAATAGAAGATACAGAGTAGAAAAATAAGGAAACTTTTTTCTTCAAAAATTCTGAAGTGCATTATCTTATATGATCTTATCCCTTGCATGAAGATAAATTATATGTAACAGTACAATAAAATTAATATTGTTTTGTTAATAATATCGTGAAGTCCCAAGAAAAATATAAATCACACTAATTATATTCATTTTGTTTATTTTATTATATTAGAGCATGTCCATTTTTGTTTGCACATAGAATAACAGGTTATCGCTAGCATAAATTGTATATTCAAATTTTAATATTTTGTTACATGCCATTTTGGCACTAAACATTCTTTAGCTTAATTTTGATGTGCGTTAGTTTCGCGCCTTAAATTCAAAAGACTTGGCGTGTATTTCCGTTATGTCAAAAGTGGGTTGGACGAATAATTTCGCGCCGACGCGTGAAAGGACAAAAAGTGGGTTTTTTTCCGGTGCTCTCTGTAACGTGGCCGTTTGCCTTTGAACATCGAGAAGGCGGTCGTGTCTGGTATCGTATCTTCATTTTTATTATGTAGTTTTCCTTTTGCTTATCTTTGTTTGACTTTACCTGATAAACCTGTTTCCTTATCGTTCCCGCTACGTATAGGAATTAGATACGACCCTGGAGCAGTCCCACGACCCAAGAACGAGCCGGATGTCCATGCTCCGCTAACCGGAGCAGTCACCATCTTTAACTATCTTAAAGGGGGCTCCAGCCATTTGGAAGGCGTACCCTCCGTTAATTGCCTTAAAAGGGGCCATCAGCAGCCCTGATGGACGTGCTGGCGACATCTTTATTTAACTTAAAGGAAGCTGTACCTATTTAGGTAAGTGCCTTGATTGTTATACTGCATTTCGAACATTTATTTATTGCGTAATTGCGCATTTAATTTTTGTATATTGGTGACGTCATTGACAGATGGGCGCGCTAAAACCGGTGAAAAGATTGGAGCTACCACCTGTCCGTGGCGTCGCTTATTCCGCGCTTGCGCGATTGTAATTATGAACTTTTAATTGTAAGAATTTATAATATTTATAACACCAACGTATAAATTCAAACTATTGCATGTATTCTACATGAACGGTTCCAAAAATTGAAACCCTTCTAAAAAATTTTTTCTTTCCAAATATTCAAAAATATATTATTGTGGACAATTGATAATTGTTTTCGTGCAAAAATTGAAGATACAATTTCAACCACCTTTAGGATGATAAAACTGTGAAACAACGTCATTTATAAATTGTTCTCAAAGTTGTTATATTAAATACTTAAGGCAGTAGGATATGAATGGTGACAGTCTCAGGATGACAAACAGTGTAGTGCTTTAAAAATTTTATTATGGTCACTTTGAAAACATTTTATATACCTACACATATCTTTGGTGTTTAACAGTACTGTCTAAATTTTAACATTAGGAATATGACAGATCTTACAATCATTTTTTTAAACCTTAACAATTGCCAATTGTAAATAAAAATATTAGATATATATTTTTACAATACTTGAAAAGAAAAACAATTTTGAAATTATTAAAATAAAATAATTGTTTGAATTCATATGATGTCATAAATTTGTAAATTTTATAATTTGAATTTACAATTTCTGGGAGTGATAGCTTTTATATTGTTTATTTATTACTTAGATCATCTTATTCAACCAATGGCATAAAACTCTAATTGTCAATATAATAATATATTTATTAATTTTGGAAATAATCTACAAATTTGACATTTATAGCTAAATTTTATGGGATGATTTGAAGTGGACCACTGAAATTTCAATTCTACAAAAGCATCATTTGCAAGTACAGGATATACTTTCAATGACAATTTCTTGATGAAAAAACACAGTAAGTCAGTATTGTAAATGCGACATCCACTAGTCTTCAAAAATCCATTAAAAATATTTGCTACAATCCGTACAAAGTATTTCGAAAAATTAAATGTTCAGTTATCAACTTGGAAAATTTTAGTTTTTAATTAAATTTTGAGCACAGCATTAAAGGAAAACCGTGGGGGGGGGATACTTAAAATCCAAAAGCGTTTTTTATTAATCATTGTTTTAAATTTTTTTTGGAATCTGTTATGTGAACTTTCTAAAAAAAAAATTAAAAATCAATCAGTAAATTGGGAAAGTTTTGAACTTGTTTGCTGACAAGAAAATGTCATTTTATTATTTACAAATAATATCAAGTACTGAATATGACCGTCCTTATGATCTCTGCAATTATGTAAATCATTACCGAAAATTTTCCATAATGTCCATAACATTGTAGCTGTAATGCATCCACCTTTTTGTTGAATTTTTAACTTCAGTTCTAATGTTTGCAGTCCTTCAACATACACTTTGTTCCTGAAAAATCAAGTAGTCAGCAGTTTAGTCTGGTGACCTAGTTAGCCAAGGAACTTTTTCATATGTGTATGTAACAATCTGAAAAGATTTCTTTCAAAGCAATAATAACAAATAGAAGCAGCACGAGTTGCTGAACCATCTTGTTACCACATATTTGTAGAAATCAGGCCAACTCTTGTCTTCAAAATTGTATGTATGAATGACCATATTTGTGTAGCATACAGCAGTAAAGTGTTTTCGGATTTTGTATCAGTTTTTTTTTCATGTAACTGGTATGGGCATACAGACTCTTAATATAGACCATTTCGTTTATTTATATATACATTTAAATAAGAATGGAGTCTATCTGACAAAATAAGCATTTGCTAAATCATGTTTTAATCGTCATTCAAATGCTATAACATATCTCGGCAAAAATTAATTCAAATCATATCTGAGAACTCTAATAATTTAAATGTTATAAGAATGAAACTGTTTAACACAAAAAGCACAATGAATACATTACCACCACTTCTTGTTTACTAAATGGCATTCAATGTTGAATAGAATTTTCTTAGTTCCAACACAAGTATACATATGTAAAGTACGTAATAAATAATTTAAATTTATCCACTCCGCTACCGAACCCTAATATACACAATAAAATACCAATTTTAAAAAAGATGTTGAAAGGCATGTTTCCAGTGAAATAAGGAAACATTTTACTGTTTGTCTATTAATTCTTTATTGTTAAACCTTTTGTTTAGCTCATTATGTCATGTGCAGAAATTCAAAGTTTCTTTAATCTGCTACATACTATAAACATATTTGTAACTATATTGTCTGTATTTCTAATAAAATACCAAATATAGGTCCCTTCATACATCCCCTTATGATCTGTCCTTGCACGGCAGCACAATCCTTTAAGTCATTAATTTGAAATAATTGATTATATAACATCAAAATATTTATAATGTAACTTATTTGAAATTTCTTAAATTTTTTTCAAAATATATGAAACAGCCATAAAAACATGTTTCAATAATACCCAGTATGTCATTTACATTGCATTTTATTAGGAATAAATATAAATTAATGTATTTACCAATATAGTTTTCCCACAAAATACTTGAAATTTATCTCGTTAATATTGTGTGTGTTGAAAGTATCGAGTAATTATATAAAAATAATAAATAATATTTACCATTATCCTTTTGCTCTAACTCTTGATGGGTCTCTGGCATTGTTAACTTCAGTAAAATCTCTCTGTCATTAATATCAAGGTCAATATCCTTTGTATGTGTACTTGTGATTCCTTGTTGAGCTTTCCATTCTTTATAATGAATCCAAGGATCTTCTTCCTTGAATTCGTTAAAATTTTCAAACACGTTTGGTGAATCTATTAAAATTTGATTTTATTAAACTAATATTCAAATGGTATAGGAATATTTCGAGAACCAGTAGTACTAAATTAAAAGAAAATGCGAAAGTCACTCAGAAATTTCAAACTTTTCTCAAAAAAGAAAACTGCAAATGAATACAGCTTAGGTTAGAGCTCTAATAGTTTAGCCAATAACATTGCGTAAAATATCGTATATGGTTAAGAATATTTTTTACTTATATTAAAAACTTACAACACAATAAATTTGATAAGTTTAAATTACTAAGTTATGAAATAAATGATTCTATGGTTTTATTTTAATCCTAAAAGAATTGACATTTTTCATGCTAAATTTTCCAAAGTTCTTTCAAACAAAACGCTTTACACTCTATTCTTTATTAATAGTACTACTTAGCTAATGCTTTTTTATAAGATGTATGTTCCTGTTTTAAGTACATAATTAAATCGAACACTACATTGTTGGGATTTTCTAGCAATATTTATTGACTGAAAGCATAAATTGTTGTTTTGCTATTTAAAATTTATTGTAAGTATTTCTGCTAACCTTTGGCTATAGCTAATATTAATGTATTTTATTTCACAATAAACATAACTGGATTATTTGGCACTAAAATAGTCAACAAGTTTATAAAGCAAATATTTAACAACCTGTTATTACTGATAAATTCAAAAAGGTATACCATCTTAATCACGAAATTGTAAGTACCTACACATCTATAAAAAGGGGCATTTCACTAGGTCATTACAATCACGGCAAAAAGCTTAAAAGTTTGTTTTTATTCGTCAAGTCAGGGTCATAGATATCAAAACAATCTTCGTCAGCAGTATTAATAATTTGACTAAATTCTAATCGGAATTAATAGTGGTGGTTCTATTTAAAATTTTAATAAGGATGACCGCCTTGTAAAGAAATGAATTTGTTTAATTTCATAACCTCGTAAATCATAAATCATACATATTACAATTTTGAGTAGTTAGTAATTATTCAGCAAAATATTCAAGCCACTATGATATAAATAAAGTCTGTATGAAGCTTACCTTTTCGCATTATCGCTAATTGTACTAACTTCTTTCCACGGGATAACATTTCACTTCAAATGATAATACCACACAATTATTATTCCGCGAAACTTAAAAGCATTTGTGGACAATTCCAACCATTTATGTTATACCGTTCGTATAATGTAGAATACACGGAAAACTAATATAAAAACGTATACCACAGATGCAATGTGACGTACACTTCATAAATCATAAAAAGCACATTCCAAGTTGAAGGTTAATGATCCGGACCGAGTGCAAGCGAATACGCGAGTGTTTATCCTCTCACTTTAACAAATACCAAAATCTTAAAAACTGTAGATGTAGACATTTACAGCAGAAACTATAACCTTGACAGGAGTATGATCCCAAGTTAAGGCGTGGCAACGTTGATAGATCTCATCTTAGTCTATATATTTCATTATATACAAAATCGGATCTCAACTTGTTGATATTCTACTGGATCCCGTATTGTGAAACATTTATCACAATATTAAAATTGACATATCTTTACCCCTCTAAGCGGATTCTAATTATAATATAAATTATTAAGATCAGAAAAGAAAATATACTTTCATACTAATTTAATGTAAGGTGGATCTCGGGTAGTCCTCAATTTATTCGGATCTCAACTTGATGGAAAGACGTATATATATATATATATATATATATATATATATATATATATATATATGCTATGCTCCCTAAATTATTCGCGCCCCGTCGTTGTGTGCCATATTATTTATTGCTATGAACTATCGGAATTATCGAGCCCCTACGTTGGGCTGTTATATTATTATTGCTATGTCCCTCTAAATTATTCGCGCTCCATCATTTGGGCGACCATATTAATATTGCTATGTATAAACAAGATTGTAATTATCTCCGACGTTGGGCTGTCTTATTAATATTGCTATCAATTCCCTCCAGAAACTTAACTGGATTTTATCTTGAACCAACCTTGTCTACCAATAACAAAATTTGATACGTTACCGCCTTACTTGTTATCAATTTCGTATTCAACTTATAGCTCCTCCTTGAACTGTTTAAACTATCAAATCACTCCCATTCACTTTATCTTATGACCTCGACTAGCATTTATTTGGAATTATAAAATTCAGGTAATTCGATTTTATATAATGAAACCAATATTATATACAGCTTTTGTAAATTATTTAAAATACACTTTTCAATTAATTACTGTTTGCAAATCTCATTTATCAAAAATCATATACTCAAAACCCAAAGTCACCAAAAAAAACCTATTATCTTTATAAAAGAAGTGTAGAACGTTCAAAAATTCTTATCATATCACGCACTTTATACGTGTTCAAATCCTTTGTTTTTGGTGAACTTCGTCACATTAATTTATATTAAGCAAATTCAATATTCAAATAAAAAATAATGTCTTACAACTAAAAATCTAACCTGGTCTATTTTCTTCTTGCAATTGACGCATCCACTAATATTTCCCATGCATTAAGCCATCAATTTGAATAAAAATTATTTTCCCTCAATTCAGGATTATTACATGCCCATTCAAAATATTGTTTATCCACACCCTTGAACCATTGCATTTAAATTATTTCCATCACCCTCTGGACTACCATTAACTTATAGTTATGCACCCCAATTTATTGTTATCTCATTCAAACTTATTACTTTTTATTCTCATCAATTTCCTCAAATTTAGAATTGGATTATCATCATCTATTTTCCCTTGACTTAAAAATTGAATTTTTCTCCCCGTACTCGAACTTGAATTTTTCACCCCTTACTAGAGAATTTGAATTTTTCTGCCCGTACTCGAAGTTACATTTATTCTCCACGGACTCGAACTTGAATTTTTCATCTTGGTACTTATACTATCTTTTACTTTAAAATTATTACGTATCACTTTATTTCATAGCGGCGCACTCCGGCCTTTGTTGAGTTGCAAACTGACCTCGTTATCACTGTACCGGTTAATATATTTTTTCTCTCCTACTCCGACAGTGGGTATGGTCTAGAAACTCGTCGCTTATTTATAACCAATAAAATATTTGCATTTAAAGTAGTTTCTGATGTAATTTTCTATGCTTCCCAATAATTGTGATCTGGTCGCAGCTGTCTTCGTTATCAAACATGCGGTGTTTTGATGAATCTAATTGCTTTTCCATAAACAACTGATGCAATTCGACTTTTAATTTTCATATCTGCCTGTTATTACGCAATTTTTAATCTCCTTTTTTATTAAAATGGTTAACTATTTTGTACGCATTTACCTATGCTTTTTGAAGCTCTATTTCTTATCTCCGGATTGACCTAATTGTTTAGAACTCTTTTGAATGCGTGTTTAATCACACTTTATTATGTTTACATATAAAGTACGCGTGCTTCCGCTGAAAAATATCATTATCCGCCTTACCTAAATTAACTAAAACTACAGGGTATTAAATATTTACTATTTACCTAATGCATGTGTTCCTGGTTTCTACGCTAACTATGCGTCTTCCTATGTTTATTTGCGTCGCTTAAAACTATTTATACTTTATATACAGGGTGTTGACTGCTTACTATTTACAAACTATCTCCATTTCTCAATTCTTTACTAAATAAAACGCAGTTATTCTACTGCCTATAGTAATTTCTCATTTCTAAACGACCTTTATTATAAAGTACACCCTTACACAACCCCTTATCACAGCAATATATATATATATATATATATATATATATATATATTGCAGTGTACGTAATAGCTAAAAGAGTATTTTGTTGTTTGAAGGTTGTGTATATGCAAAATGAAGCCAAAGACCAGATCACGTAACTGTAAAATTTGTGTTTGCCGTACTTTGCAAATGGCAAAGTATTTGAAGTATATTAGTCAGAGTAGAAGTGCCAATACGAAAACAATGACTTGATGACGTGAAAAAGCACAGTATTCAAGGATTTATACTAAGTTGTACGTTGATAAGCCATGGCGAGTAAATTTGCTGATCTAAAAGCCGGTTGCGTCTGCAGAAGTTCCACTATTCACAACACAGAGCCAGGTTTATATGTGAAACATTTCGGCACTTATTTATTAGAATCAACCTTTGGACAAACTTATAGTATCAAAATTATATGTGGAAAATATTGTATCAAATCTGATTGAAGTACAACGCGGTCATATGAACCAATGATTGAACATTTAATTATATAATTGTAAAGTGTAAAAGATGATGAATATGCATTAGTGACACAAACTAGTTGGGACGATTTAATTGGATGTTGGGTTTGTAAAAAATGTAAAAAGAGTAGGCATAATTTAAAGGTGGTATCACCTAGGTAAACATAATAATAGGAGATCGATTTTAATTATTTTTGCAACAAGACGTGTTTTGGTAAAATTGAGCTAATTTGGATATTAAAAAGTTAAAATAAAATATTTTGAAAAGTAAAGCCTTTAATTGAAATAAAGAAGAATATAGATAGTTAAACGGAATAGTAATAGTCAAGAAGAGTGGAAAAGTACAAGAATAGATATTGGAGCGGCATTGAGACAGGCGGAAATAAGAGTGGATATTTAGAACAAGTTGGATTAAGGGAGAAAGGATTTGGATTGGAGTTATTAGACGGAAGGAAAACGAATTAGAGTGATTTGGATAGTACATTGCGGATAGATTGGTATTGAGTGGAAAGTAGAAAGGCAGCACAGAATTGGAACGAGCAGGTTAAGGAGTGGATAGTGTTGGAGTAGAAGGAGTGTTATAAAGAACGACGGCATAGTTATAGGAAAATTAGCGCGGGGGAAGTAAAATTTTAAGGTATTCAAAATTCTAAATTTAGTCATTATTTATAGATTTGGGTGGATATTAAAATTAAAATAAAGCAAAACCTGGTGTCTGGAAAGCAGAGTAGTCCTAGTGATAGTGAAACGCAGTGTGAAGACCCATCCGGTGACTTAGATCTTGAGCCAGAGTTCAGAAAGGTCTACAGCGAAGAATAAATCGGGTGAGTACTGTGTTTTTGAAACGTCAAAGTCAATTTGGTAAGAGTATTTGATTTGGCACAAGGCTACGTGGATCTGTTTAATAAATTTGGCATATACGAATATAAGGTTACGTATACTAAAAAAAAGGTAGTGCAGTTTGGTCGGTGTCGTGACCATCTACCTATCACTGAACCCACGGTAGGTAGGTGGAGATTCCCTGAGAAGGAGAGTTTCAATAGTCAAGGCATATTTATATAGTTTTGTTTTGTAGACCGACCAAACATAGTTAAAGCATGAAATATAAAGGTAAAATTTTCACACTGTCAAGTATATAAAAATATAAATAATTAAACCACAGTTTAAAGTAAATATCTTATAAAAAAGGGGGCGAGCAGAAGAATATATATATATATATATATATATATATATTGCTGTGATAAGGGGTTGTTTAAGGGTGTACTTTATAGGAAAGGTCATTTAGAAAAGAGAAATTACTATAGGCAGCAGAAAACGTCATTTATTTAGTGAAGAAATGAGAAATAGACATAGTTTGTAAATAGTAGGCAGTCAACACCCTGTATATATAAAGTATAAATAGTTTTAAGCGACGCAGATAAACATAGGAAGACGCATAGTTAGCGTAGGAATGAGAAATACATTCATTAGGTAAATAGAAAATATTAAGTACCCTGTAGATAAAGTTTAGTTAATTTAGGTAAAGCAAGTAATAATATTTTTCAGTGGAAGCACGCGTATATTTATAAATAAACGATAAAGTGTAATTAGACACGCATTCAAAAGGAGTTCCAGACGATTAGATTAATACGGAGATAGAAATAGAGCTTCAGGTAGCATAGGTAAATGCGTGCAAATAGCTAACCAATTTTGATAAGAAAAATGATTAAAAATTGCGTGAACAACATGTAAATATGAAAATTAAAAGTAGAGTTGCATCAGTAGTTTATGGAAAGGCAATTAGATCTATCAAAACACAGCATGTTGATAACGAAAGACAGCTGCAAGCAGGCTACGATTATGGGGAATCGTGGAGCATTACATCAGAAACTGCTTTAAATGTAATTATTTGATTGGTCACAAATAAGCGACGAGTTCTAGACCATACCCACTGATGGAGTGGGAATTCGATAAGATATTAGCAAGCACCGTGATAACGAGGTTAGTTTTGAACTCAACAAAGACCGAAGTGCGCCGTTATAAAATAAAATAATACGTAAATTTTAAAAGTGAAAGAGAAAATAAGTGCTAAGATGAAAACTATAATTGCCGATTGAACGTAAGTACATTTTAAGGAATTTATTTTAAACTAAAACATAAAAATAATAGAATTCTGAAGTCCGGGAGAAACAAACGACAATTCTGAAATCCGGGGGGGAAAATCCAGTGATACAATTCTATGTACGGGGGAAAATAAACTACAATTATATGTCTGGGGATGAAACAAACTACAATTTCTAAGTCTGGAGGAACAATAATACAATTTTAAGTTTGAGGAAATTAATTAATAAGAAGTAACAAGTCTAATGTGAAACGACAATAAATTGGGGTGCATAAAGGAATATTGGTAGTCCATAGTGTAATGGCAATAATTTAAATGAATTGGGGAAGATAATTTTTATTTCAAATGGAAACGTCGATGTGAAGAAAATAAACCAGGTCAGATTTTTAGTTATAAGACATTTTGTTTTTCTATATATTTTTTTATTTTGAATATTGAATTTGCTTAATATAATATGCTTGTGAAAAGTCAACAAAAGAAGCTGCATACGTATAAAATGAGTAATATGATAACAGATTTAGAATATTCTACACTTCGTTGATAAAGCTAATAGTTTTTTTTAGTGATTTTGGGTTTTGAGTAAATAGCAGATGATTGTTAATAAATGAGATTTATAACAGTAACTAATTGAAAAGTGTATTTCAAATAATTTACAAAAGCTGTACATGATATATTGGGTTCATTATATAAAATCGAAATTAACTGAATTTTATAATTCCAAATAAATGCTAGCCGAGGTCATATTTAGTTCAAGGAGGAGCTACGAGTTGAATGAGAAATTGATAACTAAGTAAGGCGGTAACGTATCGATTTTGCTATTGCCAGACAAGGTTGGTTCAAGATAAAATCCAGTCAAGTTTCTGGAGGGAATTGATAGCAATATTAATAAGACAGCCGGAGGAGGAAATAATTACAATCTTGTTTATTCATAGTAATATTAAAATGGTCGTCCAAACGATGGAACGCGAATAATTAAGAATACATAGCAAATTAATATAACAGCCCAACAAAGGGGCTTGAGAATTCAGTTCATAGCAATATATATATATATATATATATATATATATATATATATATATATTTTATTGCGGGTTTTAGGTCTGCTGGTAAGTAGGTATATAAACTCTTTCTTTAACTGCCTAAATTTTCGGATTTATTTTTGAACCCTTGATCAAGGATTCAAAAATAAATCCGAAAATTTATGCAGTTAAAGAAAGAGTTTATATACCTACTTACCAGCAGACCTAAAACCCGCAATAAAAAGAATTCATATGATTATAGCAAGGTCGTTACTATAAAAGTTATATATATATATATATATATATATATATTGCCGTGTAACCTATAAGAATCGAGCCTCACGAATTGAGCGTCAAAAATTGCCGTAGAACTCCGCTCTAATTTCGCACTCTCTCAAAAACATTCGAGCCCCAACATTGGGCCGTCATAAAATTGCCGTGGATCTCGGGTAAAATCCTCACCAACAAAAATATATTCGAAAATTTTATTAAATTTTCAAATTCGAAAATAGAAAAATTTCCAAAAATTTAATTAAGTCAAAAAAAATATTTCTTACCCGTTTTCCTCTCTTCCTCGGTTGAATTGCCAATTTTCTGCACCTGCTTCCGGCTAGCTCATTTGGACCTCCTCTTGGGTATCTAGATTCACTCGCATATTCTCAATCGTACACACACAGTCGCAAAAAACCACAAAATACAACCAACATACAATTTTTTATTTATTACTATTTACAAATGAAATTCAATATTGTCCATATTTCATTGATCACGTTACACTTCAGTAAATCTTATTTTGTAATGTCCTGTATTTTATTTTTAAAATTATCAAACACATAAAATGTACCCGGAGTAAATGGGCCTTCAATAATACCTTCTCTAAAATTCCTTCTTTATAATTTATTTTGTTTTTTAATCTAAGTAAACTCTGGGGTAGGGCGAGCTCATGATAACCCAGCTAATTATGCATAATGTATGCCCTTCTACTTTGCATACTCTTAAAATAAAAAAAACCAAACCATGTACTCTTCACAAAATTTCACGTTCTGGTGGAACGTTAAAAAGCTTTATATACACCTTCAAATTTCTTGTTGAATACCATAATAAAGTTATTTACACGTATTATGTTCAATACGTAAATAATCCACACTACCTTGAAAATCACTCTCATACGTCACCCAATATTCACAGTTTATAAGAATCACAATTTCAAATCGTAACCTGGAAATTTCTAGGGGATCTCTGCTCTGTGGACGATGCCATGTATTTCTTCTATCTGTTCTGCAAGCCGTTTCTAGCTGTTACTCGACGAACTCCATCTAAGTTGAACTGCTAACGCCGCCTGCACGGTGTAACCAAATTCCAAATTCCATTTAAACATATGTCTTTTACAATTATTTACTTCAAACCACGTTAATTAACTTCCCGACACAAGCTTGTTAAAATTTTATAGGTGATACTTCAATTAAAAAATAATATGTAATTTCTGCACACAAACCGCGTTTAAATTATGAAGCTCACCGTGCAATATAATTTTAAAATAATTTTATTTTACTTACAAAAACTCGTGGTAGCTTTCATACGTAGTCTGAAGCTTTTGAAATATTAAGGGCACGAAGTTAAAAGAGAAGAGCCGTGCTACCTCTTTAAAATATTTATACACTTCGAATGTCACCTCTCCATACCCACCTAACGCGAAATCCTCCATTTAAAATAATACTTCTTACAGTTTCGCACTCAACCAATATTTAATCCCGCGAATTTCAGCACGTCGTTATGTTATTTTCTGAAAACTACGCTACACTATCATCGTGTCTGTTTCAAGTCATACTAATCATATCGACCAATCGTAGACCTAATAACGTTTCACAAATCCCGCCTATACAACCGTTGTCTCATGCTTATGCGTTTTCTACGTCTCTTTCTAACCTTGCTTGAGTGGTAGAAAATCGATATTACTGTTTATTTGCTATCTACACCACGTAGACTTACTACGTGATTTAAATAACCCCTCATTAGTATTTCATGCTAAAACATCCGACCGTTTGTACAATCCTTAGAATCCTTGTTTATTATCTACAGAATAAATGGAACTTGACATTTAAAATTCTGCAGGTGTTTAATTAACTGACGTTTTACCACAACACTTCCACGAGTTGGAGTTCGGAGAATTTCTACCCCACCGATATATTTGTTTGTTAGCAACGCTTTTTACCTTGGTATTATTGGGTTTTTACACGCTTTTATGCATATTATACGTCAATAATCGTTCAATTAAATTCAATTAAATGAATAAATTAATGGCATTGGCTTCTAACATTTTACTTCTTTTGCAAAGCTATTAAATTTTAATTATTATTTGTAATTTGATTAATACCCGTTACTTAAAAATGAGTTAACAAATACAAATTTCGCACGTAATTTCTGGTTGTTCCTTTATACAGGGTGTTTTGAAATTGCTTCGTTTATTTTTATTTTTAACCCGTTAAAACCACTATAATATATATATATATATATATATATATATATATATATAATTATTAATAGAGAAGAATAATCCACATTTGGAATGCAAATGAATGCTTAATATATATTAATAGTTATTAAGATGAAATGAAAACCCAACTTTGTATTTAAAGTTGAATTACCATTTCAAATCGAACTAGTAATTGAAAACCACTAAAAGAACGGCTACAGCAGGACTTGAACCTGCAACCTCTGATTTACCGGATCAGTGCTCTAACCAACAAATGATTTTCATTTAAATATTATAAAAAAAAACCATCCGAACGAAATTCATCCCAAAAATTATTTGACATTCTCTATTATTCCAATTATATTATATATATATATATATATATATATATATATATATTATGTACAAGTCGAAATCTTTTTGTGCTATATTCAATAAGGGTGAGGTCCTTTTTTCAAGGTGAGATACGTTTTTGGAACTCATCTTGTATAGATGTTAAAATTAAGCCCATGGGCAGGAACACAAAAAGGGAAGAAATTTCAAATTTTAGCCTGGAGCTCATCTTTACCCAATTTGTTGAAATTTATACTACAACAGTTCATGGAAAGTATACCCAGACGGCGCAGATATAGAATCCCTGTATATAACAGAAATATACATATTTGAGATAGGCGAGATCAATGGAATCTGGAAACGTTGTATCGTTACCTATAAAATAAACACAATACTTTCAGTGTCGTATGCTAGTTTTCTCTTTTCAATCGTTTGTATGTTGTTTTTATTTATAAAATTTTAGCAGATTTATGAATCATTGCTTTGCATTTTTTCTAATGGATACCTATCCATCAGCAGGCATATATTTTGTATCTAAACATACTATAAATGTATATTCTGTATTTGAGCTTTAACGTAATTTTTTACTTTGTAGAATACGCTCGGCAAGTTAGAACATCCCAAATTTATCACATCTTTGTTGTATTGAAAAAATGATGTTGCTTTCTTTCTAGTAAAACTCTTTTCCTGCCTGCTGCAGATTCGTACCTCAATAAAAAATTGCAAATGTTAATGTCAGGAAATTATAATTAATTAACTGTGGTCTGAATTCTACAAGCAAATGTTATTTGGCTTTGTACATTTGAGCTTATTGTATCATGAAAATATGATATATATGTATATAGAAGCAATATTACTTTGAAAATCAAATTCAGTTTTCAATTATAATACTTTGTACCATTAAAATATTTATGCAATTAAACGAAATTTTAATCAATATTATTAATCATACTCTTAAAAGAACTATTAAACAATATGTACTAATCGTTTTAAAAAATGTCTGGCAAAGGTAGTTAGTTGAAATAATCTATACCTGTATATCTGAAATAGTTAACTTTTAGTTCCTTAAAAATTGAATTTACCATAATTCTTAGCCTAAACTTAAATACACTTTGCAATTAACTTACTTTACAAAAACGAAATAGACAGTTGGATAAATTGAAATCAGGTTACTAAATTCCTTGCTACTACAATCAAAAACTATTATGACATTAAACCTGTTTTGTAAACAATCCCATCGACATTTATACACATGCTCCAATTGAAATTTCTTACCTTATTAACTTCAAGGAATGAAAATAAAGTTCACTTACATAATGTTACACATCACCACAAAATGTAACTAAATTTCCATTTTGCATTTTCTATATAGCTCACAAAATACAAAACACCCTCAAATTGGTATAATTAAATTGTTTTTAGGTCCAATGCTTACATAATATTCTACAATACAATTCTCCTACAGTGTCTGGGCTGACCCTCAATTACACTGAATCAATAATTTTAATTTCTCTGCACGACAGAATTTATTCACAACAAAATACACAAAATTATTTCTTATAAAAATATTAGAATAACAAAGTCTTTGGTATAATGAATACTAAATATTTTACAATTTACTAGAATAATTATAAGCCATTCAAAGTTGGTGAGCTTTATATGAATTGTAGATAAAAACCTTAATTTGAACCCATGTTTTGTTACCAAATAAATCTGGTTTTTCATTAATAAGCTTTAGGCAATCTGCTTTCTTTGGAGCTTGCTTTCTTTTAAGATGCACCTTAAAATATGATAACATAACAGATTTCTGTTTTGTAGTCCACATTCCTCGAAAATTGTTCATAACATTTCTTGTTTCTATAGAATCTTCGGTTTTGCTGTTTTTCAAGGCTAGAATTAAAAATAATAAATTAAACAACTCTAATAACAGCATATTTTATGTACCTATTTCAGCTTCAACATCTTCATCCATATTACAATTATCTTCATCCTTTTCTGCTTCTGTTAAACTCGTTCCTTCTATATCTTCTTTACTGCCCCATGCATTTAGTTCCATATCAATTTCATCTAAAGTTTTTTCCACATTATCGGCTGCACCCCCCCTTTCCATCATTAAAAGTAACTTCGCTATTTTTGCTGTTTGAAATACAGCTTGTGGCAATCTAAAAAAAATTATTGCAGTAATTACAAAGCAATAATACAATACAATACAGTACAAAAGTTAAAAATAAAAAAAATTTATATGCATATAATTAATTTCCAGGAATCTCATTTCACTATAAATTTATCCAAATTCCAATCTTATTACCCGACTTAAGAATTTTTATTTTAAACATTACATTTTTACATGTAGTTCTTTGTTTGTGACAAAATGATAGTACAGAATTAGTATTTAAATTGTATTCTTAATTATGAAAAAATTGTTCATGGGTTTGGCAATCGTGCAAAAGATCAAAGAAGATCAAGTACTAATATCATAAACTTCATCTCTATTCAAATTGTGTAAAATTGGCAAAAAATAGCACATAATAGTTATTTATTGGACGTTAGTCTTACAGTGCAAAAGTTGCATCAAAAAAATTTACATTACAAAGCAAACTAAATTTTCAAACTACTATATTAACACAAGTGCACAACATCAAAGGCAATTGACCAGAAGTTCTTAATTAATATTCATAAATCGAATATGGATATTAAGTATTAACAACATTGTGCAGCCTAGTTGGCCTGGAACCACAAGAACGTTTGAGATTACTATACTAAATATTGCCTAGTAGAAACATCTTTTTAGTGATTAAAATTAATGTATTATTTTTAATAAAAATGTAAAGTAAAAAATGTTGATATTTTTAAGATGTGATTTAACTCCATTATAATTTTTTCAAGGGATAATAACAAATATGCTAACAAAATTAATATAAAAATAGTACCTATAAAACTCATCATGTGTTTTCTTTGTATGGCCGTTCATTTACATTTCCCAATGCTCTACTCGAGGTACTACATTGGCCAGGAGGCGAGTTTTTTGTTGCCTGGAAATTTAGAATTTTGCCGAACCCTTGCCGTTTCAGGCAAGGTAGGGATCTTTAACGTGCATGACAACACTCACACACGGGACCTCCATTTTACCTCTCATCCGAACGAGGGCGTAATTTTTGTGAAAAATGCTCACCTGCCATTTTTTAAGCAGTCGGCCGTGTCGGGATTTGAACCCAGGACTTTGGGATCCGTAGTCTTACGCTTACTACATTGATCCACGGCGACACCATCTTTGTATGGCCCATAAATCCAGCTACTTGTTTCTTCTCCGTTTCGTTTAAATTTGAAATTTGTAAAACAGTTGGTATTTGTTTTCGTAAACGTGATGAGGTTAGAGCAATAGGATTTTTAGCACCACATTCCATAGCAAATTTTCGCAATATTTTTGAACCATCTACCCATTTTGAACTACTTACCGATGGGCAAATAAAAATGGATTTTCTTCTGTTACAAAGTTTGTGATTTTCCTAACTACAAGCATCATATCCACATATCGTTGCAGATTTTGTGAAAATAGTATTGGTACAGGTTTACTTTCTTTACCAACAGTTATTTTTTTTTAATGTTTCGACAGAACAACTTCCTCTTCAGTAAGAGCTACTGCACATTCCTCTTGATTTGTATCTTTTAAATGACAGTTATAAGCTTCCACTTTAGTATACTGCACATCACCCGCTCTTTTTCTATTCAACACAATAGTCAATGCAAGAGAAGTTTCAGTTAGTTTCTTAAATGACACAAGGTTATTAATATCTTGGTTTAAATCGTACATACATGCTTCTGCAATTTTAACAGTATAATTTTTGAATAAAATAATATCTGCAGTTATGGGTAATGTTTTTGGCCTAGCACTATATTTATCGTTGAGATCTTTAAGTGCCAGAGATCCTATCGCAAATTTCCAGTTAGAACCTACTAAACTAGCAAATCTTTTAATATTTTTTAGTGACTGGTAAAGTTGGCTCTTTTCTTAGAAGTAATGATTTTGCAGCAGCACATACTGTTAACAAAGAAGTTCGCATATGCAATGCCTACGAAGGTGCTGCAAATGTTCGTGTCACATCGTCATAACCACAAATTATTCGAGTAGCCATCACTACTTTATCATAATGCTCAGGATTTAAAGCTTTCAACATAGTATTTATTCCATAACTATCTTGTAATGGTACTAAAGGTCTACCCAATTCACCTATCTTATTTGACACCGCATTTTTTATATGTGGCCTTTTGTGTTTTCTTAAATAATCTTCTGCATACTGACAAATTACTACGTCATTCTTGCCAAGGAACGAAATCCTATCAGCTTGCACTGTATGAAACACTTCAGATTTTAACCTAATTTTGTCAAGGAACTGTTGTCTTGATTCTGTAAAGGCTCTCATAGTCTGACCTTCACTTGCATATTTTTTACCAGACCTTTTTCGTTGTTATAAAAGCAGGTTTTGCCATGGCGTTGTAATGAATTAACTTTATACAAGTCTTTGCAATATTTACAAGGCAAATAAACATTAGATGCAGTATTATTTGTAGCTGTCGACGTGGGTCTTTGTACAGGTCTAATTATATTTTTCTCATGTAAAATAGTAAAATTTCCTTGTTTCCTTAAGAGATCAAACATATGTTTTTGGTCGCGGTTTTGTTTTGTTTTAATTTATGCTAGGTTTAAAAGGCATATATAAACTGAACTGGGTTACAATGAGTTCACCATACTCCAGTGGGAAGTCAATTTAGGGTAACATGTGAGGCCCATCTACTCATATCTCATTGAATTTGTTTAAAAATAATTAGAAAAATCAAGGACTTTAAAAACATACCATATTTTGAGTTTTATAATTAGTGTATCAAACTGTTTTTGCACATGTGAACATAATTTGTCTGTTAATAGCTGTAAATACAAGGTTGTATGGTTGGTGCATTATTTGGCGATTTTATTGAATGGTGTGCGAGTGTGAAAGAGGTATGGTTGTAAAGTTAGGTATTCGAGAAGAAGCACAGCTGAGCTAGCCAGGGAAGCTGAAGGAGTTTGAAAGCGAAATAAAAAGATACAAAATTTTTTTTGAAATTTTTGAATTTTTGAAAAATTCATGTTGACCCTGGAGGTGTACGAATTTTAATAGTGAATTAAGAGACTGTCCCGACTTCCACGGCAATATATATATATATATATATATATATATATATATATATGTATATATATATTTATACCGTGTGTTCCAAAGCTATCGAAACGGTAAGATATTTCACTTCGAAGGCCTGCTCGGAAAAATGTCTTGAACAAAGGTTATAGGATTTTTTACGCTCGATTGAATGGTGATCTTAAATTGGACCTTGTCCTTGAAGTACAAGATGATTTGAAAGTCAACTGTTGTTTCAAATAGAAACCCCTATTTTTTATTGCGGAATTGGAAAGAGCGGGAAATTGTACATTCAAATATTACCATGACCATGACCTTCAACGTCATTCCAATGTCAAATTTGTTTTTACAACGGGAATACTGAATAACTTTAAGGCAATTAAATTTTTTGAAAAATGATAAGAACAAATGTTTCAGGATTTTTCCTTAGCTATTCAATCGTGACCTTGGATTTGACCTTGGCATTGTTCTTTAAGGTCAATTTACGGTCAACTATGTTTTACTTTTTATTGTGAATTTCAAAAAAGCCAGAAACTTTACATTTAAATATTACCTTGACCATGACCTTGACCATGACCTTCAACGTCATCCCAAGATAAAATTTGTTTTGGCAACGAAAACACAGAATAACCTTGAAGCAATTAAATTTTTTGAAAAATGATAAGGACAAATGCTTTAGGATTTTTCCTTAGCTATTCAATGGTGACCTTATATTTGACCTTGATCTTGTCCTTGAAGGTTATTTCAAGGTGAAGTATGTTTTATCAAATGGAACCCCTAAGTCTAAAGCGAAAATCCTGAAAATGAAAGCAAGAAAATATAACAGCTGTTTAAGGAAAAGCGAAAGATCCTGGTCAGTCGAGGCGAAGTGAAGGGTCCCGGCCAGGTAAGGATTGGAAAGAAACCCGGCCAGTTAAGGCAAGGATAGAGCCCGCTCAGTTAAAACAAAAATATAGCCCGGCCATTGTTGTTCTTATTTTGATGTCTAAATCTAGTAAATATGCGTATATGCAGCTAAGATTATCTATATCTTTCTTTAAATTTAGTACTTCTGGTTCTTGTGCAATCCTAACCATTTTTATAAATTTCTTTACTAGATATAGACACCAAAATAAGAACAACATCAGTACCACATCCATAGTTTTTAAATCGCATTAGGGTATATATTCTTAGATTTATGTGTTTTTGTTTCTCTCTGTGTGTGTGTGTGTGTTTGTGTGTGTGTGTGTGTGTGTATGTGTGTGTGTGTGTGCGTGTGTGTATGTGTGTAAGTGTGAGTGAGTTGTTTGTATGTAAGTTTGTTTGTTTGTGTGTTGTGTGTGTTTATGTTTGTACTTATAAGATTTATAAAATGATAAACAAATGTCAACCAATAATAATTAGTGTTTAAGTGATTCAAATATGATGAATGTATAAAGAACTAATCAATCTGTTGGTGATAATGGATCCAGGAGTGTAGTTATTAGAATACTTATGTAATAAGCAAGTAAGAATTTTTAATGAGATCTCCTAGGAGGTAGAAGTTAAACAACAATAATTTTCAATTTTCAAATTTTTTGTAAAGAGGTTTTTAAAGAGTTTTTGTTATTATATTTGAAAAGAATAGATGTTTTGCAATTTATCAAGTTTTATTTAATTTTCATAAAATAGAAGTAACCCAAAGAGTCTAATGTGTGAATAACAGAATCATAGTGCATCGTGTAGTAAATTACAAAGGTTTTATACAATCGTTTATAGCAAAGAAGACTAATTCTAGTATAATCGGACAACGAGTCACCATCAGTAGTAGTAGTAACTCCAGCAAGAAGAGTATAGTTGAGCTTCGAATATTTATAGTAGTTTCCCAGTATAAGAGGACAACGTTTCATCATCTGTGGTAGTGAGTCCAGCAAAAATTCTTTTTGATATCACCGGCTAACCATGTGTAAATAGGTCAAGCATGTAGTTATGTAAGCACCCTGTATATAGAAAACAAGAATTTATATATTACGCTCAAATTAATTAAGTTGGTATAAAAACGGACAGTATAATCTGTAGGTTCAAATCAATAATTTATTTATTACGCTTAAAATTAATTAAATTGGGATAATAGGGCATATTTCAATGAAGGTTCAAATCAATAATTTGTATACGTTAATTTAATGCAAGGTTGAAAATTGCGTACAAAAGATTTGCATTATTAAAGCTCTGCAGGGTAAAAATCAATAATTTAGTAAGGTACATTTATTAAATTCGTAGAAGCGGAGATAAACTATTCTAGTGAAGACTAGAATACGTTACAACAACAATTCTGGTAAAAGCTAGTATCCGTTGAGGATATAATTCGAGGTAAATTGTCCAACGGACAGATACAAGGTCAACAAACAGACAACTAATTTTCGAACAAATCAATAAAATTAAGGAACAGAGAATCGTTATAAAGTAACAGAGTAAGATGGAAAATATAGCAGGTGGCTATATGACAAACAGTTTTCAAGCGCGTGACAGAAGAGTGTATTGTAAACAATAAATAAGCGGGACGGAGATGCAACATGTTTGTGGACGTTATTAATTTATCAAGGCAGACGTGTAGGAAGGGCACTAACCGTAGACGACATGGCAATAGTGGGACTATAAGAAGGATGGAAAATATACGGTAGAAAAAGATAGCAGTAGAGTGGAAATAACGTCGACTTTGCAAGTAAGAAATCAAGACATAGACAAAAAGGCGATTATTAGAGCGTGAGTGCAATAACAATATAGACGTAGATATAAGAGGTGTGTTTAGGATTCGTTAGAAGAAATAGTAGAGGGACGGTTTTACACAGAAAATACGGACGGTTGACCAGTTTAATTAGTTTTTGAAGTAAAGTGTCGTTGGAGTGGTAAAATTCGTAGTTTTGAAAGTTCGTTATGTTGTTTTGCACGGGAGAATTTTGTAGAATGGCGTGGCAGTTGCTACAGTGCAAGAAAATCTGAGTGAAAATACGTCACAAAAGGGGCGTTTTAAACTTATATAAACCTTGCCGGAAGTGGCAAAGCTCTCTCTTATTTTTCGCTTATTTTCTGATTCACTTCGCTTACATTGAGTGTCATTGAAAACACATCCTAATTTAAAAACAGTGTGATAGTGCAGTCCGTCGAATATATTTTTCAGTGTTATAAAAGCACAAGTAGGTGCAACTGAAGCAAACGGGCTGAACATATTTGTATAAATAATTATGCTGAGTAAGGCTGGATGTTACTGAGGTAAGCGATTAAATTACATCTTGAACGAGAGTGCTGGTTGGACGTTAAGCGGAGTTTGGATTCTGGATGGAGAGCTGTATGGAAGGCATCCACGAATCGTTGAGGGAACTGGATGAGCGAATCGAGATGGAGTGGTCTTCCTAGTTAGAAAGCAGAAATTGGGTGTAGTTCAAGAACGTGAGCTTGGCGGACGTCATCTACTGAGGTGGCAATTCCGGAGAACACTCCAGGTAACGAATTTTTTTTTTGGAAGTGTTGTGCTGGTATTGAATTATAAAAACTATCAGTGAATTGAGTTACTTGGTGGAAACTTTATGAACTGAAAATTAATTTGATTTACATGTGGAAAGATACTGTTCTATTTCAAATCTGAGCGTGTAAATACATGAATAAAATGTTATTTGATGTAAGGAGAAAACGGGTCTCTAGCGTAATTTGATAATGCAATAATTTATGCACACAGAATAAAAGGGGTTTACACTGAGTTTATCAGAGACCTGCACAAAGTAAATTTAGGGTTTCAGGATAGGCCCATCTATTTTTACATAAAATGTTGAAGTATAGAGGAACATAAAATTCACGAGAATTTCGATTGAACTAAAGTATGAAATATTTTATTGTAAATAATTTGTAAATATTGAGATTGTGTGTATCATAATTTATGTCTTATAAATAAAAAGGTGTATGTTTTGTCAAAAGATTTTATTTTTGAATTTTCTTTTCTTTAATATAAAGGTACTGAGAGAATGAGTAGTCGTGGAAGATTAGCTAGGGGAAACATGAATTGTATTATTTAGGTAGAGATTGGAGGAGTTAGGTTTTGAGTTCAGCTATGGTAAGTAGAAATCCATAAAAGGAGAAATTCCAAAGGTAACGGGGCGCGATTCCATAACATACACAACAATTTTTATAAAGCCCAAAGTGAGGGACACGAAGTAGCGAGCCGATTCCTAAGGTGACAGCAATATATATATATATATATATATATATATATATATACTAATTCACAATCCAAAATCTTTATCATCATAAAAATGCATACGATTTAATTAGTTCCGTTTTAGTGATTCATACTATTTCTTTTAGTCAATTCTCATTAGTTGATAGTTATTGCAAATATTATAGTGTATATTTCGATATTCGAGAGTATATTTGAACAGCACGGTAACCATTTCCAGGTTTCTGAACGCACTCCGTGACGTCAGAATTTACCGTTGTAGGAGGCAATGGATATCGTTTTCTACAGGTCTTAACCTGCGTTTTTGAATTTACTTCAGATTTTAAAATAAAAGGTTAAAAAAGCTTGACTGGCGGTTATATTCAAGGTAATGTTTTTAATTATATGTTATTTTAAAGTTATCTGATTGCATCGAAGCTTGATTAATTATTTAACGTTAGTTGGTTATACTTCAAAATAGTAATTGAATTAACCACAAAGTTGTTATGTATATATCTTCTTTGTAAATGTAATGCCACGATGTGTTTAATTTTTAAAAGTACGTTTTAGCCAATGCAATCATACAGAATAATTCTTAACTTGTGCTTAGTAGGTTGAATGTATTTAATTAATTTGCATTTATATAAAGGTTTAGCACCTAAATCTGGGCTTGTATTGTTGCTGTAGAATTTGCTACAAGCATATTTTATATTTGTTTTTCAATGTTCTAATAACAGTGAAGATTATGTAAATGTTTATTTCAGTTTCAGCTGTGCGTTTATAACTGCATAATTTATGTCTCGTTTTATAACCTAACCATAAGTTATTTTGATGGGTCTGACGTATTATAACGTACAATTCAATGGGTAACTAATATTAGTAGTACAAATAAGCCGACTTTGCTATACAACTTTCCTCCCATTTAAGCCAATGTGTAAGACAAGGAACTCCCTCTCATAAGAAATACATTGGGGTCTTCTCTATACGGACTATATGTGAGTACGTGAGAGAGAGAGACATACATTAATCTAATTACATCGAGAAATAGACATACCTAATTACAGTAGCTTGTCTTCTCCGAACTACTTTTATCTGAAAAATTCGCACATCTGGTAACAAAATCTGCACAATAGTTTTCTTCAACTAGGAATTTTTAGCTCCAAGCATGGATAATTTAATTAAATTCTAATTTGTCTTTATCTCAGAGTATACCCTTCCACCATATTAGCAAATATTCGCACATCTAGCAAAGTAACATTGATTAAGTACTATATTGTATTGCGGAGTATTTTGAGATAAATCTATCACCGACAATCCTAAGGTACTGCTATTGGCTTGGAATGCTGAGATGATTAAGGGTCAATTTAATTACATCAATTAATTAGTTATTTATTAAAGCATTACATAATAAAATACATTGTCATCTAAAATTTGACTCCCATATAAGCATATGCATGGGGATTTCTACATTACCTTGCTAATTTATTGTAATATTTTCATAAATTTACTAGATTAATCCAGTAAACCTAATGCAAACGTTTGCAACTTAAATTTGTATTTGCAACAATCTCAAACGATTAATTTATTAAAATCCTTTCTTTTCCTAGACCGCTATGGTCTTCGAGTGAGTGTGAATTTATTAATATTAATTTCCAAGTAAAGCACTTGCTTTAGGGTCCATCCTAAAAAAATATTTACAATCTATTCATTTAATTGTTCTACCTACCTGATTTTCTTTCTTGAGATTCATCTGATTTCACCTACATCACTTGCACAAGGGAATCGTACAATACTCTTAAGTCGCTGGATTGTGTAACAATCTGGTTTTTGGCATTAAATGATTTTACATTATCAGTGCCCGTAGTTGCACCCTTCTTCGTGTAAAGAGTGAACACCTCACAGTTTATTTTTAAAGCGGTGTGTGTATTCAACTTTGCAGAGACCAAGCTCATGATACGATCCTCTGTTCGTGTAGAAAACCTAGCATAGCAGTAGCGGAGTTGGCGTTCTTTACTCTGAATGTGACAATTCGAGATATGAATGCCGTGTTAATTATCTCTATTACTCCATCACCATCAAACTCCGGACTTACAGCATTTTTGTGTACTTTGCTTCGTAAATGCGATGCAAACGCAGATTTTTCAATGTCCACAACGCAGATATCACATCTAGTTGCTAAAGCACAAGTCGTGGCTGCTTTGATACGGCGCCCGCAGAACCTGACGTGACGGAGCGTTTAACCCCAGACATACCATGTTGTTCCTGCTGATGACGACTAAGGGCATCCTTTCTGCTGAAAGTTGTGTTGCATACATTGCAAACGAAGGACTTTGAAGAATTTATTTTACTGTAATTTGAAGAACGCTGTTAGACACTTTAAAAAGAACCAGATGCGTATTGCTCATATTCGCATTGGTGAGAGCTCTTCGAGGTAACTTGCTTAGTTTTGATACTTTTTACAACCACGCCCCCTGTATGGTTTTAAAAATAATGCAGCACCCTTCTTGTATGGTTTCAAAAACATTCCATTTCTTTTTTTACCGACCGCCATCTTTTCCATTGATCTGTTGTGGCGTTTGTTCTCTTTCAATTGCTTGCTGGCGGTTCTTGCATCGTTAACTGCTTTTGAAATTCCTGCGACACCACCTGCCAGGGCTCCTAAAATACTAAGTCCGGAAAAAATCGGGATCAACGGTAGAATACCACCTTTATACGGAACGGGTATAATGCGTGTGACTTTAATCTTTTTTCTACCTCCAGCACCTTTCACAATTCGTTTTCCCACATGAATGCCCACTTCCAGTAACTTTTTCAGATTATGGGATTCATCACGATCAATTGCGGATCGTATTTTCTTTAAGAACCTACCTTTAAAATTTATTTTCTTCTTTTTCATGCTTCCAATTTCTCTCTTTGATTTCATACCCGTACCCATTTTTCTTTTGGCTTTCATTGCATTTGCTACAAATCAAGCTGCAACCTTTACACTAAATTTAGCGTTTTTCCACTTTATTCGTTCCCAAGCGCCTTCTTGTAAAATTTTACCTGTTCGGTGTCTAACCTGTAGATCGTCGTGATATTTTGAATATGCAATGTCGTGGTCTTTACACAAACGGTCCAAGTCCTTGATACCAGTATCACCTCGGGCTAAGCGTTCTTCCAGTCTAGTCCCAGGAGCACAGAAGTGGAAAGAAGGAATGTGGACCTCAAATGGTAACGTGTTTGTTACTTTATTTGAAAAATCCTGCAGCAGAGTGCACAATCATGGATGCGTGCACAATAATCAGCAATAACTAAATGAACAATCAGAAGTAAAAACATCTCTATTTGTACTTTTACAACTTGTTAAATAAATATAACTGAAACATTTACAGATTATATAATAAAGTACGCTACTCGTTATTTAATTAACTGAAAATTGAACACCGCTCATGTCTTTTATATGGTTGTAGTGGAGCATGCGCTGAGATTACCAGAATCTTCGGAAATGGGTATTCTACTAAATATTTGTGTCAGTGATCGTACTACACTCACATCCTTAGTGTATTGGTCTGGATAATATGTAATTAGTTCCAACACTGTCAGATAATTTTCATTAGTGGGGTCATCAAATGAAAATTGACTTGCTCGAAGCTCACTTTCTATTAAAATTGTTTTCGTTCATCATTAGTCAACTTAATACTTCCGTCTCGTAAAATCCAGGAAAGCGGCGACTGTGCAGCGCTTGCAGCTTGTATCTCATAACTTCACTCAACTGGAATATTTTAAACACCTCGCTTTGATTTAACACAATAACATTTCGGTCATTTACAATTTCTAAAACGAGTTCTCTTTTTGAAAATTGTTTCCAACCCATATACTTCTGACATTGGATAAATCAACTACCAGTTTTAGTTTAAATTCGTGATCCAGTTGTAGTACCACCTCATCTAATCCATCAGTTAATCCATTTTGTTTAACTTGATGCGTTTTTCGTGCAAATTCTCTAATTCCAAACTCGACTTAGAAGTTGCAGAAATTCGTCCAATGATTGTAGTCCATTTTACAGCATCATTTCTACACACACCATTGCAGCAAACAATTTGAAGTGTAGGTCTCATACCTCCATGTAAATCGAATCCTACTTCCAATATGTGATTGTGAGATTGATGTAGGAATGCACTTAAAGGGCAGACAGTTTTGCATACCAACTTGTTTAAGTTTAATTGCGATAAATCATCTGTGATTTCAACACTGAGAGCAGCCGTTATTTAAAACTTTTACTTCAGGTAAGATGATATTCTTAAACTGAATTTATACATTTACGTCGTTCTTATTATATAGTAGTTGCAGGAGCATGCAGAGATTCAAAAATGCGTGTCATTACAGGAAAGAACCCGATTACAAGGTCTAAATTATCGGGGTTTTTCAAATTTATTATACAAGTTTTTGATTATTCAAAGTCGCTAAAATCGACGACTTCACCTTCTAAATAGCCTTGCTGGGTAGAACATTCTAACGGATGTTACGTAGTATTTCACTCACAAACAAGTCTTGACAGGAAAATAAGCGTTCTATTGTAAAAAGAGGAGTAATTTCCAAACTGTTTGTCTTTGGTAATTAGAATAGAAGGTTGACGTCGAATGTAATGGGAACACCTACAAGAATATTAATATAAATATTAACCTGAGAGTGTTTTTACTTCCCACCTTTCATATTTGATCCAAATTACGAAAGGCTAAATGAATAGCTCGAAACTCTATAATTCTTTTTAATTACACACATTCTTCAAAAAAATAAAATGAACTGTCTTTGTTGAATTTAAAACTTACCTTTACTTTTTACTAGAGCATTAGTACACAAAACCTTGCATTGGGTGCAAACTCGGCAGTTTTACTTCGGTCTTGTACTAAGCAAGTACAAGTTCTCTTTTTAAAGTGTCTAACACCGTTCTTCAAATTACAGAAAAACTAATCCTTCAAAGTCCTTCGTTTGCAATGTATGCAAAACAACTTTCACCAGAAAAGATGCCCTTAGTCCTCATCAAAAGGAACGACTTGGTATATCTGGAGTTAAACGTCAGGTTCTGCGGGCGCCGCACCAAAGCAGCCACGACTTGCGCTTCAGCAAACTAGGTGTAATATCTGCGATGTGGACATTGCAAAATCTGCGTTTGCATCGCATTTACGAAGCAATGTACACAGAAATGCTGCAAGCCGGGGGTTTGATGGTGATGGAGTAGTAGAGGTATTTTACACGGCATTCAAATCTCGAACTGTCACATTCAGAGTAAAGAACGCCAACTTCGCTACTGCTATGCTAGATTTTCTGCACGAACAGGGAAAACGTTTAATAAGCTTGGTCTCTGCAAAGTTGAATACACACACCGCTTTAAAAATTATCGTTTAAAGGGGGGGCGTCTTAAAGCAGGTACGCTTGGCTTAGTTAATCGTTTAATAACAGAAGCAAAATAATTATAAGTTCCAAAAAAATACATGAAATTAAAGTGAATTGGACTGAGTTTGATTCTTGGAATAGTTCGGAGGTCTTCAGTTATCTTCAGAGCTCTTCGGAAGCCTGATGCTCACTTGTGAACACCAAAATGAACTCAAACACTTGTATACTGGATGTCTATGGGGCTTTAAGGCGGTGAAAACGGCTTCCGTGGTCTTCGGAACTCTTCGGAATGCTTCGTGTTGTCCCAAAGAGTTGTGTTTTGAAATTTAAAACTATTACTTTACAATATTTACAAATATGAAGAGTTCGGGAGTCTTCGGTTGTCTTCGGAACCCCTCGGAAGGCTTCAGAATTGAATAGTAAAGCTCAATAATAACGTAAATAGCAAATACTTGAAATTAAAAATTACTAATGTGCAATATTTAAAAGTATGGAGGGTTCAGAAGTCTTCGGTTGTCTTTGGAACTCCTCGGGAGGTTTCGGATTTAAGCCGCGAAGTCCAATAATAACTGGAGCAGTGGTGAATAGTGACTAATTGCAGGTTTGGAGGGGCCAGACGTCTTCGGTGATCTTCGGTATACGACGTCGTGGACGTGACGCCCCAGGCTTAGTAGGGCACGGCTTCGTCGAACTCTATTAGGGTGATGTCCCGGAGGTAGACTTGGCAGATGCAGTCGTTGTCATTACAATAATCTACCTCTCGGGATATGTTTGGCGTATATTGAATAGCTGCTTTTGGCGACGGCGGTAGCGGAGATAGAAGCTTCGGATGCGATCGCATGGAACGGATCGCACGTCGAAGAGCGTTCTGTTCGAGTTTGCGGGCCGCTTGATGTGCAGTACGAGGCCTACTACCCATACGTAGTTTGTTGTATTGATATTAACCAATTATTATGACGGCCTCCAGGTACGACGGCGGACAGTGAAACATTCGGACAGGACACAGGCTATGATGAGCACTGCGTTAGGATTTAGCAGGCTATGGCGGGCGCTGCTTGGAAAGGTCCTACAGGCTATGGGGGGCGCTGTAGCGAAGAAGAATCCCAGGCTATGGTGAGCACCAGGATGTCTTCTGCAGAATTCGAAATTATATTTATACAGATCTGGTTGCTATCTTTCCTGTGTTGAAAAACGTTTATTGGTGCTTTAACCAATGTATTGAGTTGTCGATTTTTGATTGTGAACAAAGATTATTAAAATTTTATTAGAACAAAATTTAGTTGGAATTTTTGGGTTGTTCTATTTCGAGCACGTGTACTCTGATGTAGTCAAATTTACATTCGCTGTTCGTTCAGTGCTCTGCGTGTGATGCTGGAGTTAACACTATGAGGTGTTCACTCTTTACACGAAGATGGGTGCGATTACAGGCACTGATAATGCAAAATTATTTAATACCAAAAACCAGATTGTTACACAATCCAACGACTTGAGAGTATTGTACGATTCCCTTGTGGAAATGATGTCGGTGAAGTCAGATGAATTTCAAGAAAGGGAATCGGGTAGGTTGAACAATTAAATGCATCGGTGTAAATATTTTTTTAGGATGGGCCCTAAAGCAAGTGCGTTACGTGGAAATTAATATTAATAAATACACACCCACTCGAAGACCATAGGGTCTAGGAAAAGAAAGGATTTTAATAGATTAATCGTTTGAGATTGTTGCAAATAAGAATATAATTTGCAAACGTTTGCATTAGGTTTACTGGATTAATCTAGTAAATTTATGAAAATATCACAATAAATTAGCAAGGTAATGTAGAAATCCCCATGCATATGACAATGTATTTTATTATGTAATGCTTTAATAAATAACTAATTAATTGATGTAATTAAATTGACTATTAATCATCTCAGCATCCCAAGCCAATAGCAGTACTTTAGGATTGTCGGTGATAGATTTATCTCAAAATACTCTGCAATGCAATATAGTACTTAATCAATGTTACTTTACTAGATGTGCGAATATTTGCTAATATAGTGGAAGGGTATAATACCGTGAGATAAAGACAAATTAGAATTTTATTAAATTATCCATGCCTGGAGCTAAAAAATGCTTAGTTGAAGAAAACTATTGTGCAGATTTTGTTACCAGAAGTGCGAATTTATTAGATAAAAGTAGTTCGGGGAAAACAAGCTACTGTAATTAGGTATGTCTATTTCTCGATGTAATTAGATTAATGTATGTCTCTCTTTCACGCACTCACATATAGTCCATATAGAGAACGCCCCAATGTATTTCTTATAAAAGGGAGTTCCTTACACATTGGCTTAAATGGGAAGAAAGTTGTATAGCAAAGTCGGCTTATTTGTACTACTAATATTGAGATTAATTTATTCTTGTTATGATGTGAATATAGCAAACCTCTGCTATGAGCTCGTATTAACGCGTTTGCTTTATGACTATGTGGGAGATGGCCGATTCAATTGGTACCCTTTGTTTGGTACTATCATATCATATGTTCTTGTTTATCTTCATGTTTGTTTATAAATATTTGTTTTGTCAATGTATTTGTAGTAGTTTATGCATCGATAGAATGTAGGTTACTCATTGTAAACCATATTGCCAAACGGGCTAGAAACTGTTAATGGTATGTATGATAAACGTGTATGATTGAGCCTTTGTTGGATTTATTAACATTTTATGGCCGTGTTAGGTGGAATATTGGTACTCAAGGTAATTATCTTCACGGTGTTTTTCCTCTTCAACTTTAGCCGGGTAGTAATGGCTCAGCCGTCCTCGATACCTTCTAGAAAAGATTAGCTAGACTAAACTAACATTTCTTCATCTTAATCTTCTTTGGGAATTAAACCACTCATAGTTTTTAAAATCTACTTTATTTAGGTTTCGATCCATGACCCATACGGGATATAAACTATTTGCGTGTAAGACTTGTAAATTCAAATCAATTATTTTGACAACGATCCTAGGTCATGGATCAAAACGTATATAAAGTAGATTTTAAAAACTATGAATGGTTTAATTCCCAAAGAAGATTAAGAAGAATGCTAAACAAACCACAACAAACATACAGGGAGTATTAACATTTTTTCAGTCTCACATGCCAAATGTCTGAGTAACAGTTGACATCCTGTAATATTAAAAGTGCACAGGGTGCTTGTTCGCCATCCCATCCTTGGTGAAATGTACTTGTGCAGTTAGAAGCGCAGGGTTGTTGAGGTTTTATCTGCCGATACTCTTTCTTCAGCGCTAACCTAGGGAGTCCGACACTGTTTGTCAACATAAATAAACAAAATATGTATTAAAAAATTATCACATATACCCTATTCACGATAAATATGGAATGAAGTCACAATACAAATAGATGCATATTTAATAGTTAGACTTGTATAGTTTTTGTTTATTATTAAAGGTTGGCATATTTTAAATTGTAAGGTTATTTTTAAAATACCTTTTTCCTGTATAGTAGTAAATTGTGGTAGCAATGCAACTTAAGATGCAGAAGTAAGATTTTGAAGTAATAAAGACAGTGTCTTAAAATTTCACTATAAACAAATTTTGCGTCTAAGGATACAGAAACAGAAAATGTTACAACACTGCACAAAACTGTCAACTGTAACATACTAAATCGTAATTTCATTAAAGCCGCGTTTATAGGTACGTCCACATTATTCAATTACTAATACTTTATTACTGTTTACGACGTCATCCCATATTTATTGTGAATAGGGTATATATAGTTTATGTTGCTAATGCATGCTATTAAAGTAGTATGGATAAAATGTTATTTTCAATCGTTGGTAACACTTACCATCAAACTAAAGTTGCATACAAATTACACAAGTGTAAAAAAGACATGCAAGTTGTTACGCTTATTTTCAGCATAAATTAATTACCCTATTTTTCCCTGTTTAATTCAATACCCGCTCGAATAAATTCTGTTGCTACGGTTAAATCCTTTAGCACAATTAATCATAAATACGCTCTCGAATAAATTCTTCAACTCAAATCCCTTTTGCTTTTAAAACGAAAATTTATTCGATAAATAAAATAGTGTATGCTTTGTTTTAGGTATCCAGTAATCTGTTAAATCCTTCAACATAGTTAATAATAAATACGCTTGCTACAAATTTTCATTTTGAACTTATTTACTTCGAAACGACAAGTTTATGCTACAATTTAATAGTTTATATCCTGTTTTAGGTACCTGTTATCTTGGTATACATTACGACCGCGTATAATGGTTTTCTCTATTTTTCCGATGTAAAGGCTTGTTGAAATAAAGTCGCGCACTTTCCGATAAAACCGAGGTTTTTCAGTTTCAATCGCGTTTCGATAAGCGAGGGTTTGCAGTTAGAATTCGTGTTAGTTGAACCATTGTTGAAATTGATTCTACCGCTTGTACATCGAATAATTTTCTACAGTATTCATCACCGTATTTCAAAAGCAATGCACCTTTCGTTTTTCTGTTTGACAACTAGGAGGTGTCTTGCGTGTATTGGTGAGTCTCCTCGCGCGTACCCATTCTAATCAGATTCTCTTTTTAGCTTTTTTCCAGCTATAGAACAAATGGGTTCTTTCTTTCTGTAGACAGACCAACTGCTTTTATTCGTAGACCGCTGCTGCAGTTCAAAATTGTAATCATTGTTTCAGAAGAAAACCTCGACCTTCTTTTCCTCTTATGGGTGACTTACCGTCTCCTAGGGTTAATCAGGCCAAAGCATTTATGCATACTGGCACTGATTTTGCCGGACCTTTAATATAACTCTTAGTAGACACCGGGAGTTAAAGCTCAAAAGGCCTATATATGCATATTTGTTTGTTTAACAACTCGTGCCGTGCATCTAGAATTAGCGTCAAGTTTGTCAACCGACATATTCCTTGCCGCATTTAAGCGTTTCCTTGCTAGAAGGGGACCATGTGCGGTTATGTATTCCGACCGCGGGACAAATTTCGTGGGCGCTAAAAATTATTTAGATTCCCTTCAAGAATTTTTTCGAAATTCAAATTGCCTAAATGCCATTGGCTATGAACTTAGTCAAAGGCGCATTGATTGGAAATTCAATCCGCCTTCGGCTCCTCATTTTGGAGGAATATGGGAGGGGAATATCAAAAGCGTGAAAGGTCATTTAATGAAAGTTGTGCGAGAGCAAATACTTTCTTATGAAGAATTTTCAACGGTTTTAACACCAATCGAAGCGTTGTTAAATTCACGTCCGTTATGCTGGCTTAGTTCAGACCCTTCGGAACCTCTCGCATTATCGCCTGCTCATTTTTTAACTCTCACCCCGTTGCAGTTCTTGCCCGCTGCCGATGAAACCGGAAAGGCGGTTACGCTTGTAAATCGCAAGCAACTTTTAGATCAAATTGTTCAATCCTATTGGAAGCGATGGTCTAGGAAATACTTGTGTGAACTACAATCCCGACAGAAGTGGAATACACCTTCCTGTCCTGTTGAGCCAGATTTAGTCGTGATAGTGATGCGCGATAATTGCCCGCCTTTGCAGTGGCCAACAGGGGTAATTGAACAAACTCACCCCGGAAAAGACGGCATTATTAGGGTTGTCACAGTACGTACAAAAGATGGGGTCTATACCCGTCCAGTAGCAAAGCTGTGTTCACTCCCCACGCAGTAAACATTTTTTTTTACATGTACTGTTTATAGTTTTCTTTTCTTTTCTTTTTTTTTTCATTTAATATGAATTTTTCATTTTGTTAAAATCTTATTTTAAGGCCGGAGGATATGGTAACGCCGGCAACAAATTTCTTTTATTTTAAAAGTTACAGTTTATTAATTCGATAAATTATTGCCAGAATAGCATTCAATTCAGGTTATTTTAATTTATAGATAAATTGAAACATAATGTCAATTCTGACAATAACTAAATTAAAACAGATAGTAACAAACATCGGCGTGATTCGGTTCGCTAGTAAATTGTGGCATCGGTGTGTACGTCAAAATAACCCCTTGCGCCCGTCTTAGAGTGGGTTCGAAAACGTTAAATTTCTAAATTGGTGATTCTTGCCTTCCTTCAATGACCATCCTAAATCTCACCCTTTAAACGCCTATTTAAAGTGAGCTGCAGATCTTGGGTAAGTTCATTGCTTTATTTTGTTTGTTCATGTTTAAAAAATTACAGTCCACTGTGTCTTAACCGAGCGCTTTGTTTTAGGTATTCGGTAATCTGTTAAACCCTTCAACATAATAATAAATACGCTTGCTACAAATTTTCATTTTGAACTTATTTATTTCGAAACGACAAGCTTATGCTACAATTAAATAGTTAATATCCTGTTTTAGGTACCTGTTATCTTGGTATACATTACGACCGCGTATAATGGTTTTCCATATTGTTCCGATGTAAACACTTGTTGAAATAAGATCGCGCACTTTCCGATAAAACCCAGGTTTTCCAGTTTCAATCGCGTTTCGATAAGCGAGGGTTTGCAGTTCGAGTTCGTGTTAGTTGAACGATTGTTGAATTTGATTCTATCGCTTGTACGTCGAAATATTTTCTACAGTATTCGTCACCATATTTTAAAAGCAATGCACTTTTTTTCTGTTCGAGAACTAGGGGGTGTCTTGCGTGTATTGGTGAGTCTCCCCACGCGTACCAATTCTAATCAGATTCTCGTTTTAGCTGGAGGCCAAATAGGTTCTTTCTTTCTGTAGACCAACTGCTTTTGTCCGTAGACCGCTGCTGCAGTTATGGTAGAAGGGTAAATGTACCCTGACGACCACGGCGTTGCTGTGCTGACTCCCCCTCGACCACTTGCGAGCTAAGTATCAGGCCACCTACAGGTATGCAACTCGTTTTCTTTTGTGTGTCAATGGCATATTTCGTATCAACGTTTGGTATAGTTACGTGACACTGTAGGACTATTGTTTGTTGCTGCGATTCGATATTTTCGCTCTACAGGTGCGATGCACTATTTTTAAACATGCTTGTCAAAAGTACGCACACAGTTTATTCGCTTTACTGACTAGTTTATTTTGTAAAAAGTATTACGTGAAATTTTAAAAACGTTCTACAAAAGCTCTCACACGTTAATTCTTTCCTACTAATTGGTTATTTTACAAAAAGTATTAGGTGAAAGTTTAAAAACGCTTGAGAAAAGCTTTCACATATTGATTTACTACTGATTAATTTTATTTTGCGTAAATACGAGATGCGCACTACAATACCTTGCATTGCATCAAAATTGCATAAAGTAAAGCTACCTTGATAAAAGTTATGCGCATCCCTTGCAATACATAAACAATAAGGTTAGTGCGCAGTTTAGTGTTTGTTTGCGCCAAACCAGCCATTTTTGATCACATGCTATAGAATGCCTTAATAAAAGATAAAAATGGATACTAATATAAAAATGAATGTATCTCCATCACAGGAGATATCATTTGAAGACGTAGATATCAAAGAAGATTTTGATACATTTTCCAAAGCAACTCAGGAAGAGGAATCATTGTTATTTAATTTCAAACCTTTAAACATACATAAAATTGCTAATCCATCTCATAACCTAAATAAACATACACTAAAAAGTGGCTCTACAACGGAGCGCGTTAGTAAAACAATACCTAAAACCAACTCCAGACAACGACAAAATAAAGAATGCCTTTATTTATTTACCAAACTACGATGTAATAATTGCAACTATAATACTTTAAAGAAAACAGTCTAATCCAACATATGACAAAACATAAAAATAATAATCGTTTTTCGGGTCAAGTTTCTAATTACAAAACATCCCAAGTGGGCTCTCAAAAAACACATTTGAGAACACATACAGACGACAAACTATTAACCTGTAAAGTCTGTAATTACAAAACATCCCTAAAGGACAGTCTAAAAATGCACTTGAGAACCCATACTGGTTATAAACCATTTTCTTGTGGTCTTTGTGATTATAAAGCATCCCAGAAGGGTAGTCTTTTAAGACATTTAAAAACCCATACCGATGATAAACCGTTTGTATGTGGTATTTGTGAATACAAAGCATCGTTAATGGGCAGTCTACAAGTACATATAAAAACGCATATCGGTGCTAAACAATTTGTTTGTAAGGTTTGTAATTACAAAACATTTTCAAAGGACGTTCTTGAAAGACATATGAGAACACATACGGGCGACAGACCATTCTCATGCAACGATTGTAATTATAAAACATCTCTAAAAGGTAATCTTAAAACACATGTGAGAGCCCATACTGGTGGAGAACCATTTACTTGTAAAGTTTGTAATTACAAAACATTCTCAAAGAATGATCTTGAAAGACATGTCAGAACACATACTGGCGACAAACCATTTGAATGCAACGTTTGTAATTACAAAGCATCCCTAAAGTGTAATCTTAAAGCACATGTGAGAACCCATACTGGTGGTGAACTATTTAACTGTAAGGTTTGTAATTACAAAACACTATCTAAGGGCCGTCTTGAAAATCATATGAATACACATACTGGTGATAACCCATTTTCATGTGGTGTTTGTGATTATAAAACGTCTCAAATGGGCAGTTTAGAACTGCATACGAGAACACGTTCGGGTGATAAACCTATTTTTACCGGCGATAAACCATTTTCTTGTACGATTTGTAATTTCAAATCATCTCTTAACTGTAATCTTAAAATACATATGAGAACACACACAGGAGATAAACCATTTTCATGTAAGATTTGTCATTACAGAACATCAGTAAAGAGCAATCTTAAAGTACATATGAGAACCCATACTGGTGATAAGCCATTTTCATGTGGTGTTTGTGATTATAAAGCATCCCATATGTGCAGTTTAAGAATACATACGAGAACACACACTGGTGATAAACCATTTTCATGTACTATTTGCGATTATAAGGCCTCCCAAATGGGTCATCTTCAGAAACATATGAGAAGCCATACGGGAGATAAACTGTTTGCATGTAAAGTGTGTAATTACAAATCATTTTCTAAAGGCCATTTTGAAAAGCATATGAATTCTCACACAGCTGATAAACCACTTTCATGTGGTATGTGAGATTATAAAACATTCCAAATGGATAGCGTAAAACTGCATACCAGAACACATACTGGTGATAAACTGTCATGATCTGTTTGCGATTACATAAGGGTATTCTAGTAATATACATGTGAACACATACCGGATATAAACCATTTTCATGTAACGTTTCTAATAAGAAACCATCTATAAAGAGCAATATTAAAATACACGTGAGAACCCATACGGGAGATAAACTATTTGCGTGTAAGGTTTGTAAATTCAAATCATGTCTAATACATTTGAGAACATGTAATGCTGAAGTCATATTTTCATGTGTTATTTGTGATTACAATGCAACTAGAATGGGCGATCTAAAGATATATATGAGTAAAGACTATTATGCTAATCCGTTTTCATGTGGAATTTGTGATTATAAATCATCTACAATCGGTAATCTAACTACTCATATGCTGAAACACACTGGTGAATAACCGACTCCGTATACGAATTGAGACTACAAAGCATCCTAGATGTGCATTCTAAACATTCGCTTGAGATCACATACTGGTAGAGTAGAATTTATTTAAGAAGGGCCTGTGTCATTTGACATATGCGCAAGCCTGGAAAGTCAGTGGCGTAGCGGATTTAATAATTTTTAGGATTTTGAAAACACTCCCATAGAGTAAATATTCTAAAATCAAGTTTTATTTTGTTGGTGGTTTAAATTTACATGGCGAATACGCGAATAAGCATGGCATAAAACACAAAGAAGCAGAAAGAAAAGTATGAAAGCGTAGAAAATAAATATAGAAAGTCAAAGTCACAAATGTCAATTAACGTTTAACAGCAAATTATCTACGCCACTGATATGCTGAACGAACACGCCTATTTATAAACAGTGGACTAATCTGACATCGTTTTAGCCGTGTGCGCATGATGACGTACTAGTCCTTCTTAAATAAATTCTACTATAATAAACTATTTTCATGTGGTTCTTTTTTATTAGGAAGCATACCTCATGGATAGTCGAATAATACATATGAAAACACATTTTGCTTATTAGTCATATTTATTAAGTAAGAAGTAGTCATCTGATATCTGATTAAATAAACAGATGTTACAAAATAGAACAACTTACTATTGAAAGGTTATGACATTACTTTTTATCATCATTAGGTTCTCAGTCATGGAACTAATTAGACGCATCGTTGTTTCCTATTCTGAGCTAATCTACACATTTCCATGAAATTTACACAGTCTGCATATTTCACTATCTGCGTGCATTAGTCTGATCTAGGCCTTCCTCAACCTCTTTTTTTCCTATCTCTGCTTGTAATATATCACGCACTATACTCCAAAACTACTTTACAACATATCCTGCCCTTCTGTTTCTTCTATTATTTTTGTTTTCCCATATGATTTCAACAACTTTCTCCTTGCTTCTATGTTTGTTGTTTTCAAACATAGTCGCTGCTTTTTTTTGTTAGATGTAGTTTGGTTCCCTTCTATTGTTTTACAAATGTACATCCTATTTCCACGATATTCAGTGGTATGTGAAGGGGACAGGTTGAAATTCCGGGTGAAGTTTTGTCGTGCGAGGTGGAAACGAGATGCCCGCAGGGGTCATGCTTTGGTCCCACATTCTGAAAATTGTTGTATGAGAGCATCTTGTTACATGCCGAAAATCGGTATGTAAACACTTCTAATTTAAGTTTCTAATTTGCAAGTGAATTCACGCCATTATTTTAAAAGCCTTGTGCGTACATTTCCGTTACTTTAGATAGTTGCGTCGGCGCCCGGGATTGCGCAGACGCGGAGTGGACAAGTAAGTGGTGCTTTCCGTCACGTCAAGGACTAGTGAACTAAACGTCGAACCGAGTGGTTATCTTTTTCCTTTTAGGTAATGTAGGTTTCCTCTGTTGTACCTATTATCGTTCTCCCTACCTTATTCCTTTCGTATCGCTACAACAAGAAGAGAGAAGACAAATCAATTTGGTTTCGATGAGGGGGCAAAGGACGACTCACGCCCTCAACGCCCAACTGCCGCCAAAATAGCTGCAATGAAGGGAAGAGCTCCACAGTTTACGTGAGTACACTTATCTTTCTCTTTGTATGTGATAATAATTTGTACATAAATATGACGTAATTCCTTATTGCGCAACATTATGCATGCATTTATTGTTACCAACTGGCGTCGTGACTCTTATACATTACGCGCCGGGACTTTAAAAGTATATTTTAGAGTAGAAAACCCTAGTATAACATTGGCGCATTCAACGTTTTTGTTGAAAAAATTTGTTTTCATCTTTTCTATATCTTATAAGTAATAGTTTTAAATATATCTGTAGATTTTTTACTCAAAAAATAAATAATTATTTTAAATTTTAATAACTGTCAAATGGAAAATATAGGTTGGTAACATTGCAGTTGCCATAACATCCATTTTAAGTTGAAATGACATGGAAACAGTTGCTATGTCAATTTGACATGGACAGCCATATTGGTTATTGTGTTTACCTTGAATAAATGTATTGCTAATTTATTTAATTCATATCTTACCTTATAAAAATAGTGTGTTTTTGCTCTAAATTTTTTAAATATTTACGTAATCTAATTTAGCATAAAGCTGAAGTGGATACCTTTTAAGTGTGGTTGCCAGATTCCCTTAACCTCAGTTCTGTGTAGAAGCATATACTTTTGAATTAAATAATTCGCTTTGTAAGTACCTTAACATAAATAATTAATTAACTTCATGCTTTATTCCTTATTCCATAAGGACATTTTTTGCTTGATAATATATTAAATGTAATTATGTGCCTGTTATTTTTTTGGTTTAACTTATTAAAAGTGTTCCTTAAATAATTTATAGATTATCTTAGTCTGGTATGATCCTAAAAGTGTTTCCTTAGTAATTTAAACAATTAACTATGACTTACGAATCCTTTTTTAAAGAAAATTTCTTCCCTAAATTTAGCTTTTTAAATTAATTGAGTTTTTAGTATATCTTTTATTTTTTAAATTGTTATAGTAACTTGATTTCGTTATATGTGTTGCCTTAAACACTATATTATAATGAATATCGTCCAGTTCAAGTCATCGGAATTAATTTACGAGATTCAGTCGCGGAATATTCAAGCGGCATCTAACCAAAATGACAGACGTTTGCAACTCAAAGCTATACTAGCTCAAGAAGCTAAAGGCTCACTCATTGCGCGTGTTCTCGTCTCTGATCTACCTCAAAATATCTTTGAAATTAAACAATCTCTTGATATCACTAATATAGTACTTAGAATTGATCCTGAAGCTAGCGAAAGTGAACTTAAGCGTGTTATATCTCGAATAGCACACGTTAAGTGGCGGATAGAGTTGTTGTGTTTATATAACAATGAACAGGCTGACCAAACTAAACAAACTTTCCTATCGGGCATTCTCTTACTCGAAGGGACAGTCCTTGACAATCTTAACTTAGATGTAGACGTAAATCTACCTACAGCTTTGTCGAACCTTGCCATTTCTCAACCAGCATTATTGGGGAAATCAATACCTGTGTATAAATGGGGTTTAACTTTTCAGGGCTTTGACTCCCAATTTCGTTAATGACTTTTCTTGATAGAGTAAACGATTTTAGAATATCACGCAATTGTACAGATCAAGATTTATTTGTTTCAGTGGGTGAATTATTTTCTGGTTTTGCCTTAATTTGGTATAGAAATATAAAAAATCAGATTTCTACTTGGGAAGAATTAGTTACTTGTTTAAAACGTGATTTTTTACCGCATGGCTATATTACCGATCTTTGGAACAAAATAAGAAACCAAACCCAGGGACCTGACGAAAATGTAATCTCTTTTATTACCTCAATGGAAGCTTTGTATAGCAGATTAGATAAAAAAACCATCAGAATCTAAAATTATTGATCAGCTTCGTAGAAATTTGAATCCATATTTTTCTGAACGTTTAGCGTTACAACACATTTCTTCTTTACCTCAGTTTAAAGATTTATGTCGCTCGCTTCAAGAAGTAAAATTGCGTGTCTAAATACCGTCCTTCCGCAGAAAAACAATCTGGTCTATTAGGACCTGATTTAGCATGTCAAACTGAACCTTCTCGTAAAGTATCTACTATTAATCTCCCTTCTACCTCTTCAAATAACTCATTTACTTGTTGGAATTGTAAAAAAAGTGGACATAGCTACAGCATGTGTACATACCCCAAAAATATTTTTGTTATGGTTGCGGTCGTAGCAATACCTATAAATCTACGTGTACAAATTGTAACTCTAACTTATCGAGAAACTTTCGCGAAGATATTCCTACCCGGAACGTGAATATCTCAAGGAATCAAAATCGTCCTCAACACCAATCATTTAACACACCCAGACGTCAATAAATTTCAAGCATAAAACTACCTCTAACGTTAAACTTTTACCTAACATATCTAAGAATAATCTCGCTACCTTAAATTTACACAACTTACCTCTTTTATCAGAATTATGTCATGCTACCCCGTCGGAATGGTCGAGTTGGCTGCAAACCGTTAATTCCTTTTATCATAAAAAGGCTGCTGCCTCACAACTTGTTAAAAAATCCCTTGATATCCGTCCTTGTTTACCTATCTCGATTGGTTCCTTAAATGTAATGGCTTTACTGGATACAGGTTCCTCATGTTCCCTTATAAATAACGAAGGCTTACAGCAATTATCTAAACAAAACATTAAAATTCAAGTTGTTCCCGAAAAAACTTCTATAAATTTAGCTGACGATATACAACGTAGTAGAAGGGATATAGTAGCTAGAATAGTTCAAGCTAGAAAAATGTTTTAAAAAAAAAAAACTTACTAATAGCTAATAGTATTAGTTTAGATAATAGAAAAAGTTTCTTAAAGTCGTACGTATGGAGCGTTCTATTATACGGTAGTGAGACTTGGACAATTAAAGAAGTAGATAAGAAAAAGATAGAAGCTTTGAAACTTGGTGTTATAGGAGAATGTTAAAGATTAGTTGGACAGATAGAGTAACAAACGAGGAAGTTTATAGAAGGATTGGTGAGGAACCCTGTTTGTGGAAACAATAAAAGGTCAGGAGAGATAGAATGATAGGGCACCAGTTAAGACATGAGGGACTATTTAGTAAAGTCTTAGATTATAGACTACCAAATAAAAATAAAGTAGGAAGGCTTAGACAAAGCTATATTAGTCAAATTACTAGAAATTTAGGTTGTGAAGGGTATGTAGAGCTTTTTAGATTAGCACAGAATAGAAAAGAAGTTAGAGCTGCGTCAAACCGACCTTAAGTAAGGTCGAAAACAAAATGATGATGACAGCAATTATCTAAACAAAATATTAAAATTCAAGTTGTTCCCGAAAAAACTTCCATAAATTTAGCTGACGATAATCAAATATATGTAACGGGTTTCCTTAAACTAAAAATTCGAGTAGAATCACTTGAACGTGACGTTCCATTTTTGATCGTACCTACATTAGCTTACCCATTTTTACTTGGTGTAGATTTCTGTAAACTTTTCAATTTATCGCTCTAGTTTCAAGATTTTTCTTGGCAAACTTCCCTCAAAACAAATTCCTGTGCGTCTGCGGGAATATCTAATAAAATTTCTCTTACCGATTCCCATAACGCAATTCTTAACTCTACAATCGACAAATTTTGTAAATTAAATACCTCTGAACTTGGTTGCGTTACTACTGCAACACATATTATCTCTATAGGTGATGCCCTCCCTTTTAAGCAACCTCAAAATCCGCTATCGCCTGCATTACAAACACATTTGCATTCCGAAATAGATAAAATGTTAGAATCTAGTGTTATCTCTCCCTCAAATTCACCATGGATGTCTCCCGTGCTATTAGTCCGCAAGAAAAATGATGAATGGCGTGTTTGCTTTGACGGCAGAAAGCTCAATTCTGTAACCGTGTCGGACGCCTACCCTTTAACTAGTACTGATTCGATTTTAAGCCGACTTCGAAACGCTAATTTATCTCATCTATCGATCTTAGACAAGCTTTTTATCAGAACCTCTTGACTTATCTTCCCGCCCAAAAACTGCTTTTTATGTTCCAGGCCGAGGTCTTTTTGAATATAATTTTTTGCCATTTGGTCTCTGTAACGCACCACAAACTTTACAACGTATTATGGATCAAACGTTAGGTCCTACCTTACACCAGGAACGTGCCTTTGTATTTTTAGATGATATATTAGTTATCTCAGGTTCCTTCCAAGAGCATATCGCTACACTGAATGAAGTTGCGGAACGCCTAAATGCAGCAGGTTTTAAAATAAATTGGGAAAAATGTCAATTTTGCTGTTCTTCTTTTACATTTCTTGGTTTTATTATCGATGGAACTGGGTTACGAGCAGATCCTGCTAAAGTCTACGCTATTACTAAATTTAAAACACCCAAAACTGTTACCGAGATTAAACGTTTAATAGTAATGATTAGTTTTTATCGCATCTTTTTACCCAACCTCTCAACTATATCTACACCCATTACTGCTCTAATTAAAAATAAAAATAAATCCCAATCTATCGAATGGAATTTGGAAGCTCAACAGGCTTTTGAATAAATTAAAACGTTAATCACTTAAGCACCTATCTTAATCTCGCCCAATTTCGATAAAAACTTTTATATACAAACGGATGCCTCACTTACAGGTTTAGGTGCAATGTTGTTTCAGGTAAGCAATGGATTAGAACACCCTATCGCTTATGCAAGTCGTGCCTTAACTTCTTCTGAACAAAAATATTCAGCTACCGAACGTGAACTATTAGGAGTTATCTTTCGTATTGAAAAATTTATAGGATATGTTGAAGGTACACATTTCACAGTAATTACTGATTGTGCAGCCCTCATATGGTTAAATAACTTAAAACAACCCGCAGGTCGTTTGGCAAGGTGGAACTTGCGTATCTCTCAATTTACCTTTGACGTTATGCATAGACCTGGCAAATTAAATATCGTACCTGATGCTTTATCTCGTGATGTTGTTTCTCTTAATCTTCCTGATTTAATCCCTGATGCCTGGTATCTTAATATGATTAAGAAAGTTTCTGAAAATTCCGATATATTTTCTACCTTTTGTGTAACGAATAATAGATTATATAAATTTGTATCTTCTTCACCCCGCAAAATATCTAACATACCCAAATAGAAACTTGTTGTCCCTACCGCTAACCGCAGTGAGGTGTTTAAATTGTGTCATGATGATCCTATAGCTGTTCATCTTGGTGTTACGAAAACCCTAGCTAAAATATCTGAGTTATATTATTGGCCCACATTAAAACAATCTGTCTGTCGTTATATTAGCAACTGTAAAATTTGTGGGGACGGTTACTGGAAGATGGTTACGTGAAGACATACTACAATAATTTTAAAATATTATCCAAAATTTTTGTGATAATAAAGAGTCATCCACATTTGATGAATATATTAAATTGAAGTATTGATACAAAGAATAAATAATTAAAAGATATTTGATACAATATACGTTGTTAAAGTACACAAGTGGATCGTGATTATCAATTGCCCATGTGGTGAGTAGTAATAATGTACTTTTGTACAAATAGTTGAAATTAATTCAATAGGGCTTCAGTTCAGGGACCTGGAAAACAATCTTGGCCTGTGAAAATTTTATTAGTAGAATATTGGTTAATCTAATATTGAAATTTTGATGTATGAAGATATGAGTAATGCGGGATGCAGATTGTAGTGCATAGCATTAATTATTGGAAGGTCATCTACATGTGCACGCTGCAGTATTGTACAGCTGTTTATTGAAATTTGAAATACCACATCATAACATCAGGTGCAGAGAAGTAGATGAAATTATCACCGAATTCTAGGAGCTAACTCTATGAAGGCGTCCTGAATGGACACAACATTCTTTTGTTGTAGGCTTGCTGATGGGATTACCATCCAAATATTCATTGCATGTAGAAGCGGAACTTAAGGCATAGGTATTAAGCGCATGTTGCTATCAAAAAGGTATGTGCTACTAGAATATTCAACAAGTATTGATAAATGTTTGTAGTAAAATTTAACTGGCTTCAGATTAGTAGAATTCTATAAATAGTAATTGTTATTTGTAAGATACCGGAGGAATGCATTCACCTAGTATCGTGCTTTTAAGTAAAAGGGAATAATGCTCCAAAAGTGTGTGTGTAATTAATCTCGTTAATCTTGTTTATTGTTGTGATGTTATTGTTGTTGTTATAAACTTATTAATTTGAAGAGAAATAAAAGAAAAGTGAAAACCTATAATTTGTAACGATACATGGCGACCTTGAGAGTAATTTCTGAACTCGTGCCCTACTTGAAGCTTAGTCTGGGATATGTTGGAAGTGGGACTGTTCTCACACATTTTCACAGCAACATATATATATATATATATATATATATATATATATATATATATTGTAGTGGTTTTAAAAGATTAAATTTAACTATAAACAAAGCAATTTCAAACACCCTGTATAGAGGAAACAACCAGAATTTACGTACGAAATTTATTTTATTTAGTTCATTTTAAAGTAACAAGTATTACCATAATTTTACAATTAATGAATAAAATTTAGTTAGGTTCTTAAAGAAAATAAATTGTAGAAGCCAATGCAAATTAATTAATTAACTTAATTGAGTTTAATTCAAAGGGTCATTACATCTAATACGCATAAAAGCATGAAAAATCGATAATACCAAGGTGAAACGCTTTGCTAACACTTAAACAGCTGTTGAATATAAAATACCTTGAAAAGCCAACTCTTAGAAATGTTGTGTTAAAACGTCGGTTAATTGAACACCTGCATGTTTTCAAAATCTCAGGTTCCCCTTATTTTTATAGATAGCAAGCAAGTTTCAAAGAATATTGGTTAAACGACAGTCACAAAGCACGTATACAAGTCCACATGGAGTAAAGTTGAGACGCGGACAGTAATATCGATTCTCTACCACTCAAACAAGGTTAGAAGGAAACATATACTATGCATAAGAAAGGGACAGCGTTAATATAGGCGGGATTTTTACGACGGCAATGGATATACTATTGGTAGATATAGTTAGTTGTACATCAGACAAAACGGAAATATTGAATGTTAATTTTTCGGAAAATATCGTAACGACGCGCTAAATTTCGGAGGTTTCGAAAACGGTTGAAACAAAATTTGAGGAAGTGTTATTTTAAACTAGATTATTTACGGGAAGAGTGGCCTAAAGGTGGCATTCAGAATCATATAAATACTCGAAGAGAATTAGCATCGCTCTCTTTTAACTTCGATCTCTTAGTATTTTCACCGCTTCAGAATACGAGTTTGTAAGTATACATATTTTTTAATTAAATAGTACAGTGTTGGCCTCATAATTTGATACGCGAATAGTGTTGAGTCTAAATTTTAATTTGAGGTGCAACATTTATCTTAAACAAGCTCGTGAAGTGATGTGAAGTAACGTAAATTTATATTAAATCAAACTAAAGTACGCAATTATGAAAGAAGTGTAATTAATTTGGATTTGAATGTGGATGCACCGTGAAGGCAGAGCAAACAGCACAACCTAGATGGGGCTCTTCTACAAATAGCTAGAGGCGGCCAGCAGAGCAGAGCGAAACTACTTTACCGCATCGTCAACGGAGTAGAGATCCTCAAGAAATTCCAGGTAACGCTTTAAAATTGTTGTTATAAACTATAAAACTATGAAAATAGTGTGACGTGTGAAATTGAATTTTGAAGGTATTGTGCATTATTTTGCGTATTGAAAATAATACGTATAACTAACTTTATTATGGTATTTAAATAGAAA